>OZ021723.1:75965184-76540184 GCA_963978545.1 Linyphia triangularis
ATGTCATAGTAGAGATGTGTTCGATTATGTAATATTGAAAAATTACCATATCAAGAGTTCTTTTTGCAAGTAGAAAGTAAATATTAAGAGTTCTTTTTCTCATAAATTTTCCAAGACTGGCATTATCTTTCAACATTTTGAATAGCTCGCACCCTGTTATATTTCTGGTATCTTTCAAGTTATTCATATCTGCACTATTTTTTAATTTTTCTTTTGCTGTAATTCTGTGTGAAAATATTGCCTAACCAACCAATTTATTTGGAAGATACCGTATAAGCTTTATAAAAACTTTTTCAACTGCAAATCCAATTTTAGAATAAATTATCTTATATTTTTTTAACGTTTTCTCACAAGTTCAGGTCATCAATAGAAGCAAATAGGGCTTCTATCCATGTTTGAGTATATGTGTTCTGTTAAATATTTCTTTTTTGTTTTGGATTTACGGCGCCTCTGCGGATTGCCGCCTGATTTATTGTTCCACCAATCGTTGGGTTGGGTGGCGCCGTCTGGGTTGCTTTATGTGATGTAATGTTATATATATATATATGTTTTGTGTCAGTTGGAAATTAGAATTAGAATAAAGAAGTTGAATTTTGATATTTGGCCGAACTAGTTGTGTTCTTTGGCCGGCGTTTCGAAGAAGCGAAGCGTTTTGTTTCATGTGCTGACATGAAAAAGTGGAGGCAAGCCGACCAGATAGAATGATGTTATGCTTGTTTTTTGATGACAAGTTTTATGATTGATTTCAAGAAATTCGATGCGCTGTTTGTTTGTTGAAACAACTTCGGCATTTGGTGATGTGCTGATGAAAAGCTGCATATTGTGTTCTGTGCTATTGTTCCTGGCAAATGGTGATTTGCTAAAAGAAATCCGGCATCTGCATATTGTGTTTTGTGCTATTGTTCCTGGCAAATGGTGATTTGCTGAAAGAAATCCGGCATCTGCATATTGTGTTTTGTGCTATTGCTCCTGCCAAATGGTGATTTTCTGAAAGAAATCAGGCATCTGTATATTGTGCTTTGTGCAATTGTTCCTGGCAGATTCTGTGCGTGTTGTGTTTTGTTTTTGTTGAATCAAGTTGAGTAAGTGATGGCGGTTAACGATGCTACGCAGCTCAAACGAAAGCTGGCCTATGTTAAAGGCCAGACCACTCAAATTTCTACATGGCTCACCAATACAGATGGCCATACTTTGGCTGTCGAATTCGAAGCCAAGTTATCAACCGTCACAGGGTTAAAAATTAAGATGGAAGAATACGCGACCGTTGCTATTTCGTTACTAGATGACGCGGCATATAGTGTTTTCTCACAGAATTCATTGGAAGTTTTGGGTGCTTTAGAAAGCCTAGAAGCAGATTTGCTTCACAAGGCAGGTACTGTAGCTGATTTACTTAATCCAAATAATACTGTAAATATTCAAAGTAATTATTCTAATAATGTGAAGGTAAAACTGCCTGAAATACCATTGCCTCAATTTTCCGGCAGTTATACCGAATGGTTTTCTTTTAAATCTCAATTTGTGATGCTTATTGATGAAAACGATCAGTTGTCAGACGCTCAAAAATTATACTATTTAAAGTCTTCACTTTTGGGATCTGCGAAAACTGTTCAGACAACTGATGATTCATATGCATCATTGTTTAATGCTTTGAAATGTAGATTTGAAAATACTAGGTTAATTGTAAATGAACATATTTCGGAAATTTTAAATTGTAATAAATTGAAATTTAAATCGGCTAAGGAATTAAGAAATTTGATTGATAACTTGTTAAGCCATTTAAGGGCTATGAAACAACTTGGTTTAGAGCCGAATAAGTTTTGTGGAATATTATTGATAAATATTATTGTTCAGAAAATAGATGATGAGTCTAGAAAACAATACGAGATGCCATTAAGTTCAAATGGTTTGCCTGATTTTGATGGTTTTTTTTTTATTTTTTGTTGAAAAGATGCCAAATTTTGGAAAACATGCATAATTCGGTTTCTAAAGTAAATGATGGTTTTTGGAAGATCAAACAAGTTGATTCCAAATTAAAAACTAGACCAAATGAATTTGGTTCGAATAGAAGTAAGCCATTTGAAAAATGTCCCAAATGTTTTCTAGGTCATAAATTGCATAATTGTGTAAAATTTAAGAACATGAATTTATGTGATCGTAAGAGTTTTGTTAAAAGAAATAATCTTTGCTATTTATGTTTATCTCAACATTTTTTGAAGGACTGCACGACAAATTTGAAATGTTCTGTTTGTTTTTTGAAACATAATACATTATTGCATGAATATGTTAAAAGCAGTTCGTTAATGTCTAATGCAGCAGGGGAGATTCAGAGTGTTGTGAGTAATTCGGGTCAAGGCCAAAACACTACTACTTTTGCTAGTATTTTGAATGTTGAAAAAAATGATGAATTGGTAAATCTGTCATCTCTGAGTGAGGATGGGATTTGTTTATTGCCAACCGCTTGTGTATATGGGATTTCATCTTCGGGTGAAAGAGTAAATTTAACTGTTTTACTTGATAGCGGGTCAATGTTTACTTTTATTTCTGAAAGGGCAGTTAAAATGTTGCAGTTAAAGAGGAAAAATAATAGAATGGTTGTAAATGGAATCGGTAATGGGTCTATTCCTAGTTGACGTTAAAATATCGCCAAGCCAATTTGGCGCTTTTTAGTGGGCGATACAGTTCTAAATTTGGCAACCCCCCTTTTTAATGACGGGCAAGCTCAACGGTGATTTTATGGTAACCCTATTTTTGATTGATGGAGGATGGCATTTTTGGTTGGCATTTCAAATTTGGTTTCGGTTACGTTGTTTTGTTAACGATGGCTTCAGCTTCTGTTAAAGATGACGAGTATCTTAACTCAAATTTTTTTTTCTTGTTGGAATTGAAAGGTAAACGCCAGGTTTTGCAATGGTGTATGGATGCCGGTTTAACATTGACTTTCTTTACTTGTCCGAAATGTCGTGAAGATATGTATCTGGGTGAAAGAGACCAGTTGACCGACGGTTACTAGTGGGTTTGTCGGAAAGATTCAGCAAGGAGGTCCTGCCGGAAAGGAACTTGGTTTTCAAACAGCCATTTGTCTCTCTCGCAGGCGTTGCAACTCATCGTAGCATGGGTGTATGGTGCTAGCCACGGAGGATTATGGAGGATTTACGGCTGGCAAAACAGACGGTCACCGACTGGATGATGTTCTGCCGTGAGGTCGTAATGGTGTGGTACACCCAGAACCCTGTGCCTATCGGTGGAGAGCACGTCGTTGTCGAGATTGATGAATCCAAGTTCGGCCAAAGGAAGTTCTGCAGGGGGAAGCACGTGGAAGGCAAGTGGGTTTTTGGAGGGATCGAAAGCGGCTCTAACAAGGTATTCATGGCTGTTGTTCCTGATCGCTCGTCGGCCACCCTACTCGCCGTTTTGAAGAAGTATGTTTTGCCTGGCACCGTCATTGTCTCCTACTGCTGGAAAGCATACGACTGCTTGGAGGATGAGGGTTTTCAGCATTTCACTGTTAACCACAGTGTCACCATTAAAGATCCGGATAGCGGCGCACACACGAACTCGATTGAGGGGACGTGGGATGCTGTGAAACGAGGACTTAAAGGGACTCACAAAGTTCACGGTGACGATGAATTCGACTCCTACCTGGTTGAATATATCTGACGACGCGTTCATCAAGAAAAGTCGAAGTCGGACCTGATGAAGGAATTCCTTCGTACCGTCGTCTCCGTGTATCCGCCGGAGACCGGTTTAGATAAGTAGAATGTTTTATATTTTACTTTATTTTCTTCATTTTTTATGTACTACACGTACAATTATAGCTTGGATCTGGAATTTATTCTGTCCTCGCTACGGATCGGCCTACTATTGCACTTCTTGTAGGAACCGATTCGCCTAATCTAATATTAGACTCACTCCACAATCACGCACCTTTATTATGTATATTTGGTAAATAATTTGCTTATTATGTCGATTTTTATTAATTGCTTTAGTATTCCTTATGTTTTCAGACATCGTTTATTATTAACGGTCATTTTGACCACATCTTGTTTATATTTGTCATTAATGTAAAAATTTATTTATATTTTATATTATTTATTATATTTTAACGTCAACTAGGAATAGACCGAAATTTTAATTGCTAAATTAGTTTTCAATTATCGTTTGAAATTAAACTCCCTGACCCTGACCTGAAGAAAAGCAAAAACAATTAATCTTACTGTAACTTGCATCGCAACCGTAGCATAACGGCTTTGGTATTGAACTTGACACTTCCGGTGTCGTAAATCGCGGAGCAGGTTTGATTCTCTCCCTCTATTTTTCATCTTCCGATTTGGCGGCATTTTAGCATTGTCGCCAACTTTTCAAAAGCGCGCCAACCCATAAACGTGAACTAGGAATTTACCCGGTAATGTTGTAACGACTCAAACTAGGGGATCTGTTTGTTTGGCAATAGAATCGAAACAAAATGATAAAAAGTTAGAGATGGAGGCTTTTGTTTTAAATCAGTTAACTTCAGTATTACCTTTCAAACCTATTAGTGTAGATCATGTTGATTATATTAAATCCATTCCTTTGTCTGATCCAAATTTTTCTGAACCCAAAGAGATAGATATAATTTTGGGTAGTGATTATTTTTTCTCGGTTTTGCAGCAAGGTCAGATTATGGGATTGCCTAATCAACCTATTGCTCAGAATACCATTTTTGGTTGGGTGCTCGCTGGGAAAATGAAAGGCGTTGACAATGACGTGCCCATATGTTCAAATTTAGTTAGTATGCCGTCTGACATTAATCCAGTTAATGTAGACTTAATTTTGCAGAAATTTTGGCATAGTGAAGAATTACCAAATAAATTGTCTGTTTTCTCGGAGGAGGAAAAATTTTGTGAGGAACATTTTAAGTCAAACGTGGAGATTAATTGTGATGGACGCTTCGTTGTCAAATTGCCTGTATACAGAGATGGGGATTTGAGTAATTGCAAACCAGCAGCCGTTTCGAGGTTAATAGCTATGGAAAACAAGTTTAGGAAAAATCCAGACTTCGGCATCAGTTATAAGCAGTTTTTAAAGGAATACGAGGAGCTTAACCATATGTGTCCGGTGACGGGAAATTTAAATGTTGATAAATACAAGGTACATTATTTACCGCATCATGCCGTCATTAAATCGAATAGTTCTACAACAAAACTAAGAGTAGTTTTTGATGGTTCGTGTAAAGGCCCTTAGGGAGAATCATTCAACTCACTTCTGGGTGTTGGTCCCACAGTTCAGCCAGATATTTTTTCGATTTTAGTTCGTTTTAGGATACCAACAATAGCTTTTTCATCGGATATTATGCAAATGTATAGGCAAATTTTGGTTGATCCGAAAAGTCAGGATTTGCAGCGTATTGTTTGGAGAGAGTCAGAAAAAGATAAAATTAAAGAGTACAAGCTTTGTACAGTCACATATGGGACATCATCAGCTCCTTTTTTGGCTACTAGGTGTTTACATCAAATTGGCTTGGATTGTGAGACCAATGAACCCGAAGTTGCTTCTATGATTAAGAATTCATTTTATATTGATGATTTAATGTCTGGATCGTCTAATGTACATATGGCCATAAGAAATACCAGGGTGTTAATAGATTTATTAGAGGCAAGGGGCTTCCATTTAAGGAAATGGCGGTCAAACTCAAATGAATTTTTGGCACAAATTGCAGGAAGTGTTCCAGTTCTGGACAATTTAGATATACTTCCAGATGAATGTTCTAAAGCTTTGGGATTGTTGTGGAATTCCACTGAAGATTGTTTTATTTTTAAAACGTCTCTAAAATTTGAGGAAAAAATTACTAATCGTATATTTTTATCGGAATCTGCTAAAATTTTTGACCCCTTGGGCTTTCTTTCGCCATGCACAATTTTAATTAAAATGTTTTATCAACAATTGTGTTTGTTAAAGTTAGGGTGGGATCCTTTTCCTCCAGAATTAGCACATAAATGGTCCAAGTTTCGTCACCAATTCGAAAGGTTGACGGAAGTTAAAATTCCTCGTTGGTTAGGAGTCGGAGGGGAAAATATTTTCCTCCATGGCTTTGCTGACGCTTCAGAGGCAGCTTATGCTGCAGTGGTTTATGTGGTACAAACTAGTGAAGGACTCGGTGACTCAGTGAGACTTTTAGTGGCGAAGTCAAAAGTGGCTCCAATTAAGCCACTGTCCATTCCTCGACTGGAGCTCAACGCGGCTCTCCTTCTTGCGAGACTGTTAGACACAGTTTCAAAGGTATTGTCCGAGTATCGAGTGACTGTGCAAGCCTGGACTGATGCCCAAGTAGTCCTTGCTTGGCTCAGTTCCCCACCTCGTGTTTGGAAGCAGTATGTTGCCATCCAATTATCCTGCCTTCCAAACATCCTTTGAGTGTCTTATTGGTTCGAGAATTTCATGTGACTCATTTGCATGCTGGTATAAGTGTGTTATCCAACATTATTAAGCAAAACTTTTGGATCATTCAGGCTAAAAAGTTAATTAAGAATGTAATTAACAAATGTGTTGTCTGTGTACGTTACAAAACTGATTCTTCTTTTCAGTTATTGAGCTCTCTCCTTACATTTGAAGAACTATCAACTTTACTCAGTCAAATTGAGTCCATTTTGAATTCGCGTCCATTAGTAAAGACTAATGAGAATGAGTTAGACAGTATAAATGTACTTACTCCTCAACATTTCTTGTCGGGAGAAGTTGTTACTATTATTCCTGATAATGTAAATTCTACTAAGCCAAATTTGTTGAAAAGGTGGGATTTGATTCAATATATGAAAAATGTTTTCTGGAAACGGTATTATAATGAATACCTAAACACTTTGCAAACCATATCAAAATGGACTCAAGCTAGAGCTAACTTTAAAGTAAATGATGTAGTTCTGTTAAAGGAGGATAATGTGCCTCCTGGAAGGTGGCCTTTGGGTCGGATTGTAGCTGTTCATCCGGGCAAGGATGGACGAGTCCAAGTTGTGACAGTTAAAACTGCTAGTGGTCAGTTTGATCGACCAATTGTTAAATTGAGACTTATGCCCTCTGATCAAGAAGGTCTTCTTGAGGGTGGGAGTATGTGAGAATATGTGTTCTGTTAAATATTTCTTTTTTGTTTTGGATTTACGGCGCCTCTGCGGATTGCCGTCTGATTTATTGTTCCACCAATCGTTGGGTTGGGTGGCGCCGTCTGGGTTGCTTTATGTGATGTAATGTTATATATATATATATGTTTTGTGTCAGTTGGAAATTAGAATTAGAATAAAGAAGTTGAATTTTGATATTTGGCCGAACTAGTTGTGTTCTTTGGCCGGCGTTTCGAAGAAGCGAAGCGTTTTGTTTCATGTGCTGATACCATGTTTTTACTGTACAAAAAAGCATTGAACTGTATAAATTGCTGGAACTGTATTTCTTCTCTATTAGTTATATGGAAAACCTCTTGTTGATCCTTGAATAAAAGGATTTAAAAATATATAGGAGTTTAGGCCATCAACGGTGGATGATGAATAGCACCAGCTGCTTTACATTGGATCTTCTCTAGTGGATTGCCCAAAATGATTAATGTCAGATAGATTACTTTTTTATAATTATCTCTAATTATCACAGATTTATCCACAGTTGAAAGAAACGCTGCATTTGAAACTTTAAACTCTTTAGCGTCTTCTTTCAGTTTAAAACCCTAAAAAAATTATTGTGTAATTCTTTTATAACGGTGTTATGTATGTTCAAGAGTGAAACTTCTGGGGAACATGATGGCTTATAACACAACTTAAATAACTTTCCCAATAGCAGTTCTATGGCATGGTGCAGTCAGGATAGCCACAATACTTCACACCTGTTTTTTTCTTTAAATTAATGCATGCCTCTTATACACAACTAGTAGTTATTCTCGTAATATCAAAACTTTGTCCATATTTATTTCTCAACTTGCCATTGCCTAGCATTAAAACAGGTTTTGAAATATATTTCGCTGTTCTTCCACCACTGAACTTCGAGACACTAAAAAGTTTCTCGATACCATCTCTCGAAACATATATAGGCAAACGATCATCTTTATTAATCCAAAAGATTTTGGCAGAAGTTTGCCGTTCCAAAGAAGGGCTATAGTACAGTCAGATTTGAATTTACCCATTGCTTGAGTCAGCGTATTCTTTTCTAGCTCTTTTTCTTGAATTTTTGACCCCTCTTAAGAGGAAACGTTCGAGGAACATGCCCCAAAGCTGCGACTGCTGGAACAATCAAACGAAGTGCTTCGCGATCACGATCAGACAGTGTTTTTGATGATATGAATGTTTCCAGATACAGTATATAACTGTTGCCAAACTATATTGCACATATTAAAAACCATAATTTATTTGTTATTTTTTAAATGTAGATATACGTTATTTTCATCATGAAGTTCGAAAATCATGCTAAAGTACAAAAATTAATATTCATTGAGAACCACTTTCTTATAGGAGAAGGAAGCTAAAATTTCAGGATAATAATACTACAGGTAAATGTAAAAAAAAAAATAGGGGTGTCTTGGTCTGTAGCTGAAGCAATAATTTTTTGAACCACCCTCATATTCATTCTAGATATGGCTAGTTTAATTGAGAAAGAGTAATACGTAGGTTGGTGCAAACCGTATAATCATACGACAATTTGTTTCTTTTTATGAATTTTTTAAATGTGTCAAGGACTTTTCGGACACCCTGTATATTTTTTATGAATTTTTGATAGTT
Source organism: Linyphia triangularis (assembly GCA_963978545.1). Taxonomy (NCBI): domain Eukaryota; kingdom Metazoa; phylum Arthropoda; class Arachnida; order Araneae; family Linyphiidae; genus Linyphia; species Linyphia triangularis. The sequence continues at coordinate 75,973,911 of OZ021723.1, forward strand.
TTATTGAATTGAAAAAAAAAAAAAAAAAACCTTCATAGTGTACACTATCTGGCCAAAAGTATCCGGACACCCCTTAAAAAAGTGGTTCTGGCGAGTGACGCAATTTGATACGTAATTGAAAGCTATTAAAGTGTTGGTAGTGGTTTGTCAGATTGTATTTATGCGTTTGTGAGGCAATGAGTAAGTCAAAGGAGCTTAGTGAGTTTGATCGTGGCAGAATAGTGGGATGCCACCTTTGTGGGAAATCAGTTCGTGAGATTGCGGACATTCTACAGAAGCCTAAATCCACTGTGAGTGATGTAATTGTGAAGTGGAAACGTCGAGGCAGTGAAACTGCAGAAAAACGAACCGGTAGGCCGAAAACACTTGGTGAACGCAGCCGCAGAACTTTGAAAAGGGTAGTGAAACAAAATCGCAAGCCCTCGTTGGTGGAAATTTCTCAGGAGTTCCTAAGTTCATCAGGCGTTAGTGTTAGCAGCAGCACTGTCCGTCGAGAGTTAAAAGACTTGGGATTACATGGTCGTGCAGCCGCTCACAAGCCGAACATCACTCCACAGATTGCGAAGCATCGATTGCAATGGTGTAGAACTCACCGTCATTGGACTGTGGACATGTGGAAAACTGTTCTTTGGAGTGATGAATCTCGCTTTAGAGTCTGGCAGTTGGATGGACGCGTCTGGGTTTGGCGGATGCCCGGCGAACGTTTCTATAGTGACTGCATTGTGCCGACTGTTAAGTTTGGTGGTGGAAGCATAATGGTGTTGGGGTGTTTTTCGTGGTTTGGCCTGGGTCCGTTAGTTCCTGTGGTTGGAAACATGAACTCTGAGATGTATGTGGACATTCTGGACAAAGCTGCACTCCCAACTCTATGGCAATATTTCGGGGAAGGATCATTTCTCTTCCAGGAGGATAACTGTTCCATTCACACATCGAGGCTTGCACAGACGTGGTTTGACGAAATGGATGTTCAAAAACTGGACTGGCCTTCTCAGAGCTCCGATCTAAATCCCATAGAACACCTTTGGGACGAATTAGAGCGCAGATTACATAGCCAGCCAAATCGACCATCTTCACTGCAAGCACTCACTTCAGCTATGATGGACGCCTGGAGGGCAATTTGACTATTGTCACCTATCAAAAATTGGTGGAAAGTCTTCCCAAACATGTGCATGCTGTCATCGATGTAAAAGGGGGACCAACATCATATTAATATGTGCCACGGGACGCTCTAAGTCCATACCACTGGGTGTCCGAATACTTTTGGCCAGATAGTGTATAATTAGTAGATACTGAGAAAAAAATGTATTTATCTGACATGTCCCTCTTTTTATGAAAGTTTCGCGAATCCCAAATTTGACAAAACCGTAAATTTAAAAGTGCTTTAAAATTTCAACCCGTAAGAATATCGAAAAATTATTTAAGGATTTTCTTATTAATCATAAAAAGGAATTCACACCTAATTTCTACACGAGAAGGTGGGTGTTGAAATCCATTTTTTCTGGTATATCTGTATGCAGTAAGTTTAATTACTGCAGGGAAATACATACATTTTGTGTTTGATTATTTAGATTTGTAACCTAATTAATTATTATTATTATTTTTTTGTGCAAAATATGTTCAATCCCATAATGTTTAATAGACTACTTTTCAAACGTTTAAAATTTTATTTACGACAGTAGTGCATGAAAAGTTTATTCATAAGCTTATTTGTTCACTCAAATCATAATCAGGATTGAGCGATATGAATTTTGTGGTTCGAGATTTTTTTTATCACATATAAAATTGTCTCATTAGAAATCCAATATCTAGAAAAATACTTCGAATAATTCTTTATCGTAACAGTTTGTAGTTTTTTAGTTAATTTTTTTAAGGTTAAATGAAACAAAATTAATAATTTACCTTCGCTGTTTCATAAAATTTTCGAAATATGTGAATAAATATATGGAAACCGTTTAACATTTCTTCGATAAATTTTTTTTTAAATCGTTGCATTTATTATTTAAACTGTTTCTTTTTTTATGCAACTAATGTTATCAAACATAACATTTTTTGTATTTCGAGTTGTGCGATTTAAAATTATCTGAAATTGCAATTAATGTAAATTTTTTACTCAAATAAATAGGAGCTGAATACATTTTATGCTTTTCTTTTATTGCAAAGTATCATCAACATTATGAATTCTACAAATGCTCATCTTCTTACAAAATAGCATTGACCCGACCTGTAATAAAAAGTAAAGTGAAATAGAATATTTGTACATTAATAGCTCTTTGATGAAGGTTAACATTAAGGAATTATATTCACTCATATTTGTATTACAAAAAAGCGTTAGTATGAAATAAATTTATCAAGACATTTAACAAAAGTAACAAAATTACTTTTTTCTTAGCATTTCTATTACCCTAAGTTTCAATAAGTAATATAAGGAAATGGTTTTTAATCAAGCAGTGTTAAGATAGGTCAATTTCAAGTAATATTGCTCAGTAAAAGTTTTTCTTAAATCATGAAAATTAAAAAAATATTTTACAGAACGTTACGTAGTTGAAAATTTAATTACCTTACTTAAAAGATGAGAAATATTTAAAAAGTTAGAGTTTAATATTTCGTAAAACATGCAGCTTATGATTAATGATGACTAAATTTGTTTCTGAAATTTTTACACAAATGAATGAATAGACATTCTTTGTTTTTTGAATTTCGTCTCATTTGTTGATCGAAATCAGATGCATTCAAAGGTTAAATGTGAAAAATTATGTTTTCTTACTTTTATATTGATTTGAAATTAATTATTAAAATAATTAATACTATATTTGTGCTGATATTCCTAAATTAATACATAATCTAATTATTTTACAATAATATGTACCTACCACCGGAAAATAGTGCATCGATGTCTTCTTAATGGGATTCTGTAAATAGCATTGAAATATATTAATTGTGAAAATAAACTATTTCAAATTTTTTGAATTGCATAGAAATTATTTAATAGATGCTATAGAAAAAACATTAGAAAATCAATTATTCAGTTTTCTAAATACATAATAATGTAATTGTTAATTTAATAACTGAATTCCTAATTTTAAACTATACTATTTTTGCAATAAATAGTCTACTCATGATATGCTTAAATCAGTTGAACTTACGTGGATCCCCAAGACCTATAAAAACAATTCAATTCGTTAGTGGTCTCATTATTAAAGTTACTAAAATATTTACCATGGTATCACTTGTCTGAATAGTAGAATAATTATACATTTAAAAAAAGAATATTCAGCAAACTTTGAAAAGATCTAAAAACTAATTCTTATTTAAATGCAGAACTATCATTTGAACAAACTTCTTTACAAAAAATTATAAAGATATTTAATTTAAAATGATATCCTTAAGATTTGTAACATTATTAGTGAAAATTTTTTACATTTTTCTTAAACATATAAAAAATTTGAAACTTACTCATAACACCTTCAGAAACTGTATCAATAGTAATAAAAATAATACATTAGTTAAGTTTAATTAAAAATAAATAAATAAATAAATAAATAAATAAATAAAAGTGTTATTAACCAGCACTTTATTTTTCAGTTTATCTCTTAGTTAAACATATATTTAAATTAATTTAATTTTTAAAACTGTTAAGTAATACAAACGTTTAAATATCAATATAAAATTTCACGTAATTATTTTGTTAAAATACGACTGATTGAATTTACAGTACACATAAAGGATTTCGTTGAAAATTAGTTATTTTAAAAGTTTTAATATTGCGACTGATGTATCAGAAGTGACTAATAGGAAATGGAGTTCAATTTAATTTTTTTTTTGTTAAAAAGTTTCTGTGTTCTAGGATACGATTACTGGTATCACATTATTTGTTGTTAAAATATTTTGAAGAATGAATATCGATAAATTACTAGAGTGCTAATAAAAATATTTTGCATAATCACCGTGATGTTTGATTTTGAGGCATTCTCTATGTTTCGTTACAATATTAACCTATATTTCCGGAAAGTGAATTATTCTTTTAATATTTCGGAAGACTTTTTCGTCTATGTACCTTCCTGTAACCGTTTTTTCAGACAGGCAGTTGATTCATTTACATATTTTTCAAACTGTCGAAAATTGCGTGATAATTTAAATAAATTTACTGTATTATATATCATTCTTAGTAATCTGGTATTTTATTAGAAGAGTTTTCACTCAGTGATTAATCATAACAACTTTCTAAGCCAATTTAGAATTATGTTTATGATTATATATGATCTTATATTAATGAAAAAAAAGAGAATTTCCATCTGTAGATTATAAATGTACTTACCGCCAGTAAGTCCATCTGTTTAGGAAAAAAAAATAATATTTATGTAATTGGAAAAACACTGAAAATACTTTGAATAACATAGCTTTAAGAATTATTCAACTTTGCTTTAGGAATTATCTTGCTAAAACAATTTTGTATTTATTGTTGTTGTATTGTCTTTAAAAATAATTTTAAGCAGATAATTTTTGCATTTTTTAAATTTTCTAACACTTCAAACTGAGAAATTTTAGGATTTTTGTTATGTTTTGAGTTAAAATGATTTATTTAAACTTTGCTTTAGGTAAGATTTTTAAAATCTCTTACTTCAAATGTAATTTGGAAGATTATAAAATAGTATGGATTTTGAGTTTAAGTTTTATTCTGTGACTATTCCACGCAACTAATGAAATCAAATTCCAACTATACACTTTAACACCTTAAAATTATATGATTTTTATCTACCTAATAAGCATTCATTAAAAATGACTTCATAATTAGAGCAATAATTTCTTAGGCTATTTTTAATAAAACTTTTTTTCTCATTTTGTTTTAGAGATTAAGCATCTAATTTGAAATATTGCATTAAAATAATCTACTTATTACAACTTTAAAATGTTTTACTCTAAAATTGTTCTGAGTTTATAAACTTACCAGATGCAGTAGATTCGACTGAAATACAGAAAATAATTATTAATACGATGAATGTATTATAACTGTATTCTTTTACTTGACTATATAATAAATATAATAAAAGTAAAAAAATAGTTCTATAAGTAATTTATGTATATAATTGTTTGGTTCATCGATATCAATACACAAATTATTGGTCGAGTTACTTTGATACTCTTAAGTTCTCCATGAAAGATAAAAAAAATTTGATTTTCATGCGAATATAAAGACAATTTCAAAGTGTATTTTGGTGGTTACAAAAATTTCAATAAGATTCAACAAAAATTTAGTTTGATTTAAGCATTATAAAATAAATAACTTCACAATTTGTATACTAAATTATTTATTCCAAAAGTACTCTGATAAAAATCAATTAGCTTAAACTGTCTGAATGTGTAATATTTATAATTGAATTGTGGAAAACAATCATACAAAAGAGGTTGAATCGGTTACGTCCTTAAAGTGTCCAACAAATTATAGAAATATATATTAATATATAGAAGTCTTTAGTTAATATTACACTGCGGAAGAAAAATAAAAATAATAATAAGAAGAAGAAGGAAAAAAAAAAAAAAAAAAAACACGAAATGTTCATCTTATCACATTTTGAGAGTTATTTTGTCAATAGTAGTCAGTATAAATGCAATATATTAATTAAAAGCACAATTTAAATAGAAATATTCTTTTTCATTTCTGGTAACATGATTTGTTTTACTACATATAACGTTAATACAAATGTATTTTAACAAAGAGAGAAGACGTATAAAACGCAACTTACTGGCTTTTCCAGTTTCTATAAACGTACAAGAAAAAAGCAAATGTTTAAAAAGTAGTAAAAGTTTAAGAAAACATGTGATGTAGCATAGTTACAGAAAATTTCAACTACATACTTAAATAATTTTTAATAGTGCATTTGTATTTATTAATGCGTCATGAAAATACTGGTAAAGGTTTCCCGTTCATTTCTTTGAACACCCATATTTTATATTTTTATACATTTTAAAGTTAAAATTTCTAGCCCAAAGGAATATATCTTAATAAATTTTGTTCCGATAGGTTTTTGTGTATCACCTTATAATTTACCATTTATAATAAATTTTACTTTTTAATTGAAAAAATAAATTTCATGTGCAATAATAGAATGCTAATATGGGCACTTAAAGAATATATCTCACATTGTGCAATGTATTCTAGTACTTTGATTACTCGCTTCAGTTGTCAATAATTAGAAATTACACTACATTTGCAAAAATCAATTAATCAACATTAAAAATAGTACAGAAGCACTATAACTATCCTTATATGATTTAAAATCCTCATCTGAAACTTTATAGAGATATACTTACGATCTAGGATACCGGCAACTATTGAGAAGAAAGGAATTACTCTTTAGGAACATTGAATAACACGTAACTTGTACGATCAAACAAACGAAACCTGTATGATAAAACCTATTATAAATGTTTTTTGTTTTTGTTTTTTATCAGTTAATTTTCGTATAATTTTTTATAATTTAATTATACTAAAATATGTTACGTTAAGTTAGACACATTAACTCTTTATTTTTAAAAATAAATATTATACTGGTAAAAAAAATAAGTGGAAACTTCACTTACCCCCAGTAAGGAAAGCTTTAAAAAGAAAAATGTTTCAAATAAGTAAAATTATGCAAAATAAAATACATTTTGTCTTTCAATTTGTTGAAAATTAGTTGAAAAAATTGCATATATTTTTAACATACCCTTGACTGGTGGTGCTGTTTAAATTATGAAAAGAAATGTTGTCAATAACCAATCAGTAGTTTATTAATTTACATTAGTACATTTATAATCTGATTTTAACATTAAAAACATGACATAGTGTGGTGTAACACATGACATGAAACATCACGTTATCAGAAAACATAAAAGTTTGTGCTAGTAGTTTCATTATTTTTCAAATATACTAAATTATTAATATTGCTGAAGATTTTGATAAAATATATTTCATCGTAGACAAAATAAATATAATGATTTTATTTCAAACATTAAGTTACCGAGTAAGTGTATAGCTTTAAAAAAAAAAAAAAAACATTTTTCCAACTTTTGCCCACAGCACCCTTATCAGTTTACCTGTGATAAAATAACACACACACACACACACACACACACACACACACACACACACACACACACACACACACACACACACACACACACACACACACACACACACACACACACACACACACACACACACATTGTGAGGCGTAACTTCTTCTTTTCCCTTGCATTAGAGTTGGAATTATCTGCAATTTCAGATGGCGAAATCTATTAAACAAATTCATTGTTTTCACTGAATTAAAATGAAATGCATTTAAGAACGGTTTTAGACAAAATTTAAATTACATAATTATGGTAACGCATTTTAACTAAATTCTGATCTAGAATTGAACTACCTGAAATAAATGAAAGATTAATGAAATAAATTGTAAGTAGAATGCATTGAATTTTAACTTACGCCCCTTGTCTAAAGAGAGAGAGATTTTATACTTAGTGATGATTATACGCAATTGAAATCTATACTACAAACATATCAAATAAAATTGGCATTAAAAATAAAAAAACAATAATTATTTTAGTCATTCCTTAGCTATTTTGTTTATTTCTAATAGTTAATTAAGTTAATATTTCAATTATTTTTTAAGTTTTTTATTTTCAAACAATTATACTTACTCTTGCTTGGGTGTCCAATTCCTAAAAGTAAAAAAAGATAGAATATTCTAACAACTTTATTAAAAATTGTGTTTTTAATTTACTTTTAATTATATTTAAGTAAATATATCTTTTTTTATTTGTATTAAATTATTTACAGATTATACAAAATGTAAAAAATATTATTTTCTAATATAAAAAGAAATATATTTCCCCGAGAATAATAGCTACAACATTTTAGGAGGATACAAACTACTTTTTTTACCAAAGCAATTTAATTTAGTAGGTTAAAGCAACACATTCAAACTACAAAAAGTCATTGTTATTTCGGCTAAAAGGGAAAAAAAGTGGTGCTATATACATTTCAAACCGAGATTTTTTAATAATGTACTTTAAAAAAGTAGTTTTAAAGTAGTTCAATTTTTAAAAAATGTATGCCTTAATTTTTGTTAAGTTAGGAATAATAAGGAATGTTGGTGAAACTATACTTCTTAACATAAAGCAGACGCATTACATGGATTCTTAATGCTAACGAGTGTTTATACATACCTACGAATATGTCAATCACTGGAAATGGAAAAAATAATGTATATTTATTAATGATACTTTTGAAATTTCTAATTATTAAAAATTCATAGTTTATTTTAATATCAAGCATAAACATATAAAACAATCAAAATGCAAGGTAGAGTTGATTATCAAAATAATGAAAACACCTGTAAATAAAAGTGTCATTTAAGAAATCGCTTCTTAAGCATTTAAATGTAATCCTAGCTAACAGGGTTTATTTTTATAAAGCCGGGATGTTAAAATTTAATTGACGGTGGTCAGAGGCTTGTATTTTGCGGTCGAGGTTTCCTTCGAAAAAAAATGTATTAATGAATAATAATAATATAAAATAATAATAATAATAATAATAATAATAATAATAATAATAAATGATTTGAAATTCTACTAATAGGTGGCGATGTATTGGTAAAACCATACACACATGACTAGTTCGTGTGATTTCGCTATAAAAGCATAGGCATGTATCGAAGAAATCGCAGCGAATATATCGCTGAACAAGAAAGAACGAGCATTAATTGTAAAAACTTTTTTTTCAGAAAAATTGCAATGCTTCAGCAGCACTCCGTGCATATCGACGAATGAAAAACTAAAGGACTCTTTTCAGTAAATGTAGTTAAAAGCATGATTCCTAAGTTTGAAGAAACCGGTTCTCTGTAAGTAGCAACAGGCAGAAGACGATATGCAATAGGGTATTTGACAAATTTTCAAAATATGTTTTAAGTAAAGCTTATGCACTACATAAAACACTTTAAAAAAAAAAATCGCATTTTAAAATACAAGTAGAAGTTTGCTACTAAAACGCTGCTCAAAAACCCATCAGACTGTAGGACGTCACTACTGCCACAACAGCATCGCGAATTTTAGACAACCATGAGTTTCAAGCGAGATTGTGTAACCCTAATGTGTTTTTTTCTTTTGATTTTCTCCGAAAAAATCTTTTACCGGTATTATGTTGTACCCCACTGTAGAAGGAGTAGCATTTTTTATGATAATCTTGTGTTCCTATTCATCTCAATGCAAATGTAAATGTTTAAATAAGATCAGACAAATTATAACGAGTGTTCCGATTCACAACATTCGGCGAGGTGAGTCAGAACACCATGAATAAAATCAAAATAAGTGAAAGTTATCTTTTTCCCAATATTTTGTGTTTGATCATCATAAAAGAGGGTAAGACTCAAGTGCCATAGTCAAAAATATGTTCATTAAAGATATTATTGCACCCGATTTTTACTGTGAAAGTTGAAAAGGTTTCCGATATACCCTGTTCTACAGTATTCGTCCGATTATTTTAATCGCAATAATTTAATACTTATAATTATTATAAAGTGAAAAGTGTGTACTTCTTGTTTCACTAATTATAATAATTGTGAGATTTATTTATTACTAGCTCAATTCCCGTGCTTCAATTTCACCTTGTGGTCCGTCATTGGTGTATAGGTAACAATTTTCGGAATTTCGCGAATGGGCTCGCTTCGTTCGCAGGAAGTTTCATCGCTACGCAAAACAAAGCTCGCCTCGCTCACTGAAAATTGCATTGACCCATGAGCAACGGCTTACTTCACTCGTTGAAAGATTCATTATTGCGAAAGCATAAGCTGGCTTCACTCACTAAAAACTAATTGCTACGTAAACCCTTAATATTAGAAGCTCCACCCCTGTCGAAAAACAAAAGAAAAAAAATATCCCCGTTAATACAATAATATAACACCGCTTTAGGAATATTTTAATACGCCATATATTTTGGGTAAATTTGAACTGTATGCCTTTACGAAACTGTCATACATTTTTCAAATAAAGCTTCTTTAAATAAATATTTCCTAAAAGTCACTTACAATGGTCATAGTTAATCATAAAGTTTGAAAAAAGACGAACCAAGCTTAAAAATAAACGCATGAAGTTCTTTGTTAACAAACTACTGCAATATTGAAGTCACACTCTGCAGATGAGCTTAATGGTTTTCATTTCTAGTCACATGACGATCCATTCAGAAAACCATTTTTTAAAATTCGATTCATAAAAATTTGAGCAATTATTTCAAGTAAAAAAATGCTTGTATAATTACTACTTCGTAAAATACCATATAAATGCCGCATTTGGTAATTATTTGTTGATGGTGTCAAATACCCAATTGAGCCGGCGATTGTGGATAAAGGCTGCAATTGCAACAGCTGAAGCATCTGCAAGTTCTTCAAAAGCCACTATAAGAAGTCATTCACTGCCACAAGTACTGGATATTCCGTGGACATGAACCCTTGTGACTTCTGGCTGTTTTATTTCTTTTTCCAAAAATTGTGTTCATCAAGGACGTAGCAGATTTCAGAACCTTCCGCCATATCTAACTCATTCCCATTGATATAATGCATAAAGCCATTGAAAATGCGGTGATACGCATTCAACATACTGTTGATCGAAAAGGTATAGAGTAGGAGCATATTGGTATGTAAATAAATAAAATAATGTTATTCTAAGTTTTTTAGAATGTTGCGATTCCATTTAACTCGTTACAACGCCACCAGTTGGAAACATTTGGAACAATTTTTTTTCGACGGAAACATCGGTCGCATGATCTACATAACATACATATGAAGTTTCTTTTGGATTCGTTCAGTACAACTGGAGCTACAAATCTCTAAGTACCTTCAGTTTGATTTTAACCATCCTGTATAAAAAGTATATACCTTGGTGCGTATGAGGTAGCTTTGTTGAAGTTGTATAAGTCTTGGAATTTCTTTTATAAAAGCTTAAATTGTAGGAACCCGTCTAGCTGGAGCAACTGTGACTGAAACACCCCAGAGTTTAGGCGTTTCTAGAGGTATGGTGTCTTAAGTAATGACATGATATACACAGTGAGGCAAGACAAGTTCAGAAAAGCAAAACAGAGGCCGGAAAGAGAAATAAATTGAAAGAGACCGAAAATTTTTGAAGCGGATTGTTTTGACTAAAAAAAAAAAATAATAAAAAAAAAAAAGCAGCCAAACTGACCGCAGAGATTAATCAGCATCTGGATTCTCCAGCGTCAATAATTACAGTTTGAAGACACCTTCATAAAAAGAATATTTACGTCAGAGCAGTAATTTTCAAGCTACTTGTCATAGCTGTTAATGCCAAACAACCTTTACAGTTACATCACAACAATGAAATTTGTACGATTTATAAGTGGAAGACAGTTATTTGGTCAGATGAATCCTCTTTAAGCCTTTTCCCCACAACGGGATGGTTGTACGTTTGGAGGACATCTGCACAAGCGTATGAACGTGATTGTCTCCCTCTACCTGTTAAACATGGAGGTGGATCCGTTATGATATGGGCAGCCTTGTCATGGTTTTCTGCTGGTCCAATCGTAACCCAGGAAAGAAAAATTACTCAGGAGATGTATAGAGACATTTCAACTGACTATGTTTCCTGCAGGAGATGATATTTTCTAGGAATTTAAGCTCCAATTCATACAGCTGGACATGTTTAATCATTGTTTGAAGAACACGAGGATGAAGTGAAACGTCCTTTGAACAGCACAGTACCCTAAAATCAATATAATGTAACCGTTATTGTTTATATCAGAGCATTCGATTCGGAATTGGTATCCTCCACCGGCATTTCCAACGGAAATTTCCCAATGACTCCATGAAGTATAGTACAATATTCCTCTAAATACTATTCAGCACTTGTATGATTCGATTCCCAGGGAAATCCAAGCTGTATTACATGCCAAAGGAGGTCATAAGCCATATTAGTAAAGGATTCATAAAAATCTAGGGTGTTTTCATTATTTTGCTAACCACCAGTATATCTAATGCATATAAGAACGCATAAAAGAAAATTGTTTGAAAAAAGTTAGTTAATGAATTCATTTATAATTTATCCATTGCAAGAATTAAATTTTGTAAAAATGACAGTTATATCTGCCCTAGTTACCCTAAATTTTACCAATAAGCTATTTCGAATTTATAATTTTTTTCAAGTAGAATTAAGTAGAATTCAAGTAACTATTAATTAAATTGATTCATTTTATTATTAACTGATATAGGATTATTAGATTTGAAGACTGCTAAATTTTAAACAAAAGATTAAAAAAAAAAAAAATACTTTGTAAATATTACACATTTTCAAATATAAGTCAAACAAATTATAGAAAAGTGCTACTTACATCCGTGTTTGGCATCTAAAAAAATGAATAAAATATAACAGATTTATAAATTCGATTTTGTAAAAGAGGTTTTGAAGCAACCTCTAGAACGTGGATGAGATTTAAATATAAATTATTTTAAGAAATTGATAGAAATGTCTTTCTTAATTATTAAAAATTAATTTATTAATATATATTTTGTCATTATAATTGCAAAAGCAGAGTATAGAATAATGATAATAAGATCAATTTATTTAATAATTATGTAATTTAACAATGCTATTTTCATACATATGAAAGAATAACAATTATCTTTAAATTATTTGCCAAAATAATTATGGTTATATATTTTCTATGAACCTAACTGATTTATTGAAATTGCATTACATTTTCTTGTTGCATTACCATTTAATAATATAGATTTATTACATGTTGAAAATGAAAACTAGGAATCAAAAAATAGGTTCTCTTTCAAACTTATAACTTTGACTTATTTCTTTTAAAAATAGAACATTTTACTTACATTGTGTTGCTATATTAACTGTAATAGAAAACAATATCGTAAAATATTAAAATGAAGCTATTATTTCTAATACGAATGATTTAAGAATAAAAATTTTAAAACCGAAGTAAAAACTTATTCTGAAAATATTACAAGGTATTGAGAGAGGGGTTTAACTTAGTCGTATTGAAATTTTTATAGGATCAATTTTTATTTAAAATTTAGACGAGGTATTTTATTTTGAGTACTAACAGTATGTTTCAGGCTCATGTTTTATTTCTAAGGTTTTTGTTTATTACCAAACCACTTCTAAATCAATAGAAAACATGGAAGTTATTGGCTATACGCTAGCAACATTTATTGCTGTATTATTTCAAGTGTAAGATAAGTTTAGTAATAAAAGTCTGGCGCTGAAATTAAAACCAATTTTTTAATTAACTTTGTAATGTTCTCTAGAATTTAACTAAACTGTTGACACAACACAAACATTAAGTAATGTTTAAATTTTCTTAGATTCATATAATTACGCAAAATTTAAAAAATAAATAAACTAGCGACAGTTAAACAACAGTAGTACAACCTAAGAAAACAGATAAAAAATATTAAAACGCGGCATCTAAATACGTATGTATAATGATGTCAATTGTTTCCACTGTGTTCTAAAAAATGGTGGAACTTATAGTACCATTGGATAAACTGGTGGAAAGCGCATCATCTTTGTGTCAACCAGTATAATCCTCCCACTTATGTAATATATATATATTTTTTTTTGCAATATATTTGAAAATAAAACTGTCATAAATCGAAAACTTAATAATTTAAATTTGTCATCAATTTTTGGAGCATTAAATGTTTCTAACAAATTTTAATAGTTAGCTTCTTTTAACAATATGATCTGAACAGAAATTAAAATTTAATTTCTTTTCTTGTACAGTTGATTAAATGCTTTGACATAATACTGAAACGTTTAAAGTGAAAAATCTTAAAATGAATTAAATTAAAAGAGAGAGCAAGAAAATGTAAAATATAGTGTATGATTTAGCATTCAAGTGTGAAATCGCATGTATGTTGTTTGGGAAAAGCTACGGATATTAATTATCTTTTAGATTAGTAGATTAGTGATTAAGATTAGATTTTAATAGATTAGATAAGAAGTTAGATTTAGTAATTAACATTTAAATCTTCTACTTACAATCACTTCCCGTATCTGAAAAAATAAAAATGCATTTAGGAAATAAAATATAAAATATCTTGTGCGACATTGCAATATTGTTTAACGATAATCGATTATGGAAATCAATTGATACTTTAAAATGGTTTAAGCATTTCCTTACCACTGAAGCCAGATTCAGCTGAAATTATGAAAAATACAAAAATCATTTAAGGAAAATGAACAAATGGATATTTTCAACATTACAAAATTTTAAAGTTGAAATGCACTGTATAATTATTATTTTAATATAAACATAATTCTTATAAGTTTGAAACAAGAACATTTGAAAAAATAATTAATAAAAATGAGAAGATAAAACCATTAAAGCTTTCAATAGCAATACCAGAAACTACTCTTGTTAGTTGATAATATTTCATAGATAACTTGTAAAAAAAAATATAATTTTAATGTTATCTCACATTTATATTAATAAATTGTGTAGTAAATTTTTTTTAAAGATTTTTAGGTGGTTTAACAATAATTTTGAATCCTGTAAAATTGCAAAATTTGTACATAAAACATTACATATTTAGAAACTATACTCTTATTTAAATGTTAGAATTCTAATTTATTCTTAATAGCAATATATAGAAATGTTTATTGTTGTATTGTAATTAAATTTGAAATAGCTGTTAAAATTGTGTCTTACCATGGCACAAAACCTCTGAAAAGTATTTAAAATGAAATGTATTAGATAGGAAATAAAATAAATTAAACACACTTATATAAATCTGTCTAAATATAATATTTTCTAAACTAAGTACTCTACTAACCTTGTCCAGCATTTTGAACTAAAATAAAGAGAAGCATATATTATTCATTAATATGTTTTAAAAAAATTTGAATGTTTAATATATTTCTTTTAATAGAAAAAACATGTTGTATTTTTGGACGCGCAACATTTTAAATGTTGTTTCCACCACCTTTTGCATTATTATCTTAAAATTAAGATAAAAGCATTAAATATAGAATTATAGTAAAATTGAATGGTGTAGAAGCTAAAACAAAAACAAATAATCTTCTAAAGTATGGGAGTAATCGAGAGAAGAAAGGGGCAAGTATAGTTAGCATATCTCGGTAAAGAAATAGATTTTTTGTACTTACTTCCATTTAAGGCAGCTGAAATGTTATTTTTTGTAAATATATTGACATTCGTTTTGAATTGTTATAAACTACTTTGAATTGTAGTAGTAAAATATAGGACGGAAACACTTTTAGAGTTACTACTATAAGACATATTCATAAAACTGATGTTGAACATTATAATAAATTATTACCTATTCTAATAAATTAACATTTAGTACACGCTACTACATAACTTAAAACCAAGAACTATAGGCATATAGAATGTAATTTTTCTAATCAAATTTACAATTTGGTATGAGCACTGGAGTAATACTAATATCAATGAGAATTGTTTAAGATATAAATTTTAAGATTAGCTTGAGCTGGTCACCGTCATTCCTATTTATAAATAAAGCAAATTGGAAAAAACGCTATTTTGTCTCTAACACTACATTGAATTGTAATAAATAAATTTTTAATTCATTAAAAATGTTTATTATTGTAAATGTTTTATAATTGCTGCAAAAAGTCAAAATCGTTGACTTTATTATTCTTGTAAATGAACATTAGTAAAATAAACTAATTGCTTTACTTTAGAAACACTTTTTACTCACGTGCTAGTCCTTTTCCTACAAGGTACATTTTACATTAATGAAAGGATTTATTTTTGAAGGAAGTTTTTATTAAATACGATGTACAAACGAAACAAATTAAGTATCTTAAAAATGTACCAGATAAATACATTTTTTAATAGCAAGACGTTTCACCAAGTTATGTAATTAAGAATTCTAATTATAAAAACTTTAAAAGAAAGGTGTAGTTTTTTAAAAATCCATCAAACTAATTCAATTCCTACTTTTATATATTTAACATTTTTTCTTATCTTTATGGTTTTTGGTATAATATTAAGCATATATGAGAAAAGAAGAGAAAGGTTAAAAAATATTCTTCCTTTTTATCATGTATAGTGTTCTAAAATTTACTTACCTCCAACTTTAGTAAGTAAACCATTAGCTGTAAAACATATCTTTATTAGACACTAAGAACATGAAGTAAATTGTTATAATTGTTAATACTCAATGTAACAATGAAAGCGTTTTGATTGCAAAGCAAATCACTTACCACCATACAATAAAGCTGAAATATTAAAAGTCATTATGTATTATATGTATCAATATGTAGTTTGACAAACAATATTTAGACTCTTTTCTGAGTATTATTTTGTTTTAAACAATTATTAACTATAGAGTAATATAACTATAGTTACTGTGGAATATTCTAATTTCAATTACTTTGGTACTAAGTAATTTTCATTGTTATATTTTTAGATAAAACGTAATGAAATAAACAATGCAGATGTAATTTACATGTAGAAAAAGATAAAGTTTATTAGAATTGCTGCAATTGAGTTATTTAAAAATTTATATTTGTTAAAAATAAAATCGATACTTTATAAACAGAAAATTTACTTTTGTTCAACATTTTTTTTTTTTCCCATTTTTAAAAAATACTAATTTTTGATTATAACTTCTTATGTAAAACGAAAATAAACTATTAGCAATAATACTTTGCTTTTTTGCACTTTTAGAAATTGGTTTTTTGTTTTAATATGAAAAAATGCTTACCATCTCCAGCATCTCGAGCTAGAGTGAAACAAAATATTAATATAATACGTGTTCTATTAATAATAAAACAATTACTAATGCATTTATAAATAAAAACAGCACTTACTTCCTCGGAAAAACTCTGAATGAAAGAACAAAATATAGATAAGTAATTTTTCGAACATTAAGGACACGTGGTAGTGAAAATACTATTTAAAATAATAAGTAATTTAGATTATTTTCAAATTTGATTTATTTTTAGAAAAATAACACTGTTTTAAATTAATGTTTTTTATTTAATAAGATTGAATACTTTTTTTTATAAAACAAGGAATTAGTAATTACAAATATATTAAAATAAGTTAAATATAAATTAAACTCAATATATATATTTTTTTTAAAATTAGTAAGCCAATGCGATTCTGTATTTTAGCAATGCCATTCTGTAGGTTAATTATACAAATGCAAATTTTAAAAAATTTGTTGTTTAAAGATTTGATATAGAAGAGAGTGTACTTGTACTTACGCTTAGCAATTCCGTCTACAAGGGAAGATATGTGGATTTAATTGATATTACAAAACATTTAATCGAATGTACAAAATAACAAATTTACAACCATAATATGAATTTTTAAATAATAACTAATAAAACGATTTTATATATTTTTCAAATACGTGGTTGACACTCACCGTTGTATCCAGCTAAAAAAAATAAATTAAAATGAGATATTTTTGATTACTTCAAGACATTTCAATAAAAGAGATAAAGAGATAAAAATGAACAAAATATGCTAGTACCGATATTTTTGGTTATACAAAAGTTTTATCATTTAATAGAAAGCATAATATATATATATATATATATATATATATATATATATATATATATATATATATATATATATATATATATATATATATATATATATATATATATATATATATATATATATATATATATATATATATATATATATATATATATATATATATATATATATGTAAGGTATTCGCATTGGGACAGTCAATGAAGCTATTAGATCGCTCTAGTAAATTCTCCAGTTAGCGAGAACCACTTAGAACATAGTAGAACGTCCCTCAAACTCATATAAGCTACTTAATCCGTTTTGACTCCGCCTCTTGGAATATCAAATCTTGACTAGTGAATGCATCACCCACTTCGCTGAGAACCTCTCTGAAAATAAACTTTTATATTTGTTTAATCTCGGCTGCTTTTTTATATCCTAAGAGTGTCAACACTATTTTACCGTTACATACATACATATATATATATATATACTTTGCAAATAAGCATCGCATACAAATACAAAAATACTCACGTGTGTCGCGACCTTTAAAAACATAAAAAAATAATAATAATAAATAAATGACTACTACTATTATTTGTAATTAATGAATACTTGTCATTAGTTTTTTTACTTATTTTGAAAAGTGTAAAATTGAAAATTAATGTAAAATAGTCCTTAAACAATTGAACATTACGAAATTATCAAATTACAAATTTTAATATATTTATGAACTTTTTTTACATGGCACATATTTGTTACTTACAATAAGTTGGTTGTGCTGAAAAAGAAAATAGAAATTAGAGATAGTAATATTATTTCCCGCTCATAAATTAACATTATATTAAAATATAAACACTTGGTGCCTTAAGAGTAAGAATTCTTTTTAACAATTTGTTATTTTACTACAGTACAATTAAAATTAAAACAATTAAATTATTTATAATTTTGTTTTTAAAGTAAATAATATAGCGCTTCATTTGAAATAAATTGTTTAATTTTTTTTTTAAAATTAATTAATTAAACTAATTTTTGTTTAATGATTTTCAATTTCTGATAAGTGTTTTTCAGTAAGCAGGCATTATAAAAATAAATACTGATTTTAGCAAAACATTTATGTACTATATTATTATAAAGCCTTTGTTGTAATAAATAGAACAAAATAGACTTCTCGTTAGAGGTTTACTTACTGTCATCGATTCCGTATTTCGGCCCGGCTGAAAAATATTTTTTGAATTGTAGTTAAAACACAAAAATAAGAATAACATTATTTCTATATGCTATTAAAGTAATTATTCTTTAGACATTGTTAATTACTATATAAAATTACATTTGTGTAGGGGAGATTGGGATGCGTGGACCATGTGGGGACAATGTTTTTGTTTTCGAAAATTTTCACTAATTAACGCTCTTTTACGAGGATAAGGTAGTTTTTATTGTCGCTAACTCATCACGGGGCGGTAAAGTCCGTGCAAATTGATTACAAATTAAAGAATTGTTTACGATATTGTTTTTTCCTGTAAGTGAGTAAAACTGCACTGTAATAACAGACGCAATTTATTCTAATGATACAAAACAAGTCGAAATGGATGTTTACTATCATGGCAGCTTGTTAATGATATGTATTCATAGGAGATCAATGAATTAAATTACTTTTGAGTTTGTTACTGAAAACATTCAAAACAGGGCAATGAGGCATACTGATCCAGTCAGAATGGAGGCCAATTTGTCTTAGTTAAATGATGGGAAATAATTTTTTCACTGAGTAATTTACACTTCGCTGCATTTTTAGAGCTATATTTTTAATATTCTGGGAAGAAAGTAGTTTTGATATCTTTTTAAAAATGAAACACATGATACTTATATGGCTTTTAAAACATTTGATGTTTATTATATCGTTTGTTACTTTCAGGAGTGAAAAGGAACTATGTGAAGATTATGTACTGGGACAATGTATCTGAAGATACAATGAAAAGAACTGTTTTGAAAGTGAATCAACGTTATTTATCACTCAAAGAAGTAGCGTAAGAGAGAGTAAGTAAGACAGCGAAGTAAAGTCATCGTACAAATTAGGATGATTCTGTGAATGGTATAAAGACGTAAGTTTTCATTCTCATATTCCCACTTAACTATCCCTGATGAAACAGCTAAACTCTGTAATTCTTCTATACAAGCTTGTAATTAATCTTTTTTACATTCCATTTCCGTAATCGAATAAGAAACACACCCTAAAGTTTAAGTTATAACGTTAGTTTTTCAGTATGCTTGAGCCATTACCTAGTATTCTTAGTATACGTTTAAAATTATTCTTGTTTCTGCTAGATGTTTATCGTTCGCAAAAGTTCTGATTATTGTCCTTTTGTAGTTTTAAATTATTTTGTTTTGAAAATCAAACGTTTCTAAATTGTTAAGCTTCATCTTGGTTAACAATTATGTATCATTTTATAGTGCCTTCATCAAATGTCAAATTTCGGAGAATAAACATGTTACGAGTTTAGTTTTAAGTTTGTCATCATATAGAGAAGTAGATTTGTGTTGAAAACTAAAATATATTGCTCTTTTTGAGAGTTATTTCATTAGAATGTTTAATTTATTTAATTTGGCGGTTACTGGTGTTTTTATATAGGTATAAGTATCGAGTAAACATTATACAGCATATATTATTGTTAAAAGTGATTCACCAGTTACCGAGGATGAATGCTTAAGAGGCGAATGTGATGTTTTTAAGTCAGTGCTACTTAATGGAATCCGTGTACACACCTGTAAATTCAATCTTCTAATATTGGGATATTCTGTCATTTATCTACGAATACAAAAAATCTTTTATTTTATTTCTTTATTCATCCGAGAAAATTAAATTTATCGCTTACTTCAAATTTGTATGTAATGGTAGAATTTTCTTTATACATTTGTTACTCATTAAATCTTCAACACGAATTGCAAATTCAATAATTTCCTTTATCTCCTTCCACAGAATATTTTTGGAACTGTACCATTCATATCTCTACTGCTTCTCTTTTCAGAATGATAGAGATGGATATTCCCTTTTTCGGTTGCTTGGCTGCCTAAGCTTTTCGAAGACACTGAAGTGCGAATGTTTCCCCCTTGAAATACCTTCCAAAAGGCATTATCCTTTTGGACAGAAATTGATCTAACGATATTACAGCATTTTATTTCGTTCATCTGATTGTTGTGTAAGAAAATTACCAATACCACCATGTAACCTAATATCACGGTCGATTCAAATTTTGAATGTAGGTTGCTTTATTTCGAAATTCAGTTGCGAATGAAAAAACCTAATTTGATTTCTAATGACATGAGAATGCATTAATTTATCAGATTCTTGCGAATTTGTGTTGATCAGAAAAAATTCCTATTACGTTGGTTATATATAAAACATCCAAGCCTAAGAATTCCATTTATATTGCATATCCTCCGAAATCAATTGTGATCCTTACCTAAGTCAGGTCGGCTTGAATATCCTAGTTTTTGTGCAGCACTTCCAGTAGGGCCTTGGGTAATAATAATGCATTTAAAATGGAATGTAAAGATGTATAATTTATAGAAATTATGGTTTTGCTAATATATATATAAGATTGCAATTCAATTTAAACTTCTATAGAGTGATAAATGTTTATGAGATTAGTTTTCTTGTACATCTATGTCATGGTTATTTAGTACCACACCATTAACCGCTATATTCATGATAATTTAAATAAACTACCTATATAGTAAAAAAACTTTATGATTTAGAATTACATTTTTATAAAATAAATTCATGAACATCTGTTTTCTTTGTATAAATGTATCTATTTTGATTATAGTTTGATAACACATGAAATATTAAATTGAAAAGAAAAAAAAAAAAAAAAAAACACGTTGCAATAGTTATTGTACATTATTTTGATGCTGAAAAATTTCCATGTGAATCCATTCAATTTGACAAAAAAAAAAAAAAAAAAAAAAAAAAAAAAAAATGAAAATGAAAATTCACATTTTTTTTAAATAGGATGACGTATATTTTGATACATTTCTTTAAGTTTCAGTATTTGATTTTTAACTAATGAATTATAAAGCAATTTAAATAACTTGTTTTAGACAAATGTTGCTTTGTCGTTATTTTTCAAATTTTTATATCGTTTTCTATCGTCTTTCAGTTATATTTTAAAAGTTATTATTATTATTATGTAAAAACCTAATTTTTAATATTGTTTAAGATAAAGACCGCACTTACCTAATTCAGGACCTAAACAAGAAACAAAGTGCTAATGTAATATTGTTAAAAGTTTAATAAAAATTCCATAAATAAAATTAAGTTATGTAAGCGAATATATTTTTATTAGAAATGGAAATAGTGTGGTTGTGGTTAGTTTTTGAAATATAACATTGGTTAAAAAGCAAGTATGAAATACAAATAAATGCAGCAAGTTACTAGTATGCTTTTTTGACTAAAAATATTTGTTTTCTAAAAATGATTTTGTAAGCTTTAATTAACTATGCAAGAAGCCAACAGTAATATATTGTAATATATATAATTTTGGCATTATTAATGTTTATGCTTAGTCAAAATACGTTATACTTGATATGTATATAATGTTCACATGATTTTGTAAATTTAGCCAATGTGGAAAGTTAGGAAACATTCTTTTAAGATTTAGTCAATACATTTATTAAGTTGTAAAAATGGAGAGAGAGATAGAAGAACATGTAATCAAACAAGGAGATGGCAATAGTATAAATGTAGGCCAGGTTTTCAACCTTTTGTTACGCTCAAAATTTCAATACAAATTGTAGTTCTGTGAATATATTTTGTATTTACTGAATTTTTGGATCGATAATATAAATAACTTTTACCAAATAACTGATTTTTTTTTTTTTTTTGAAAATAAGCTCCATAAATTTCTAAAAACAATTAACACATGCAATTAAAAATGTTTTGTATTATTAATTGCATTTTTTAATTTTGGACAGGTTTTCACTCTTTTTGTTCTACAGCATGGCACCTTACACAAACTATGGATTGTAAAATAAAAGGTGGTCTTTGGTCTAAATATCCTCACATTAGCACACGATCTAGTAATGGAGAGATGCATTAGCGTAAAATCCACCCCATTTTCATCTATATTTAAATTTAAGAGGTTCTTTTGGGGTATATTTTTTATTTTGTAGGGTTCCAGTTGCAAAATTATTTATCAAGTTTCTTATATCCTCTTAAGAAAAGTAAATTTCGCATCTAAAACTCTACCAAATAAAAAATACCTACTAAAACCTACACCAGCTAACATAGATTAATATTTTTAACTTTAAGATTGTGGTTGACATCAATTTCCTTTCGTCTTTGTTTGTAATATAATAACTGCCTACTTGAATCACATGTTTAACATGTTATCTTAAACTACATAAATCTAAAAAATCGTAAATCTAACTGTCTAATATGAGTTTAGATGCATTAAACACACGGGTTAAGCTTCTTAAAAAGGCTAACTGGAAAATTAGGTTAGGTAAGTCAAAGTAAAATTGAAGAAATTAAGGTTAAATGCGAGCTAAATGCTTTCGAAATATGTTGTTAAATTAGAAATAACAATTTTTTTATTTAAGAAGGTTTTTGCCATTGGTAAATAAACGGTAAAATACATAAGTTTTCTTTAAATTTTTATTTCTTTTTTTTTCCAAGAAACTTTTTATTGTTGTATTATAATATATTACATATTAATGCTAAAAAAATCATTTGTTCTTCGTTTATTAATTTAATATTGGTAACGGGATAAAAATATTCTCGCGCAGCTTGTGCAAGCTGCATAAATATACTCGTGTTGTTTCATCTACTAATATTTTATTTTTTAAAACTATTTTTTTTATTTTCAATTACATATATGTATATACATAGGGTAATGAAAGTATAGCTTTTGGTAAAAAAAAAAAATCGTTTTTTTTTTTTTTTTTTTTTTTTGTATTTCTCCACGTTTTGGAGCATCCGGATTTCAAAAAAGTGATTTAGAAAAAATGTATGTCTGTGTGTGTATGTGTATCTGTGGTCAGGAAAACTCCCGCACCAATTGACCTACGAGGTTCAAATTTGGTTTGAGGGTTAGTGGCGGTTATGGGACCTACCATTAAGGTTTTCGTCAAAATCGCGCATGCTCATAAGGTAGCTATCATTGAAAAAATCATGTTTTTCAATGATTGCTAAAACACGGCTCTAACTATTTTGTTAAAAATTGCTGTGGTAATGCCTCTTAAAGTGTTCTAAACATCTCAAACCCCGAAATTCCCGTAAAAATGTTTTAATGGTGTAAAGAGTTGAAAAATGAATGCCTTCAACACAGAGTTCTCTTTCCTTGAACATACCTCATCGACCATCGTTTTTTCTTTTCCCCTCAGTTTCGCTTATAAAAAAGGATCATGTAAGGATTATCGAAAAGTATGTCACCAAAATCACCATTTTGGCGGTTTTTTTCTAACTGGCCATTTATTCTAAATGAAAGATGAAAATGTACAAATGACACAAATCCACGTCAGTATTATAGTGTAATTGGAAGTTGTGCAATGTTCCACACCTCTAGTTTATGATTTCAAAATAGCACAAGTTTTATAAAATTTTCCTAGTAATTTTATTTTATTAGAAGAAAACTGTGGGTAGTGTACTAAATATGGAAATAGAGGTTTGAAAATGCAATATCGTAATACACAATAAATATATATTTTTCTCCCGTGTTGTTTTATTGGAACTCAATGCTCATCTGTCCACAAGTTTCGGATGGCATCGAGTTGGAAAAAAAATATGTAAATAAAATATCTTGGATTTCGTTTCAATGATTTATTAAATTATACCTCCTCCAGCTCCTCCTGGTCCACCTGATCCACTTGGTCCTCCTTGTCCTCCTCCTAATAGACCTTAAATTGAAAGTATATAGAGTAATAATGTATTGAAATAAAATGGGCTTTTTATTTACAAAAACCATATTTTGTATTTTGCTTTCCGTTATAGGTTCTAACTGTACACTTTTTAAGAAACAATATTTAAATCTAAAACTTTACATTATTTTTTTAAAGTGCCCATTTTCTCGAAAACTAAATGCCTTCGAATATAAGAATACAAAATATACGTTTATATTTCATTGACAGTGGAAGTGTTTATTATTTTTAGGCCCCCAGACCAGATACGGAAAAAATTCATCCAAATTTTAGAAATTGTAAAACTGGGAAGTTTTGTCTTTCAAAATGTCAGTTTTTCAGCTATTTTTTGGTAAGTATTTGCTACGAACATTTTCAAATTGCATTGAAACAATTAAATGATTAAGTTGAGAATTATAAAATAAATAATTAAAAATTAAATATCATAAAAATATCATAATTCAACTCATACCTCCTAAATCACCTCCTATATCACCTCCTAATTAAACAAAACATTAAGAAGTTACTGAAACGGCTTGCTTTACATATCTTTGAATTAAACATTTTAAATGCCCAACATTTGATGAAATTAAAAATTAATACATAAATAGTCATTGTTTTACTCTCTATATTCACTTGATAATTTTTATTACTTTAAAAATAATGTACTCCGTTTTTTTAATATTTAACCCTTTGCACTCCAGTGGCGCCTCTCAGGCGCCACACGATTGGATGCCAAACCACGAGAGGACCATTAGGTGTGATGAGGAATTTCTATGCAAGGCCAATGACTGTGTTTAGTTTCTATGAAGCAAATCCATAAACACCAGCCGAACCTAAAATGACTCGAGTTGCTGATTCCTCTGCGCGAAAAAGGCCTGGAGTGCAAAGGGTTAAAGAATAATTTGAAAACTAATAGAAAGAGTAAATTTAATGTTTAACCCTCATTCCCTATATAGTATTAGGACAATTGATTCTCTAAAGAAGATTTGTCTATTCAAGAACAAAAAAAGAAACATTTTTATAAAAATTTACTTGTGAATGTGACATACCTGGTAAATCACCTGAAAAATAAAATACATTATTATACAAAACTATTGATGTCAATTGATATTTAAGTTAACTTTTGTGTAATAATCTCAATAAAAATCATTTTTGATATTTCCTCTCTAACAGTGATATTTTCGTACGAAATTAAATTTCCTTATTTTTTTTTTATATACAATTTGATATATTTAAAATGGTTATTATGTTATGCTAAGCTTCAAACCCAGTTGTCAAAACCTTCAAATGGTGATATATCGTGACATACGAAAAGAAAAACTGGTGCTATAAGTGAATATGTTTAAATTTTAAATGCTTATATTTTGTAGCAAGGTTAAAAATATATATATATATATAGATAGATTTTTGAGATCTAAAGCTAAATGCAGAAGAGTTTTTGCAATGTTTTGTTGGTTTATTTTAAAATATTTCAAATTTATTTAAAAATTCTTTGCTAAATGAATTTTTATATTATTTCATTTTGCTATTTATTATGCAATTAGAATCTAATAAATTTAATATGAAAAAATAGAATTTGTAAAGTAAAGATTGAATGAATGAAGCTATTAAAACTAAATAGGAAGTTTATAAATTTGGGAAATCATATGCATTCAATGCGCCTAAAAAATGAGTAAACAGTATAATTTTAAAGATTCAAGTAAATTTAATTCACCTCCTAAACCTGGAAGTCCACCACCGCCTGCAAAAAATTTTAGTCATTAGTTTTTAGTTACTTTGGAATATCTAAAAACAACAAAAAATCAAAAGTAAAAAATTATAAACCAGTCACAGTAGAACTTAGATAGAATTATTTCATAAATTCTTTTACATATAGGTTTTTAAGCTTGAATGCATTTTCCTTGATAAAGTATTGAAATATGAAGGTTTTGTCAGGTTTCGTTGCTTCATATACACTTAATAAAAATCTATTTTACTTTAGCCTTTAATTTAATTTTCCATTTGAATATTTTCCTTTAATTAGTTCGCTACACCCCAATCCAGCGTATATTTTTATCAAAGCCTCTTCTCTAGCTCTCTTCCAACTTCTCTGAATAAATCCTTTTGATTGCAAGTTAAAAGACGTTCAGGTTTTTTTATTTCTTGACTCTTCACGAACTACTGACTTTTCCAAATGATCTAAACATTAGATGCATATACAGGTGCTTATATGGCTGATTTAGATCAACAAAATTCAAAATCAAAATAATTTAAGTTAAATAAAAAGAAAGTAAAAAATATTATTGTTTAAATATTTTCGTAGTAGTAAAGGTTTTAGTGTCTAAATCTAGAAGTATTGTAATAATTTGTAATGTTATACAAATTTTACACTACTTGTAAAATTAAGTTATTTAATTGTTGTATCCACAATTTTTTTTTTTTGTTAAGTCAATAACGGGTAAAAACTTTAAAAGATCTATCATTTAACTCAAACGCTTGATTTGAAAATTATTTTCTACATATTTGTTAAAATTAAATGTGTTTAAAAAATGTGCTTGAGCTCAAATAATATGGTACATACCGCTTCCGCCTAAACCTAAAACACAATATTTATTAGTTAATTTAACTCTTAATAATTGCAATTTGTATTCAGAAGTGTTCTTTTAAAATTTAACAATTTAACTCCACATATTCATACTGTATGGGGCAAAATATATCATATTTATTAAGTTGTTCTTTAAGAATATTGAAACATTTTTTTAATCTAAAATTCCAATTACATACCTGGAACATCACCTTAAAACATAAACAAAACCCATTACGATTTTTTTTTAAATGTCTTACATCGTGTATCACTTAATTTTTAATTCTAAATTTGAGATAAAACTTCAATTTGAATATATTTTCAGAAATATTTACTTTAAAATCATAATACTGGATTGAGATTTCAGCGTTTCTTTCTATTAAGGTTAATGATTTAATCAATTTCATTTTAAAACCAACCACTCCTAAGCATGATTAGAAATATTTTTATTTATTTACTTTTGAATTATTTGATGATAGATAAGCAGGTTGTAACTTAACTAAACAAACTACTGTTTTTTTTTTCAATGTTGTAACCGTTGGATCTTTCAAATTAAAAATAAATATAGGTTTTTGAGATCTAAAGCTAAATGCAGAAGAGTTTTTGCAATGTTTTGTTAGTTTATTTAAAAATATTTCAAATTTATTTCAAAATTCTTTGTTAAATGAATTTTCATATTATTTCATTTTGCTATTTATTATGCAATTAGAATCTAATAAATTTAATATGAAAAAATAGAATTTCTAAAATAAAGATTGAATGAACGAAGCTATTAAAACTAAATAGGAAGTTTATAAATTTGTGAACTCATATGCATTCAATAAGCGTAAAAAATTAGTAAAGAGTATAAATTAAAAATTCAAGTAAATTTAATTTACCTCCTAAACCTGGAAGTCCACCACTGCCTGCAAAAAGTTTTAGCCATTAGTTTTTAGTTGCTTTGGAATATCGAAAAACAACAGAAAAACAAAAGTAAAAAAATTAAAAATCAGTCAAAGTAGAACTTAGATAGAATTATTTCATAAATTCTTTTACATATAGGTTTTTAAACTTGAAGGGGAGTTGAATTTAGTTTAAGCACGTGGCTTAATATTTGGAATAGTATATTTCTTTCCAGACAGTTTAAAGATGAGTGTAAAGTTGAAGTGGTTAATTTATTACTAAGTGATGAATTCAAAAAATCAAATGCTTTTTCCTTGATTAAGTATTGAAATATGAAGGTTTTGTCAGTTTTCGTTGCTTCATATACATATAATAAAAATCTATTTTACTTTAGCCTTTAATTTAATTTTCCCTTTCAATATTTTACTTTTGCCTTTAATTTAATTTTACCTTTCAATATTTTGCTTTAATTAGTTCACTACACCCCGATCCAGCAGTCCAAGCTAAATATCGAGTATCGTTCCAAAACACACAATTTTAAGGGAAGGGGGGGGGGGGGGAATGTTAAAACCATCACAAAACATGTTTTTACAACTTTTTCCTTTTTTACAACACTAAATTTCAATTTCAAATCTCTGCATTAACTTTTCAAAACTTGTACTATATTTTACCCAGAATTGGGCGATATTTTCCTAGATCAGTAGCAACGGCCAATATGCAACTTTTCACATTGGGATTGGCTTTTGTCAAGTCGATATTGGCAAACGGATTTGTGCTACTAAGGAAGTAGCTTCAGTTCTTCGACAATAGCAATTCCCACGCTTCTATAGAATGTTTGTTGTCCAGAGTTTCATGAGATGACAACACTACGAATTCATTTTAATGCATTTGATCGCCACAAGTTAATTGATTAAGACGTATTTTTTTTTATCAAAGCCTCTTCTCTAGCTCTCTTCCAACGTAAGTGAATAAATGCTTTTGACTGCAAGTTAAAAGACGTCCTTGTTTTTTTATTTCTTGACTTGCCACGAACTACTGACTTTTCAAAATGATCTAAACATTAGACGCATATACAGGTGCTTATATGGCTGATTTAGATCAACAAAATTCAAAATCAAAATAATTTAAGTTAAATAAAATGAAAGTAAAAATATTATTGTTTAAATATTTTCATAGTAGTAAAGGTTTTGTGTCCAAATCAAGAAGTGTTGTAATAAATTGTAATGTTATACACATTTTACACTACTTGTAAAATTAAGTTATTTAATTGTTGTATCCACAATAATAATTTTGTTAAGTTAATAATAGGTAAAACCTTTAAAAGCTCTATCATTTAATTCAAACGCTTGATTTGAAAATTATATTCTACATATTTGTCAAAATTAAATGTGTTTGATAAATGTGCTTGAACGCAAATAATATGGTACATACCGCTTCCGCCTAAACCTAAAACACAGTATTAGTTAGTTAAACTAACTCTTAATCATTGCAATTTATATTCAGAAGTGTTCCTTTAAAATTTAATAATTTAACTTCACATATTCATACTGTATGGTGTAAAATATATCATATTTATTAAATTGTTCTTTAAGAATATTGAAAAAAATTTTGAATCTAAAATTCAAATTACATACCTGGAACATCACCTTAAAACATAAACAAAACCCATTAAGATTTTTTTTAAATGTCTTACATCTTGTATCACTTAATTTTTAATTCATAATATGAGATATAACTTCAATTTGAATATATTTTCAGAAATATTTACTTTAAAATGAAAATACTGAATAGAGATTTCAGCGTTTCTTTGTATTAAGGTTAATGATTTAATCTATTTCATTTTTAAACCAACCACTCCTAAGCATGATTAGAAATATTTTTATTTATTTACTTTGGAATTATTTGATGATAGATAAGCAGGTTGTAACTTAACTAAACAAACTACTGTTTTTTTTTTTCAATGTTGTAACCGTTGGATCTTTCAAATTAAAAATAAATATAGGTTTTTGAGATCTAAAGCTAAATGCAGAAGAGTTTTTGCAATGTTTTGTTAGTTTATTTAAAAATATTTCAAATTTATTTCAAAATTCTTTGTTAAATGAATTTTCATATTATTTCATTTTGCTATTTATTATGCAATTAGAATCTAATAAATTTAATATGAAAAAATAGAATTTCTAAAATAAAGATTGAATGAACGAAGCTATTAAAACTAAATAGGAAGTTTATAAATTTGTGAACTCATATGCATTCAATAAGCGTAAAAAATTAGTAAAGAGTATAAATTAAAAATTCAAGTAAATTTAATTTACCTCCTAAACCTGGAAGTCCACCACTGCCTGCAAAAAGTTTTAGCCATTAGTTTTTAGTTGCTTTGGAATATCGAAAAACAACAGAAAAACAAAAGTAAAAAAATTAAAAATCAGTCAAAGTAGAACTTAGATAGAATTATTTCATAAATTCTTTTACATATAGGTTTTTAAACTTGAAGGGGAGTTGAATTTAGTTTAAGCACGTGGCTTAATATTTGGAATAGTATATTTCTTTCCAGACAGTTTAAAGATGAGTGTAAAGTTGAAGTGGTTAATTTATTACTAAGTGATGAATTCAAAAAATCAAATGCTTTTTCTTTGATTAAGTATTGAAATATGAAGGTTTTGTCAGTTTTCGTTGCTTCATATACATATAATAAAAATCTATTTTACTTTAGCCTTTAATTTAATTTTCCCTTTCAATATTTTACTTTTGCCTTTAATTTAATTTTACCTTTCAATATTTTGCTTTAATTAGTTCACTACACCCCGATCCAGCAGTCCAAGCTAAATATCGAGTATCGTTCCAAAACACACAATTTTAAGGGAAGGGGGGGGGGGAATGTTAAAACCATCACAAAACATGTTTTTACAACTTTTTCCTTTTTTACAACACTAAATTTCAATTTCAAATCTCTGCATTAACTTTTCAAAACTTGTACTATATTTTACCCAGAATTGGGCGATATTTTCCTAGATCAGTAGCAACGGCCAATATGCAACTTTTCACATTGGGATTGGCTTTTGTCAAGTCGATATTGGCAAACGGATTTGTGCTACTAAGGAAGTAGCTTCAGTTCTTCGACAATAGCAATTCCCACGCTTCTATAGAATGTTTGTTGTCCAGAGTTTCATGAGATGACAACACTACGAATTCATTTTAATGCATTTGATCGCCACAAGTTAATTGATTAAGACGTATTTTTTTTTATCAAAGCCTCTTCTCTAGCTCTCTTCCAACGTAAGTGAATAAATGCTTTTGACTGCAAGTTAAAAGACGTCCTTGTTTTTTTATTTCTTGACTTGCCACGAACTACTGACTTTTCAAAATGATCTAAACATTAGACGCATATACAGGTGCTTATATGGCTGATTTAGATCAACAAAATTCAAAATCAAAATAATTTAAGTTAAATAAAATGAAAGTAAAAATATTATTGTTTAAATATTTTCATAGTAGTAAAGGTTTTGTGTCCAAATCAAGAAGTGTTGTAATAAATTGTAATGTTATACACATTTTACACTACTTGTAAAATTAAGTTATTTAATTGTTGTATCCACAATAATAATTTTGTTAAGTTAATAATAGGTAAAACCTTTAAAAGCTCTATCATTTAATTCAAACGCTTGATTTGAAAATTATATTCTACATATTTGTCAAAATTAAATGTGTTTGATAAATGTGCTTGAACGCAAATAATATGGTACATACCGCTTCCGCCTAAACCTAAAACACAGTATTAGTTAGTTAAACTAACTCTTAATCATTGCAATTTATATTCAGAAGTGTTCCTTTAAAATTTAATAATTTAACTTCACATATTCATACTGTATGGTGTAAAATATATCATATTTATTAAATTGTTCTTTAAGAATATTGAAAGAAATTTTGAATCTAAAATTCAAATTACATACCTGGAACATCACCTTAAAACATAAACAAAACCCATTAAGATTTTTTTTAAATGTCTTACATCTTGTATCACTTAATTTTTAATTCATAATTTGAGATATAACTTCAATTTGAATATATTTTCAGAAATATTTACTTTAAAATGAAAATACTGAATAGAGATTTCAGCGTTTCTTTGTATTAAGGTTAATGATTTAATCTATTTCATTTTTAAACCAACCACTCCTAAGCATGATTAGAAATATTTTTATTTATTTACTTTGGAATTATTTGATGATAGATAAGCAGGTTGTAACTTAACTAAACAAACTACTGTTTTTTTTTTTCAATGTTGTAACCGTTGGATCTTTGAAATTAAAAATAAATATAGGTTTTTGAGATCTAAAGCTAAATGCAGAAGAGTCTTAGCAATGTTTTGTTGGTTTATTTTAAAATATTTCAAATTTATTTAAAAATTCTTTGTTAAATGAATTTTCATATTATTTTATTTTGCTATTTATTATGCAATTAGAATCTAATAAATTTAATATGAAAAAATAGAATTTGTAAAGTAAAGATTGAATGAATGAAGCTATTAAAACTAAATAGGAAGTTTATAAATTTGTGAACTCATATGCATTCAATACGCGTAAAAAATTAGTAAAGAGTATAAATTGAAAATTCAAGTAAATTTTATTCACCTCCTAAACCTGGAAGTCCACCACCGCCTGCAAAAAGTTTTAGCCATTAGTTTTTCAGTTGCTTTGGAATATCGAAAAACAACAGAAAAACAAAAGTAAAAAATTAAGAATCAGTCAAAGTAGAACTTATAATATAGAATTATTTCATAAATTCTTTTACATATAGGTTTTTAAGCTTGAAGGGGAGTTGAATTTAGTTTCAGCACGTGGCTTAATATAGTATATTTCTTTCCAGACAGTTTAAAAATGAGTGTAAAGTTGAAGTGGTTAATTTATTACTAAGTGATGAATTCAAAAAATTAAATGCATTTTCCTTGATTAATTATTGAAATATGAAGGTTTTGTCAGTTTTCGTTGCTTCATATACATATAATAAAAATCTATTTTATTTTAGCCTTTAATTTAATATTCCCTTTCAATATTTTACATTAGCCTTTAATTTAATTTTCCTTTCAATATTTCCTTTAATTAGTACGCTACACCCGAATCCAGCAGTCCATGTCAAATATTGAGCATCGTTCCAAAACACACGATTTTAAAAGAAGAAAAAAAAATGTTAAAACCATCACAAAACATGTTTTTACACCTCTGTCCTTTTTTTACAACACTAAATTTCAATTGCAAAACTCTGTATTAACTTTTCAAATTTTCTACTATATTTTACCCAGAATTGGGTGATATTGGCCAAGATCCGTAGCAACGGCCAATAGGCAACTTTTCCAATCGGGATTGGTTTTTGTCAAGTCGATGTTGGCAAACGGATTTGTGCTACTAAGGAAGTAGCTTCATTTCTTCGACAACAACAATTCCCACGCTCCTATAGAATGTTTGTTTTCCAGAGTTTCATGAGATGACAGCATTACGAATTCATTCTAATCCATTTGATCGCCACATGTTAAATGATTAAGACGTATTTTTTTTTTTATCAAAGCCTCTTCTCTAGCTCTCTTCCAACTTAACTGAATAAATACTTTTGACTGCAAGTTAAAAGACGTTCTTGTTTTTTTATTTCTTGACTTGCCACGAACTACTGATTTTTCAAAATGATCTAAACATTAGACGCATATATAGGTGCTTATATGGCTGATTTAGATCAACAAAATTCAAAATCAAAATAATTTAAGTTAAGTAAAATGAAAGTAAAAATATTATTGTTTAAATAATTATTGAAAATTATTATGGTACATACCGCTTCCTCCATCTCCACCGCCTACACCTAAAACACAATATTAATTAATTAAACTAACAGGCAATCATTGAAATTAACTTTCTGAAGTTTTAATTTGTGATTTAACAATTACTAAAACTCAAAATGATAAAGCTTTAATGTATATATTAAGGATTAATACAACCAGTAAATGTTTAAAATGGTTATTGATTTTTACTCTTCCGCAGAATCCTTAGACATGCAATCCAGCTTGTGAACTTTTTCAATTCAAGAAAAAACTAATGTATTCTCGTAAATAATACATGAATGTGACATACCTGGTAAACCACCTGGAAAAAGAATTTAAAATACACATTTTTAAATTTCAAAACCAACTCTTTTTATAGTAATGTTATTTAAGTTAATCTTCCCTTGTAGTACAGCGATATACGGCGATGTCGGAAACAGGAGCTCTGGAGAGATTGGCCAATTCTTGCCAAATCTCGAGCATCGTTCCAAAACACACGCTTTTTAAAAAAATAAACATATTAAAACCATCACAAGACATATTCCCTTCCCTCTCCCTTCTTTCTTTTAAAAATATGTATTAATTTTAAAAATATGTATAAATTTTAAAACTCTGCATCAACATTACAAAATAACCAGTATATTTTCTCAGCCCTGGGTTAGATTCGTAGCAACGGTCAGCTTACAACGGTCCGCATCGGGGTTCAGCAGTGTTGAGCGATATTGGACAGCGTATTTGCGCTACTGGGGTTGGCGTAAGAAACTCCGATATTATTTTGATTTCTTTTACCATCTACGTTCAGGATATTTCCTTATTGGTCAAAAGATCTCACTGAGATACATAAGTTAATAAATTATGAGTCTACTGTATTACACCAGAATAAATGCCAGCATTTACCTATTTCAAAATTAGATACTTGACTAGAATTTACGCATTTTGAGGGATAGAGTGAAGTAAATATAAACAAAACCTTATCAATTCTTTAAAACTTACTTCTTAAACATGAATGCTTTCGAAGATAAGAAGAAGAAACAGTAATTCACAAGTTTCTGATAGGTCTGTGACGAATATTCTTTATTGAAGACACTCACATTGATACATTAAAATTTTTTTATCGAACAATTAGTCAAGTTATGAGATTAAAATGTTAAAGTTTTAGAAAATATTAGATTTATCAACGTTTTGTAGTATGGCATATTCGTGGAAAAGACAACGCTCTAGATATACTAAACTGATAAGTAAACGAAGCGCGACTTGGCGCTTTACTTATCCGCGACTTTTTAAGAGGCAAGGTACTGATACTAAACTTTCCATGTACATGTTTTATTCAGGAATTCATTCATGTTATTAACTAATAATTCTTTTTAAAGCTCTTTCTCTAGTTTCAATATTGAATAGTGTACTTGAGGGAAAATTTTATATTACTTACCACTTCCTAAACCTGAAATAAAACGTTTATTTATTGACGAAACTAATACTTAATCATTGTTATGTACCTCCTCAATTTTTCTTTTTAACTTGGGATTACTAAAACTACAATTATCTTTACTGAAAAAAATATAGTTATATTTTAATGTTCATTATACTTATAAAAATACTGATACTGATAAAAATATTATATTTTAATATTTATTGAGAAATAAGAGAAATTTCTCAATGAATATTCATTTTCTTTTCTTTCTGAATCTTAAAATATACAACATACCTGGTACACCACCTTAAAACATAAGCAAAGCTTATAATAATTTTTTTTAAATATATTTTTACTTTAAATTACCCATATGTTAACATAGGTTAATGAAAGTATTAGATTCGGTAAAAAAAGTTTGGGGACATCCTGAGTTCAAAAAAGTGGTCTAGAAAAAATTTATGTGGTCAGGATAACTCCCAAATAGAATGACGTACGATGTTCAATTTTTGTGTAGCATGGTGAGGGGTTGCCATGGAACCTAGCGTAAGGTTTTCACCGAAATTTCGCATGCACATAAGATAGATGCTATTGAAAAATTTATGTTTTTCAGCAAATGTTAAAAAACGACTTTCATGATTTTGATCAAAATCTCTATGGGCCTTTTCAGGTGCTTTAAATCTCTCCACCTACGAAATTTCCGTAAAAATGCATATAAGGTGAAAAGCGAATGTCTTTAAGACATAGTTCTCTTCCCTTGAGCATCATCCATCAATGACTGTTTACTCTATGTTGCACTTACAAGAAAAGATAATGTCATGTTTATATATATATATATAAAAAAAACAAAAAAAAACGTTTATTGCCAATTTCAACTTTTTAATTGAGTTTTTTTTACTAATGCAAGAATTATTACCAAAAATATCGTCTATCAGCCAATTTTTTAAGATAATGCAAATATGAAATAGAAAACAGTAAATTACACTGGTCCATCCCACATTTAAATGCAGTGACCAATATTAAGTGTAATTGTAAGTTGTGCGATGTTCCCTAGTTATAAATGAATTGGTTATTCTAAATTTATTTAATTTATAACTTGAACTAAAATTTCATTTTTTGAAGATTTTAAGAAACTTTTTCACTTAAATGAAAAAATATTCATAATTGAAAAAACTTAATTTTTTTTATAATCTTATAAGTGAGTAAAGACGTACAATATTACATGCTAAAATTCAGCCACTGTTATAGTCTAAGTTATTATCTACTTTATTTCAAGTCTATGATCACTCTTTAAATAATTTTATTTCGAACTAATTGATGATAAACGTTCATTTACCAGCAATTAAATATTCAAGATTTAAGAATTTCTTTTACTTATTACGACATTCGTAGAACCAACGATGGAACCCAAGTGTGTAACCCAAGATTCCTAATTAGTATGATTGAATGCCAAGAGATGACAGTTTCAGTATTTTAGTGTTAACTGAGTTTATAGTTGCTAGTTTTTAGGTAGCATTGCTATAATGCTTTATGATCTCTTAATTTCGTATCAAATTATAGGTTTTGAGGCATTTGGGTAAACATTATTAAATATATTATCTTTTTTACACTTACCATTCAATAATCCACCTACATAAAAAATACTAGTGTAAATATACTATAACATTTCAATATTTCTTGAAAAAAGTATTCATATTTTAAAGTCAATACGACATATTACGACGCTTTAATGATTGTTTCATTGTCTAATGAAAATTTAAATTGATTCTCTAAGCTGATATCGTAAACTATAAAATTATATTGAATAATTTTTGTGACTAAGCTTATAATATGGTACTTTCTGTATTTAATGAAACTTAACTTTCTTTTGTCTACAATATCTTGCTTAAGAGGTAACTAATAGGCTTATGTTATTTCACATTACCTGAACCACCATCACCTCCTGGAGCTCCTCCACCTGGGGCTCCTCCACCTGGAGCTCCACCGCCTCCACCACCACCACCTGCTCCTAAAAAAAGTATAATAAGTATAAATGAATTTGAGTGAATGGATGGATTAATATAATTAATAAGAAACCTACGAAATCTATAAGTAAAAATATTCGAAAAAATTGTTCCAAAATGTCTAAAAACAGCTTTGTATTACACAGACAGTCATTTCTCTACACTATAATGTATAAAAAAGAATTTCATAGAAAATAAATAGTAAGTTTAAATTAAATAATCGTAAAATTTAATTCGTTAATAATCTTTAATTCGTTATTAATCGTTAATAATCGAAAGTGTTTGTTAATTATAGATTAGGTCTGTCAGTAATCTACTTGCTTAGCTAGGTGCGCAATTAGTTTGTTAAATGTAATTTTAAATTGTCTACTTTTGCTAGTCAGCAGTCTCTTTATTCAACTTTTAAAAGACTTTACACAAATAAAACCAAACAAATATATGAAAAGTATCATTGGTAGAATTTGAATTATCTTTTAAATTTATATTTTTTATATTTATGAATTTCATATCATCATATTTAACTCTAACATTACTTAAGTATATATGAATTAAAATTCTACGATGTTTTTTAATTCTTATTTTCGAGCAAACTAACTGTGGAAAAATTGTGTTTGAGTTAAGTATAAATTTATCTTAATCTGAAATAGACGTACATACACATACAAATAAATATGTATCTATTCGAATACTAAAATTATATTAACGCCACAAACAAACGCTACGTGTAATAGCTTGCTTTCATATTATTTATCTAAGTGATGAAGTTCTATTATTAACTGTTAATTAAGTATGTTTTCCACTTGAAAAGAATAATTACCTCCGTGGTCTAAAAATGAAAAATATGTTAATATATTAGAGAATGTATTGGTTTTGGTTAATCATTTTCTTTTTTTTTTTTGGTTTAAAATGCTAAATCAAGAGCGTACTTTAAATTAGAATATTTACACATCAACCTAATTATATATAGTTTCAAACCATATATTGAATAAGGTAGTAAGAAATAGATGTTATACTATTTTTGTTTTTATTGAATAAAATGGAAAATGATGTTTATATTGTATTCTAATTACTATATGACGATTATTGAATGATTGCATATTAAATAATATGAAGATTTTTTTTTAAATGATAAGTATGAAAATGTTTTGTATATTATCATAAATATATTAAGTCCTCACACAATTTACTTATTGTAACCTCTTTAAATATTACTTTCCTTAAAAGGAAATTTATTAATATTTCTGTTAAACTAATGATCAAACTTATTCCAGTAAGTAAAATATTATTATAAATCACATATTTGAAGTCAATTGTAGCTGTCTAGATAAATCTTTCAGTTTGAATAATCAAACACAATCACTATAAATGAGAACTATAACAATACTATTTTTACGTAGCTATTAAAATTACTGTTGAAATTAAATTTAATATAAATGGTTGATAAATACTTACGATTTGTGGTTATTGGTCCTTGGTGGTGATGATCTAAAATATATAATTCAATGAGGATTAATGAAATAATGCGTATTCAATTAAAATTTATTTCAAATTATATTATTTAAAATCAATTTATTTTATTTATTCCAAAATAAAGTTAGGATACAATTTGCATAATATTTCTAATTCATTCCATAATTTAAAATTTGATATTTTGTTTAATAAATAATTGTGTTTGCAACAAGAACATTTCATAAATTATTGATTTAAAGTTTAAATTGTCCCATGCCAATTTTTTAAAAATTATTTTTTGATATAATCTATCCTTAGATCTTATAGAAATAAAGGAAACAATTTCAGATCATATTTAAATTCTAAACTTTATAACTAGCATGTTGTAAAAAACTATGCGAAAATGGTATTTTAAATCGCTTAATAACTATTTACCACGTAAGTTGCTCAACATTTGGAAATTTTATGGAAATTTTTTAATTCTGTAGGAGGCAATAAAATCAATTACTATTCATCCCAAATTAGTAATGTGAGTCATTATGATTTTACTGACATTGAAAAAAATTTCCAACAATTTTCAATAATTCTATATGGAAAAGCCTAAGAGGGTTATTGTCAATCAAAGTGTCATATATTAAAGCTAAGCGTCATGATATGTTTAGAACTTAAGAAATCTTTATTAATGTTGTCTCTACAAAAAGATTAATGTTTTGAAAGATTATTCAAAATATATCTTTAGTGATGGGAGTGGTGTTCAAACAATGTCTGAACGATAACTTATATTGTAAAATGTTATTTTTCATATATTTTTTCCCACTCCCACTTAGTATGTATAATTGAAGTGAAATGAAGCTTTTCCTTTTTTTGGCCAAAATGTTTCAGAGTTCAATTTTGGAAATTTTTACTAACATTGAAAAAAATGTTCCGACAATTTTCAATAATTCTATATGGTGTTCAAAGTATCAAATATTTAAAGCTAAGCGTCATGATACGTTTAGAACTTAATAAATCCTTATAAATGTTGTTTCTACAAAAAGATTAATGTTTTGGAAGCTTATTCAAAATATATCTTTGGTGAAAACCAATGTCTGAACCATAACTTATATTGTAAAATGTTATTTTTCATTTATTTTTCAAACTCCCACTTAGTATGTATAATTGAAGTGAGATGAAGTCTTTCCTTTTTTTGGCCAAAATGTTTTAGGGTTCAATTTTGGAAATATTTCGATTGATCTTAATATTTTTACAGTGATTTTATTTAATTTCATAATACTTAATGTCCCCGACACTCTTCAGTTCGTATTTTGGTTCGTTTTGTGTCTGTAACGTACGAATGACTGGTCTCCAATTCAATATGCCTCAAAGAAAGAGAAATAAGTATAAATTCGTTTAATTATCTTTAAATGCAATGCACCCAAATTGATAAAAATGTGCCGAAATTTTAAAAAACCTTATTTATTTTTCGTTTTGGCAGCACAAAATTTGTACCATGGTTTACGGACTTAAACATTAAAGATTGCGTTCAGGTAAGTTTCTGTTCGATGTACGGTCGTAATTGACAAATATAGTACAATAAAGTAAAACGTAATATAGTGGTAGGATTCTCATACAGGGAAAGCATGTATTGTAACACCATGACCAAGTTATTCCATTTTTAATTTCTTAATTGTTAAAAAAATAAGGATTCACAATACCAATTTAGAATACAATCTAGCTATGTTTTTCTCAAAAGCTGAAATTCCATACATTTTTCAAAATGTCAAGCCATTGAGCAATTTACGCCTTATATATAATAAACAATTTTATAATTTTTTTTGCAATATTTTTTTCTATAAATTTAAAAAAAAACCTCTCCCACACTTATTCGAATATATTTGAAAAACCTTTATGAAATTCTTTGCACCGTAAAATTTTATTTAAATTCGGCAATATCAAATTAATTTTGAAAATGAAACAATGAATAGTAATAAATTCTTGTGTTAGAATTTTTATTTTTATTTTTGTAATCACTTCTAATTATTAAAATAGATACATACGGTGTATGTCTGTAATAACAAATAAGAAAATTCCATTGAAAGTTTAGATAACATATAAAGTAAGAAGGTTGAACATGTATTTTTGGAAAAAATCAATAATCTTAATACCCATATATTAATATACATTTTATTAATATAAAGAAAAGGAAGTAAAACAAGGCGTAATTATTTAATTAATAAAACATCCATTATTTTTACCTTCTTCAATAAAGACGTATATGGCTCGTGTTTGTTTTACAGTCTATTACACCCCTACTTCTGCAACGGAATCTAGTTTGTCTATTCTTTATCTATTCATTCCCTTTTGATCCATATTACATTAATTTTGTTGTAGTATTTCGTGGTAGAATATTAATGATATTTCGTAATATTTTTTTTTAATTGAATCGTATTATAACAAATTAACTTAAAGGTACTTGTAATAACAGTAAATATTCTTTTTGGTTAAAATTTTTTTTTGGTTTTACAAAATTTTGATTTTACAATCTGAACGAAGGATATTTGCACATTGAAATCATATTACATGTCATTCAGTTAATAAAATGAAATAAAATAAATACATAGCTTTCTCATTAATTTATTAAATGCAATATATTTATTAAATATGTAGTTTAAGGGGTTCAAGTACCAAAATTTCGCAAAAAATCACAATCTTTTTTTGATTTTGAAAAACAGTTCATACCTTCCTGAAAAGAACGATTTTTTTTTTTTTATATATTATTCCTCCGGCGATTAGAGCGCCACGAAATTATCTGTTTTTTAGACATCACTAATGAGCGTAACGCCTTGAAACGTCTACTTAAAGTGCGTTTTTCAAGCATTAGTGTTTTTCACAAATGTTGGAATTACAAATCGATTTATCTCCAGAACTATTAACACATGGCTATTCAAATTTGTTAGGCATTTAATTATTATAGAGTTTTAAAAAAATGTTCTTCACAGAATTCGAGTTTTTTATTCTGTTTTAAAATATAACATTTAGCGTAAAGGATAACACAAAAAAAGCAAATATTTCAATGTTTTAATGAGAATTTTTTTAACTTTTTTTAATGCACTCATCATAATTATGTAAAAACAATATTTTCTTTATGTAATTATGTATTACAAAAAGCTTTCACTTTGAAAAGCAATTTTTTTTTTCTTGACTTATATCAAAATACGCAAACATCAATTATTATGGATAAAAATAAACACAATATTTAGAATTTTTTTTTTTTCAAAAACATATAAATAATATCTCATACATAAGATAAATTTTGACCTAAAAATATTTATAAATATTTTTTTATTATTTTTGGTTCCGGACCCTCTTAAAATATCAATAAAAAAGCTATAGGGTTATTTTATAACTTAAAATTCTAATAGGAAAAAGTGCTATTAAATGGTTTTAAATTGTGCAGATAATTTTTACATAAACATTTCATTACTTGGTTGTCCTCCATTTCCACCTCCACCTCCTCCTCCTCCTCCAGTGTCTGTAAAAATGATAATGATGAATGGAATAAAAAATTATGATATTGCTGGAATTTATTAAGTTATTCACATGAAGCATATTTCATCAATTTAGTGATTTATGGCTCATTTAAGATTTTTCACGGATAAATATTATTCATTAATTAAAAGAAAAGCAATATAAAAACATATGAAGTAAATTAACGTATTTATTATGAGAGCTCTATTATTGACCAAATACAGAGTGGTGAGTTTGATACAGTGCCCGTTTTGTATTACTGGCATATCTAAGACTTTCCACACCATACCTTATTAAATATTTCTGCATTTTATATGCGATATTTTACATTTTATATTTACGATTATGATATTTATGATTTGAATAAATCATATGCTTCTTACACATTTTTAATTTCCTTTTTTTTAACATTTGGAATCTCATTTAGTAAGAAATACATGACTCATGACAACATATAAAATCCTCTGCATGAATTTATTTCAATAAATTAAAAATTTGCTGAGTGAATTCAATCGTTGACTTTGTTAAAAATGTCTTGTTATTCTACGGAAGAACATGTTTTCCTTTACTACAATTACGTGATGTCTAAATCATTCAACAAAAATTAAGAGAAATTTCCTTTAATGTTTCCAATAAGATCTGTAAAGTGCAGTATCCTTAAAATAATTAAGAGATTGCAATCGATGGGGAGTGTCATCGATGTACATAGACAGCTAATTCGGTATTAACATAGTGTTAAA
This sequence comes from Linyphia triangularis, assembly GCA_963978545.1. Lineage (NCBI taxonomy): Eukaryota > Metazoa > Arthropoda > Arachnida > Araneae > Linyphiidae > Linyphia > Linyphia triangularis. Next base: position 76,016,702 of record OZ021723.1, read on the forward strand.
ATCAGAAATAGGTGGAAATCATCTCTTGTAGCCAAGCAAGGTTAAAAAACTGTACAGCAGGTTTAGAAATGTTACCACATCCGTCAGATTTAAGGGTAATGCGAAACACCAACGGGTTCTCTTTTAAATTGTAATACCCTGTAGTATATAGACTAAATATTACGAAAAATTTAATTTTTTTATAGATGTTTTGTGATATTTCTGTAACTAATTTTTGTTTTCATTTGTTGGACACTTATTTTAATATTGCAATGCTGAATTGTCTTCTCCTATTTTGAGAAATGAAAAAAAATCAAAATTCCTCTTTAATTGTGCATGTTTACCATTAAAAAAAATTTATTTTAAAATATACATTCAAGTATTGGAATTTAATGAGGTGTTTACCTTTAAATTTAAATGAAATTCATTGTTGGAAATACCTTAACAAAGTTACTATCACTCCCTTGCTTCTTCAGGAATAAAATCCATTAAAACCGCTCTTGGAATAATTTAAACATTGAAAGTAATTAAAACCTAACTTAGCATTGAAGTAAAAAAATGCGTTAATAGAAAGTGCGAAAATCGCGGCTGTTTTCCTCCGTCTGAAATGCTTCTACATTTCATTATCGTAAATAATTAGAACAAACTTTCAGTATATTATTATAGTACACAAGATATAATTTGAAAAGTCATCGGCACTTACGGTGATGATGGTGGGCTGAAAAGAAAGTGAATTTATTTGATAAGATTAGGTTGCCAATAAATTATGATTTTAAAATGTTTTATTAGAATAAATACATATAAAATTATTATACAATTAAATTTATATGTTGTACCCTTAGTTATTTTAATTAAACTACATTTTACTTTTAAAATAAAGGAATGGACTTACTTCCTGGTATTTCTAAAATATTAAAAAACAATAGTGATTTAGAGACAGTCTCCGTACATGTAAAAGGGCACAATACATTTCTTTGATTGTATCTTTTAATGTGCTAGTATGTATTTTAACTAGAGTTATGTTTTAATATGCAGGTCTTGCTTTGAGTTAAAGGTGTTTCCGATAAATTCCTTTTAACACTAAAGAATTAAAGTTTTGTTTGTGGGTTCCTAGTAGAAATCTGTTTTCATTATAAAAGGTATAGCTGGTCAAAAATTTAAACATTATTCCTCCCCACAAAAAGGTTCTTAGTCAATAATACTCTAAATTAAAAAGTAATATTTTAAGTTAATTTGATTTTCCTTTTTTTTATTATTGTGTGTATTTCAAAGTAAATAATGTATAACTGAAATTTTAGTAAAACTCTTAAATTCGCGATTTTCTCTTTTTCAAATGAAGAGAATAATTCATTTTGTTTTTCCAAGATTATCATCCTGTTTTGTTTAGTATCCAATTTGTTAATTATATGATAAGTTACATTTCCCCAAATACATTCGTTAAGATCTAAAATGTCGTTACGTTTAAGATATATATAGAGATATTACTGCTATCTGTATTTTTAAAAAACAGTTTGGTATAAATAATATAATGCATATATTAATTTAAAATTTACTCTTTTCTAAAAGGCTCTAACAGTTTTAAATGCAGTTTTCTCTCTGGAAAGTCTGAAGATGTTTTGATAACATGGCCTGTTAAGAATTTTATGCGTAGCAAATAATTTACTCTTTTTCAATGCGATTGAAAAGAAAAAAAAAATGAACTTTCCATATAGATCATTATGTTTATGTTTAGATAAAATTACTTAGTAACTATGACATTAATAATTGAATCGTATTGTGCACACAATATGTTTTGACTTTACTTACTATGATGATCTGTGTTAGAGAAAAACAGTTCATAAATTAGAAAAAAATATGTAGGGATAATATAAATAAGGAAAGCAACTTATCTAATAATACTCAAATAATTTTTACCCAAAAATATCAAAGCTGAATATTATTTAGCAGCTAAAATTTTAAGTTTTCTACTTACGTGTTTGTTCTAAATTTGAAAAAAAATTATTTATCATAACCATAATAAAAATAATATTGTGTGATATAATGTGTGTTGTGATAAAATTATACAATATTTTATTGACAGAAACTTTAAAGTAATATTATAAACCTTCCGACTGTTTGTCATTTTATGTAGTCACAATTAAAAATCATAATGAATAATATATGTTTTAAACAGTATGTTTTTTATACATAATTTCTGCGATGTACTCCATTGTTCAAGTAAGTTTCCGTTTAAGTTTTTAACCAATCCATTGAGTAATCATATGCTGTTTTTATCAAAATACGTTACATAAAATAATAAATTCATAAATTGTTGCTGATTAAAAAAATTGAATGTCATTCTTCGTTTAAATTTTTATCCAATTTAGACTAAGCATAATATATATGTATATAAACAATTGGACTAGAGAAAAATGTTCATTTTTGAATTTACGAAACATATTTCATCTCAGTTGTAGATTTTTCAAAGTACATAAATTTTGGTTACATAATTGAAATTTAAAATATTGTATTTTAAAATTATATTTTAAATTCCAAAGTTCATAATTGTTATTAAGAGATTTTTTTTTTTTTAAATATGAAAATATCCAGAGTAAATACTCACGCTTTTAGGCAAAAAAGTTAAGACATAAAAACATTGTTTTTAGTAAAAGCCCCTTTTAGTTAACGCATTGCCAACTTTTATGTGCAATTGCAAAATTTTTAAGCAATTTTGAACTAAGATCGAGGACTTTTTCTGAGTAAAATTTTTTGTGTGGTTAGAATTTGATGGAATGCATAGTTATCGTTAAAAATTCGACCGGCAAAGTTCGAGCTCAATTGGATAACTGAAAATGGGCCATTTATAGTTCCGAAGATTCTGTTCTTCCCAAATAACAAAATTGAAGTAAATATTAAAGATTTAAAAACAAAACTAAATTGTTGAATTATCAAAATTCCTTAGCCTTATTAAAATGCAAATTCACTTGAATTAATCTTAAATCTATAATAAAATCGTAATTTTGAAATATTTGGTGGAATATTAGTTTTTATTAATTAATTTGAAAGTCATGAATGTATTTAACATTTATTGCAATTACATACAATTCTACCCACATTTATATTGTTTCCCCATTAACTTAAAAATAATGAAAATACAATAAAATTTATATGAAAATTTGTTGTATTTTGCATGACTTGTTCCCTTTGAATATATTGGCATAATATTAGGATTTACAATTTAAAAGCTACAACAGTTCGAATCAACCGCAGTTATTAGCTGTTACTTCAACAAAATAGGATTTGCATTCATTGGTAACATGAACATAATTGTAAGTAAAATTCAATGTTTCTTTGAATTTTAAAAAAAAGTTATTGAAAAAATAATAATTCATGTAATGTTTCAGCCTGCCTCGATGAATAGGTTAAATCCTTTTAAAACATTATGTGTAAACACAACTAATGTAATTCAAGCGTGACAAATTTTAAAATTTTTATTAAACTTAAACGTAATTATATTATACAAAATAAAAATTATGAGTTAAAAATTATGGTAGATATTGTAATTTGATAAAATTTTAATTTCTGTGATCTTTAGAAACAACTTTAAAATTTAAGTCGAAAAATTCATTTTTACATATTTAAAAGTTCAATTTAAGACTCCTCTGAATACATTTTGATTTCAAATCTTTTAATGTTTATTTTTATGCATTAAAACTATTACTAGAAGAAAACTAAATTTTACATAAAAAAAAAAAGTTCATTTAATGTTTGCAATTTATACAAGAGTTTTTGATTTTTTAATCTTTTTATATATTTAAAATGTCATTTTTACTACTTTTTAAATGTTACCAGTTAGACATTCGTAACCTTAAGGTTGGATTTTTATAAAGTAAAATATTTTAGAAAACGCAAAAAACACATGCATATGGTACTGATGGTTTAATTTAGTGCATTAAATAAAAAAACTAATATATTTATGTTTGCTTAATAAGAATATTACAAATACCAAGTTCTTTTAAACGTTATATGGTAACATTACACTTATGAAATAAATTTTATATACCGTAAACTGTCCGTTTATCAATCAAAAAAGTTGTGTATGTTGCATCTTTATAATAAAGGTAATTTGTGAATGAGTGTTATCTAGTACAATTTGAAAGGTACTTGCCTACGTTGAAAAGGTCGATTTTGATGAAATTTGACCAAAAAAAAATTATTTTTGAATATTTTAGCCCAAATCTTTAAGTTTCTAAAACTGTCTTTTTTTTTTAACTCATTGTTGATTTGAAGAAAAGTTATGACAATTTGAAACTGATCTAAAACTGTAAATTATAACCGGAAATAGCATACCAAAACCAAAAGTGTCCGATTAAAAATTGATTTCCTTCTAAATATTAATATTTTCTTCTTTTTAATAAATAAAAAAATTGAAAAAGAAGCAGGTGCATTATAAGTGTGTAAGTATATGGTTTATATAGAAATTGAGTGTTTTAAAGTTTAAATGTATTTTTCTTGGAATCGATTTTCACACAAATATTGCTAATTTGAAATGTCATAACTCAAAACTGTATTCATGAATCATTATAATTTTATTGTACTCCATTTATCGATTGTTTTCTAGGGCATCTGCTATAGAAATTGATATTGGATAGTTATTTTATGAAATACCACCTTTAGTTTGAATATAAACAAGGTGAAATTGTTAAAAAATCCTTAACTTATTTTTCGACAGTCCATAAAAACAGTTTTAATGAATATATTTTTGTTATTGTATTATATGCCCTCGATATAAGCATGAAGTTTATATATATATATATAATTTATTTCCTAAGAAACTTAATAGTTTTTCATTGATCTTATTTTAAGTTTTTGAAATATTTCATCAAATTTCATGCAAAATTGCAATTTTTGAAAAATAATTATAATAAATTTGAAGTGTTTTCACTGTATTACTAATCTATAGTAGTACTAAATATAAAAGTTACTTAAAATATTCCTACATAAAGTTTTTTAAAAAAAAGTATTCCGAACGTAGGCAAGTACCTTAAATTTTTATATCATGTTTAATAAACTAATTTTTAGTTTTCATTTACAAAAATAGGAAAATAATCATAATACTTAAGATAAGGAAATTATAAAATATGTTATTTTGATTATAGAAACATTTTATATTTAGAAATGTTGTAAAGTATTTTGTAAAAGATATATCTTACCAGCTGGTCTGGATTCTCCTAAAGATTATAAAAATATTAAATAAACCAATTTTTTAGGTAAGTACGTCTAAAATAATTTTAAAAAATCAGAATTTCTATTTTTACTGTCGTTATATAGTATTATCCAAAAAAAAAAATTGTTAAAGCGTTATTTTTTTTTTTTTTTTTTTTTTTTTTTTTTTTACAATTAGTGCAATCACAATTTCAATTATTGCACAAAATAAATAATATCAATATTTTATAGAAGTATTTGAGATTGAAACGTTCGTCAAACTGCATTTTTCATTTAAAGTTAGAAAAGACTTATTTAAAAAAATATTCAGATACGTTTTCTAATTTAAAAATTATTAATTTGGTTCTTGTCATTTAAATACGTTATACTTTTGATCATTATCCAGGAAAGTAAAATTAATGGTACAATTAATTTTAATATCTTGGATAATGTTCTGTTATTTATTAGATAGTGTTTAGTTAGATAATGTTTAGTTATTCTGCATTGTTATTTTGATAAAATGTCGCGTCTATGTACCACAATTAAATAAAAAAAAATCATTACTAAGCTTTAAGTTTATTATTTGAGAAGCATTACAATATAACTTAGAATTATCATTTTTATTTCATATCCATTAAAAATTAATTGTAAAGAACACTTTATGCATTCAATTTTGCAATTCAATAGTTATATTCCTAAGAAAAATATTTGTTGAAGCATTAATGTAAAGAAGCCTGTTACAAAGTTGACATTCTTATTCTAAAAAAGTAAAATTGTGTGAAGAATAAACTAGATTGATATAAAATGAAACATACCACTTCCAACTAGGAAAGCGAAAGCTGCGAGACCGACGCACAAGAAAGTGACTTTGCTACACGCCATTGAAGAGATTGTTCTGCTTCTACTACAGAATCCACTGGTCTTTATAAAGGTCCTTTCGTTGTAATTACCCTTGTGACATAACATCTAATTCGAATAGTTATTACACATAAGCCAATTTCTTCCAAAAAGGTATACTATAAAATGCTCTAAAACAATTTTTATCGTTTTTCATTACAAACGTATATCTCTATGATATAAATCGTGTTTGATCAGATGATACAGAGTTTTATACTTGATAAAATAAAAACTGACATGAACGTATACCCATGAGCTATCAAGGTTGTTTCTGTTGAAGAATTTCATGAATTCTTACTTAGTGCATAAGCTACTACTAATTTTTTGTCAAAAGTTTTAAATGGTTTTTCTAACTTTGAATAAAAATTGCTAGAACATTTTCAGTTTACAGTAATTTTACAGTTTACAGTAATTTTAATCTATTATCAGATTATATTGCAAGTGTCAATTATTATAAATTCTATCATCTAAATTTTCATCAGTTAAAATATATTTAAAAGAATGAAGAATTAAAAAGAACTCCTATATATACATCAGTTTGAATCAACATTAAACCAGTTAATAATAATTCAAACTGATGCAAAAATTAGTTAGTAGTTTTCCATTCTTTATAAAACACTTTACCTAATATTTTAATTCATAAAAATGTACTTTGTTGATGAAAATTTCTGAACTGCTTGATTTAATAAAATCCTAGTCGTCCATTGGCACACAGTCCTGTATCATCTTCAAAAGTTCATAAGAACTGATCTCTCTGAGAACTAGAGGAAATGTCACATAGCAAGTTTGCAAGTTCATGAGATCTGTGTAGCATGTAGCTGCAAGGTTAACAGCATGAATAACGAAAACCTCAGTATTCGATTGGCGATTGTCAGCCAGATAGTCAAATTCAACATTCATGGTTGATGCTTAGCTAGATAGGAAGAATAAACGCCAGAAAAAATGATCGTGCAGTGCAAATGTCTAAGAAGTATTTCTAATCAGAACTTAGGGTAGTGTGATCAATACTACTAAAAGCAGCAAGTGGAAGCTTTTCGCATCCTTCCAGGTTCCATCCAATGTTTATGGTGTAAGACGTGGGACCGGAAGACATGCCGTCTAGGTACTCAACTAGGTGACATAATGGCAACTCCTTAAAATGAAGCAAGAAGATAATCCATTGGATTGGTATTTGAAATCTCAATTCAAGCCCATGAATTATACAATTACACGTTCCTGTTTTCATAACCCTTCCTCTCATCCGAGAACAATACGGTTGCTAAAATCATCCAGTAACGCATTGGTTACGTATTCGTAAATGTTGTTGGATATATCAAGACTAGATCCACTTTCAGGAGTAACATGTCTCAAGTACGTGGAACCAGGATAAGATACAATACATTAAAGATTTTTTATAATTGTTCTTTGGAGCTTCTTGTTCTTGAGTATTTCGGTTCATTAGGTTTTGTCATGCCGTCCATCAAAGTAAAGACCCGGAAGAGTAGAATTCTTTTTTAATTCTAGAATTTTCCCCTTTGATATTTTATTTTTGTCTGTGAAGATGCAGGTGTTTGATTATGATACTAAACCTAACCTTGTGTAACACTCGATGACATAGCATCCGTGGCTCAGTTGGACACACCATATTTACGACTGACAAGAGCAGTTTAATTCAGCTTTAAGAGCATTTGCGAGAGTTTTAAGCGCATTGCAAAGAGGTTTGCTTGCAAATGTTCCATAAAACTCGCCTTTGGTAATCTTCTGGTATTCCTCGACAGAAGATATTAATTCAGAGTTATAAGATTTCGCACACTTTTTAATAATGTGATTCACAACTTTTTCGTACTACCGCAAAAAGATATAAGATAGTTTTACTTTTTCGATTTACCCTATTAAATATCCTTCACATACATACAAAACTAATCACTGAAGCCTACGGAAAAACAGTTGATCTGCAGGTAAAGGATGGGTTTATTAGAACAACACTAGAATACAGAAACCACTTGCCAAAATGTGGGTCCAAAAAAAATTACAAGTATGTCTGAAAAATGGAATAAATTTTCCTTCGCATTATAATGAAGTAAGTGTAATGCGTTTTTATTTAAGAAAATTGTCTTCAATTTCCAAAATTCGGTACCATTGAGGCGGCAGAAAATATTAACGTATAATTCTAAAATTGTTTGCAATAGCTGTTGTTAAAAAATAGTAACTTTTAAGCACTACCGTAAACTGATCCATGAAATTTTTGATTATTTATTAAATTTTGAATTTTAAGTATTTTTAGTTCAATGTTCACAACTTTCGACCCGTTGAGGTGACAGAAAATATCAATTAAGAGTTTTAAGATTGTACACACTTTTTAATAATGAGAGTCCACAACTTTTCCGCACTACTGCAAAAAGATTCAATATACTTCGATTTTTTCTGTCCGGCCTATTGTATACTTTGTGAATAACGTAATAATACGTAAATATTAAGAAATACAGGCTATATGAATATCGAATGCAGAAAAAGAGCTATTTATACGGTGTCCGATCCCAGTGAAGAAGTTCTGTGTTTCGATGATCGTTAATCAGAGGGTTGGGTGGAATTTTTGATATGAAATCATTACACCTCATTAAGGTTCCTGGTCATGTCAAGATTCGTTTGGTATACGGTCCCTCTTTCTCCGATCGCTCTAGAAATGTGTTCCAGTATCAAAGAAAGGGCGTGGGGCGATTCTCTGCTTGACGCACAGAACATAGAACCAATGATAGCAATGGTAAAAGTTAGTCTTTGATTTCTGAACTTATTCGTTCAGAACTTGGACAAAGTTTTAGATTATAGAAATTAGTTTCCTTACAAGAACCTTCCGATTAAAAAAGTTCAACGGTAGGCAATTCACTTCATATGCTTCTTTGTTGGACTTCTTTTACCTTTTTCAGAAAGACGAATAATTGAACAACATTTTCATGCTCCATCTCAATCAGTACACTTATGTGACTTCATATCTAATCAGCGAATAGAGATTTTTGTTGCATTGTCTTATAACGTTATACGCAAGGTTGTCGAATTAATTTTAGAGAGTTTTTGTCTCAATGTGGTTCTTATAAGGATAGCGTCAAAATAAGTGGAAAATTGAAGATGACATATATTTTCAAAATGATTGTAATGGTACAGTACCCAAAAAAAAAAATCAGAACGATGGCTATATCTTTTGTTCTAATTGTTGAAATAACAAACAAAAGGTACTGTTGTAAATCATGGAAGGTTTTTAATAATTATATGTAGTTTTTTTTTTATCATGTGGGGTCATCTACATATTAAAACAGAACCAAACTTTAAAAAGTTCAATAGCAACCTCATAATATTATTCCATATTTGGATTCAGCATTAAAAAAGAATGCGAAATACAAAAATTCGTAATTTTCTAATGAATGGTTTGTAATTTAAATGATAAAACGAAAATGATAAATTAATGTTAAATAAAAAAATTTGGTTTTTTGGCCATAAATACTTACATAATTGATATATTTCAGTAATTTGTTTTTCAAAAGATAGTTTGTAAATGGCCAAACATAAATAGCAATCAACTTTTGCATCAATTTCTTTTTTAATAATTAATTATTAATTAATAAAACAATTTAAATTTTTTTTTTTTAATAGAAACATATATTTTTTTTGTGCTTTCATTAGATTCACCATGGTCTGAAACCCCACCACAATTTTTTTCTTTTCATTTTGACTTTTAGTTCTCGATCTTTTAGCGAAAATGTAAAAAACGCTCACTTTAAGGGACCGTATAGTAGACGACTTTTGAAAACTATCAAAGATTAATTCAAGGTAAACTAGAGGTGTGGAAAATCGCACAACGTTCAATTATCATAAAATAGGGTGAATAGGAACAGCTGGGTGAATCGGAACAGAATTTCTTGAGATTACAAAAAAAAAATTAAAAAAATATTATTTTATACAAACAAAGCAGTTTTATTTTTTGTATGTATATTTTTAATCTGTCTAACGTGTTTGGAATCGTGGAACATATGTTTCGTGTAGTTTTCAATAGTGTCCTCTTTTTTTTTAAAAAATGTACTTCCTTAAATTACATTTATTTAAAACCACATTTTTTAAGTAATTTCAATAGGTTATCCTTTAAAAATTTTACTGAATCAGGTGATTTTTTCATTTTATAAATAATTTCAACGATCAAGTTACATTTGTGTTTACAGTGAAATGTTTCTGTAAAATAATCACACATTGCTGAATACTGTTTACTAATGTCTACATTTTATATTTATTAATTTTCTACTTATCAGTAATATACGTTATACTTCTGCAATTACAGTTTTCGATATTTTATTTATTTCGTGCGAAGAATGCGCATTTTTAACGTTGTAAATAAATTATGTTACTTTTGGGTTTACTTGCTATTTCTGTATTAATCTTAAACATGTCACTATAAATCCAAGTAGTTTCTATGGAATTTTAGAATATTTGTATTTTATAACGTCGTGAAACGCCTCACTGACCCGCTGTGAAGAAGAACCTTAAAAATACCTTTCGTTTTATGGAAATTCTCCCTGAAGATCGGTCAAAAAATGGTCGAAACATTTTCGCTCATAAGTGACGTGTTTTTCAACATAATGCATTGAAATTTGGTATATAGAGTAAATGATGTATTCTGAATCGAATGAAATGATAAAAAATAAGGGTTCGTATTGAAATTTTCGAAGATAGCGTTACTTTTACTTAGTAAACGGTCCCTAAAGAAGAAGAAATTGCATCAGATATATAGAAAATCGTATGCAAAACATTTTGGTGCAAACCGTAAGATTCTACGCTAATTAGAACCGAAGATATAGCCATCGTTCTTTTTTTTTTGGGGGGGGGGGTACTGTACCAGTTGTATGCACTTCAAATAGATATTCTTATCAAATTTCAGATTTTGCAATTAAATCGTAACGAATTGGCCGATAAAATGTAATATGAAAATTCGCAATTAGTGACTACGGCATACATACAGCAGAGTAGCCCTTATTTTTCAACTTTCAGATTTCTTTTTTCCTCGCATTTGGCTAAGAAAAAAAAATCTTATGGAAATTTTTTTCAATTAAAAGTGACTAGGGGGCTTTGCCCCCTGCTCGCTAACGCTCGCCAACCCCCAAACGCCTCGCTGCGCTCGGATTGAGCGGCTTTGCCGCTCGAATTTGTGGTTAAAACATCTTGCTGCGCTCGAATAGGTTTGCCAGCCATAAAAAAATGTAACCAAATTTTTATAAATTTAATGTAAGGCCTAATAGAGAAAACACCCAAATTGCAAAAGTTTCATAATAGAAAGTTAAATATACTATCCGTCAACATTATGACTTAAAACTTCATTAGTTATACCCTTACATTGAAGTCCTAATATTTTTTATTTATTCTGATAAGTCGCCCCGTTAGAGAACGACGTTCAACGCGAAGCATTTTCTGGATAGAAATACTTCAAAATAATAATTACTCTAATACAAAAATGCTTCAGAAAAACAGAAAAAAATCAAATTTGAAACGAAGAGTTTAAAAAGAGCTTTAAAATTAGCAACAAACACGTAAGGATAGCTTTAAAATTAGCAACGGTTGGTTGGTTGGTTGAACCCCCGAGCAGCCGGTTTGTTGTTTACATACGTAAGGATGTTGCCAATCATATATTCAAAATAATTGAGGCTTTGTAGTAGCTCAATGATGAAAAATATTGAAATTTAACTAATTAATAAAGTGTTAATAAATTATTTTGGCACGTTTTGGCAAATCTACAGCTTATTTCCTTTAAAATGACACCTTGATCATTGAAATTGGTTGAGCAGTTTAGGCGGACGGACTAACCCAAAAAAACGTATTGCCTATTAAATATATAGATTAACGCGTGAAGCAACGATCGACGTGTATACAAGCATAACCCATACTGTAAAATAAAATTCATTAAAAAAAATACCGCAAAAAATATGTCATTTTTGTTGTTTAAAATTAAATGTTAGATTTTTTTTTTGTTTTGTTAAATTGCAACAATTTTTTACAATTTTTACAAATTTAGAGAATAAAACTTTTAGAATATTTTCGTTAATTTTTGCCAGTTCTGTGTCTATTTTTACGCCCTTCAATATCAATTAGCAGGGTTAATATTACTTTATTATAATAAAACTTGGTACACAACCAAAATAGGTCAAAAGGAAAAAAAAATCGGTTGTGTGAAATCGAATTCGAAGAAATATAACTTTTTTTTTCAAAAAATTTCAAGTTTAGTAATCTTTTTAACAACTTCAAACTAGTTGCGGCAAGGGTTAATATTATATTATTGAAATAAAATTTGGCACACTGTCAAAATAGACCAAACGGAAAAGAGTGAAGGGGTGAGAGGGAAAATCGGATGGAATTTTATTTTTGATCCCCTATAAGAACCATCATAATATATGGTTATAATTAGCCAATTAAAAGACACAATACTCAGTTACCCTACATATCATTATGTACTTCGATTCAATGTCAGATATAAACGAAGGATTTCAAACTGCAACATAAATAATATGTCAAACAATTAATAATTTGCTTTAAAAATTGAAGTTAGATATTTTCGATTAATTTGTATTAAATGATAACCAAGACGGTAAATGAAGTTTAATTTCCCCACCAATACAAGATCACTTTTTTTTAATAGCACAATTTAATAAGTTAAATTCTTAATTGATAAGTCGTCTTCGTAAAAATTAGACGCTTTCTTTAAACATGTATATATTAAACAGTATTTTTAATATTTTTAAACTTCAAATATTGTGTTTAATGATGGACAGCCCAAATACGTTAACTGACGATGACGCTTCGTTGTTCTTAACACAACTGTATTTTAATGCTTCATAAAGAGCAGTTTTGTTGCATCTTAGAATTCGATTTATTTGACAGGCAATTGAAAGAATCTCTTAAAATATGTGTTCAGAACAAGTATCATTCAGTAAAAAGTGTATGCTTTCTCTCAAATGATTTTTAATAAAATTTTCTTACAAAAATATATCAGTAGACAGGATAGTATTGCGTCGATTGTCAAAGAGTTTTTCGGATTTTCTCCTTAATGATGAGTAAATGCACGACATCTTCCTCTTCAAAGACCAGGGAGGAAAACAGTCAAAATGTCAAAAAGAGGAAAATATACGCAGCTTTATTTTGAACTACAAAAATTGCTGAGTAATAATATAAAAGTGTGCTAATGTATGTACAGAACAGTGGAGGAGTTAGAATTTTTTTCTGAGGGGGCAACAGGCAAGTTTAGTCGGATCAAGACCTATAAAGTCAACAAAAAACAATAAAATTGTATAACAAGCAGAACTTTCCAGAGGAAAAAAAGCTTGATTCCACGTAAAAGTGGAAGAAATTGACCCCTGCAAAACACCACCACCTGATATTCTACCTAAAGTTCACGATGTTTTGGCGCAGCGAAATCCTAGTGTAAATTTGGCGCTTGATAACGTATAAATTTATTATTAGATTCTAAATAGATGCCTTAAAAAGGAGTAAATATACTTAGCCGACGAAACTTTAAATTTGTATTTTTCAATTTCAGTTTTGTTAACGCATTAATTCTATTAATAATCATTTTCACAAACATTATATAGTAAAGAATACTTTAAAATAATATTAAAATAAATCAACTCATAAGGCCCTTCAAAAAGAGGACTTTTTTTTCGCAAGGATTACTAAATATATATTGTTACGAATTTTTGTATATTTGTAAATATTTCGTAGTATTAATTCTGTAAATAGTAAAATTTATGTACATTTCGCATAAGGCAGTGCAATAGTTCGTCGTTAGCTTGCTTCCCGGCAATGTATGTCTTAATGCTTGATAACGAGTTTTACAGAGGTAACGCCCCATGTACATGTATAGGACTTTTCGACTACGATCTGGAAAGTTCTCCAAGTATCTACCTCTAGAAGTTTCACGTATGTTCGCCTCCCCTATAAAAGCTCAAGAGAGCGGGTGATGGAGTTAGTTGTTAGTTGAGTCAGTTGCTGACTGGGTTAGTTGAGTGATTTTGAGTCACTAAATTAGTTGATTGTTGAGTTGACTGGAATTACTGAGTTGAGATTCTGAGTCTCAGTGAGCATTTAGAGTAGTTCTAAAACGAACTGTATTGCATTGTCTTTTGCAGCGATTTGAGCAGTTGTGTTGTCAAGTTTTTAACTGCTGTTTTGTGCTCTATTGTTGTGAAAAGAGCTGTATTGTGTCTACTAGAACGAGAAGTTCTGGAGTTGTAAGAGAATCTGTAAAGAGTTATATTGGAATAAGTTTCTGCAAGTTTTGATCTGCTTTGTTTCAAATCTTTCGAACCCATCTACGCAACAACTGGTGTCAGAAGTGGGGTTTGAATGCCGATAACTAGAGCAATGGCAGAATAAGATGAAAAATTTGAACAGCTTTTTGCTTTCATGCAAGAATGGTGGGAAGAAATGAAAGCGAGCCAAGAAGAGATGAAGAATGAGATATTCTCTGGACAAGATGAGATCAAGAAAGAGATTTTCTCTGGTCAAGAAGAAATGAAGAAAGAGATTTTCTCTGGCCAAGAGGAAATGCAGAAGAATATTCCTGCGATCTCTTCCGGACAGGAGGATTTAAAGGAGTCTTCGAATGCGACACCAACTTGGCAGGACATTTCCATCTATAGTCCTACGACAAAGCAATATTGGGCCCTCTGAGAATCTCTCCATATTCGAAACGGCGTGCTGTACCGGAAGTTCGAATCTGATTATGGAAAGACATTCCGATGGCAGCTGTTGCTTTCAAGATCCCGAGTTAACGACGTTCTTAAAGAACTACATAGCAGGTCAACTGTAGGCCACTTCGGAGTAATGAAAAAGTTGCAAAGAGTTCGACAGCGGTTCGGCTGGAGGAGGGCGAGGGCTGAAGTGGAGAAGTTGTGCAGATCATGTGATACCTGTGCAGCCCGGAAAGGACCGAAGAAACGCAGTCGAGGAAAACTGCAACGTTACAACGTGGAGGCTCCTTTTGAACGGATTGCGTGTCGCATCTTGGGACCACTACCACGATCTGCTGAAGGCAACAGATACCTCCTTGATGTCATGAATTATTTTACGGAGTGGCCCGAAGCGTATCCTATCCCTGATCAAGAGGCTACCACCGTTGCAGAGGTAATGGTTCAGAGCTGGATTTCCAGATTTGGAGTGCCTCTTCAGTTACACTCTGATCAAGGAAGGAATTTTACCTCTGCTGTAATGAAAGAACTTTGTGATCTACTTAGCATTGACAAAACACAGACGACGTCTTTACACCCACAATCGGATGGCATGGTGGAGAGGTTTAACAGAACCATCCTCAATAACCTCTCACTGATGGCTTCCAGAAACCAACAGGACTGGGATCAGAAGTTACCATTGTTTCTTCTGGCCTATCGCAGCACTGTCCACGAGACTACCGGCTATTCCCCATCCCAAATGCTCTTCGGTCGTAACCTTCGTCTTCCTTGCGATCTGTTGTTTGGCCGCCCTCCGGATGCACCTTCATCGCCAGAGGAGTACGTCGTGGATCTTCAAGCACGGTTTGAAGATGTGCACAATTTTGTCCGAGAGCGGATCCACGTGGCGACGGATAAGATGACGACCAGATACGACACGAAGGCTACAGGACATTATTCCACGAAGGTGACAAGGTTTGGTTCTGGAACCCGAAACGACAAAAAGGACTTTCTCCGAAACTTCAGTCTCACTGGGATGGTCCTTACTCAGTCCTCAACCGGCTGAATGATGTCGTGGTCCGAATACGTAAGTCACCAAATTCTAAAAATAGAGTCGTTCATTACGACAGGTTAGCCCCCTTCTATACCATAGTTTGTAATCCCCCTAATGTATAAAGTGTAAATAGTCATTAAGACCATGGTCACATGTGTATATAAATTTTTAAGTTTATTGTTTAATTAATTGTTAATTTAATTATTTACTTATTTATTCAGTAATGTTTCTGTCTTTCTATATACAAATTAGTAAGTTTAGTAAGTTTTATAGTTTAGTAATGAACACAGAGTGTTTGCTATTGCTTTGATAGTAAGCCTTCCTTTCCGGGAACTGTACTGCCCGGGACGTGCAGTCCTTGGGAGGGGTGCAATGTTACGAATTTTTGTATATTTGTAAATATTTCGTAGTATTAATTTTGTAAATAGTAAAATTTATGTACATTTCGCATAAGGCAGTGCATTAGTTCGTCGTTAGCTTGCTTCCCCGCAATGTATGTCTTAATGTTTGATAACGAGTTTTATAGAGGTAACGCTTGTAAGCGAGTTTTATGAGGAGCAGGGCATTTAACACTAGGGTAATGGTAATCTCGCCAAATTTAAGAGATAGGGCCAAGTTGGCGACTATTTGGCGACATTTTTGGTCCCGAAGTACATGTATAGGACTTTTCGACTACGATCTGGAAAGTTCTCCAAATATCTACCTCTAGAAGTTTCACGTATGTTCGCCTCCCCTATAAAAGCTCAAGAGAGCGGGTGATGGAGTTAGTTGTTAGTTGAGTCAGTTGCTGACTGGGTTAGTTGAGTGATTTTGAGTCACTGAATTAGTTGACTGGTGAATTTACTGGAATTACTGAGTTGAGATACTGAGTCTCAGTGAGTATTCAGAGTAGTTCTAAAGCGAACTGTATTGCATTGTCTTTTGCAGCGATTTGAGCAGTTGTGTTGTCAAGTTTTTAACTGCTGTTTTGTGCTCTATTGTTGTGAAAAGAGCTGTATTGTGTCTACTAGAACGAGAAGTTCTGGAGTTGTAAGAGAATCTGTGAAGAGTTATATTGGAATAAGTTTCTGCAAGTTTTGATCTGCTTTGTTTCAAATCTTTCGAACCCATCCACGCAACAACTGGTGTCAGAAGTGGGGTTTGAATGACGATAACTAGAGCAATGGCAGAATAAGATGAAAAATTTGAACAGCCTTTTGCTTTCATGCAAGAATGGTGGGAAGAAATGAAAGCGAGCCAAGAAGAGATGAAGAATGAGATTTTCTCTGGCCAAGGTGAGATCAAGAAAGAGATTTTCTCTGGTCAAGAAGAAATGAAGAAAGAGATTTTCTCTGGCCAAGAGGAAATGCAGAAGAATATTCCTGTGATCTCTTCCGGACAGGAGGATTTAAAGGAGTCTTCGAATGCGACACCAACTTGGCAGGACATTTCCATCTATAGTCCTACGACAAAGCAATATTGGGCCCTCTGAGAATCTCTCCATATTCGAAACGGCGTGCTGTACCGGAAGTTCGAATCTGATTATGGAAAGACATTCCGATGGCAGCTGTTGCTTTCAAGATCCCGAGTCAATGACGTTCTTAAAGAACTACATAGCAGGCCAACTGTAGGCCACTTCGGAGTAATGAAAAAGTTGCAAAGAGTTCGACAGCGGTTCGGCTGGAGGAGGGCGAGGGCTGACGTGGAGAAGTTGTGCATATCATGTGATACATGTGCAGCCCGGAAAGGACCGAAGAAACGCAGTCGAGGAAAACTGCAACGTTACAACGTGGGGGCTCCTTTTGAACGGATTGCGTGTCGCATCTTGGGACCACTACCACGATCTGCTGAAGGCAACAGATACCTCCTTGATGTCATGAATTATTTTACGGAGTGGCCCGAAGCGTATCCTATCCCTGATCAAGAGGCTACCACCGTTGCAGAGGTAATGGTTCAGAGCTGGATTTCCAGATTTGGAGTGCCTCTTCAGTTACACTCTGATCAAGGAAGGAATTTTACCTCTGCTGTAATGAAAGGACTTTGTGATCTACTTAGCATTGACAAAACACAGACGACACCTTTACATCCACAATCGGATGGCATGGTGGAGAGGTTTAACAGAACCATCCTCAATAACCTCTCACTGATGGTTTCCAGAAACCAACAGGACTGGGATCAGAAGTTACCATTGTTTCTTCTGGCCTATCGCAGCACTGTCCACGAGACTACCGTCCATTCCCCATCCCAGATGCTCTTCGGTCGTAACCTTCGTCTGCCTTGCGATCTGTTGTTTGGCCCCCCTCCGGATGCACCTTCATCGCCAGAGGAGTACGTCGAGGATCTTCAGGCACGGTTTGAAGATGTGCACAATTTTGTCAGAAAGCGGATCCACGTGGCGACGGATAAGATGAAGACCAGATACGACACGAAGGCTACAGGACATCAATTCCACGAAGGTGACAAGGTTTGGTTCTGGAACCCGAAACGACAAAAAGGACTTTCTCCGAAACTTCAGTCTCACTGGGATGGTCCTTACTCAGTCCTCAGCCGGCTGAATGATGTCGTGGTCCGAATACATAAGTCACCAAATTCTAAAAATAGAGTCGTTCATTACGACAGGTTAGCCCCCTTCTATGCCATAGTTTGTAATCCCCTTAATGTATAAAGTGTAAATAGTCATTAAGACCATGGTCACATGTGTATATAAATTTTTAAGTTTATTGTTTAATTAATTGTTCATTTAATTATTTACTTATTTATTCAGTAATGTTTCTGTCTTTCTATATACAAATTAGTAAGTTTAGTAAGTTTTATAGTTTAGTAATGAACACAGAGTGTTTGCTATTGCTTTGAAAGTAAGCCTTCCTTTCCGGGAACTGTACCGCCCGGGACGTGCAGTCCTTGGGAGGGGTGCAATGTTACGAATTTTTGTATATTTGTAAATATTTCGTAGTATTAATTTTGTAAATAGTAAAATTTATCTACATTTCGCATAAGGCAGTGCATTAGTTCGTCGTTAGCTTGCTTCCCCGCAATGTATGTCTTAATGCTTGATAACGAGTTTTATAGAGGTAACGCTTGTAAGCGAGTTTTAAGAGGAGCAGGGCATTTAAAATTAGGGTAATGGCAACCTCGCCAAATTGGCGAGATAGGGCCAAGTTGGTGATGGTTTTGGCGACTTATTTTGGTCGCCAAACTTGGCGACCATTTGGCTATTTTTTTGGTCCCCATGCACATGTATAGGACTTTTCGACTACGATCTGGAAAGTTCTCCAAATATCTACTTCTAGAAGTTTCACGTATGTTCGCCTCCCCTATGAAAGCTCAAGAGAGCGGGTGATGGAGTTAGTTGTTAGTTGAGTCAGTTGCTGACTGGGTTAGTTGAGTGATTTTGAGTCACTGAATTAGTTGACTGGTGAATTTACTGGAATTACTGAGTTGAGATAATGTGTCTCAGTAAGCATTCAGAGTAGTTCTAAAGCGAACTGTATTGCATTTTCTTTTGCAGCGGTTTGAGCAGTTGTGTTGTCAAGTTTTTAACTGCTGTTTTGTGCACTATTGTTGTGAAAAGAGCTGTATTGTGTCTACTAGAACGAGAAGTTCTGGAGTTGTAAGAGAATCTGTGAAGAGTTATATTGGAATAAATTTCTGCAAGTTTTGATCTGCTTTGGCTTCAAATCTTTCGAACCCATCCACTCAACAATATCAAAATAAATATTATTTTTTTTTCTAGAAAAAGTCATTTGACTCTATAAATATACTATACAAGAATAAAAAATAAAAAGTTACGAAAGTTTTTTTTTTTTCACAAGTACAACAACACAATCCAGTGCTTGAATTTTCAATTTTTAGTATTCCATAAATTATAAGCTTGATTATTTTATTTTTTTATTATTTATTTATATGAAGAATTTGTGTAGCTAAGAGGCTTGAAAAAAAAATGTGCAGAGGAGAGGCCAGGATGCTGATAATCGCCAAAAATGGTTCTTTTGTAGCTCTAAACTACTGAACTCAAAAGTTAGATCCTAATTATTTAGATACAAATAATATAGCCCAAAAAACGAAATTTTCAATTTAAATCCTCTACATGCATTGTCAATTTTTATGTGCAATTGCAACTTCTTGAGCTTAGATAGAGTTTCATATTGTTTAACCACTGAGAACAAAAGATCCATTCAGAACTATATACTAACTTCCTTTTGCTCCCCAAAACTTAATTGAATACATTGTCATCTACAGTGATCTACGAAAGCTGATAAGTCTGACGTAAATTAATGAAAACACATATATTATATATATTTTGATTAAAACATTTTGGCACCAGGAAATAGTTTCAACAAATGATCGGTTAAAATGGGATTTGTTAGTATTTCGAAGCGATTATAGAAGCATGTGTAATTGTAAAAGAGATTTTTTAATGAGAATGACAGTCCCAAAATATGTTAGTAATAATTGCCATCGGCATCAAATCTTATCTGCCAAGTTTCAGATCGATTGGATTACGGCAAGTGAGTTAATATGGCCTCCGCAGAACATTTCTATCAGCAAAATATGCCACAAACTACTTTTCAAAATTTATTCCTAAACTAGGGGTATGGAACATCGCACAATTTTTCAATTACACTAAATAATACTGATCATTGCTTTAAAATATGATACGGGAGGTTATTTATCATTTTCATATTTTCACTTATTTAAAAACCCACCTAAATGGCGAAGATATTCGATAGACATTACATTGTCCTTTCTTGTGCGAGAAACAGATAAAAATCAGTTGTTGATGGGTGATGCTCAAGGGCAGAAAATTTTGTGTTAAAGTAATTCGTTTTTTTCCCCCTCTTTTAAAAAACTTTTTACGCTTTTATCGCATTTCTACGGGAATTTAGGTGGTGGGGAAGTTTAGAACACGTAAGATGCATTAGCAAAGAGATTTTAATCAAAAGTGTTAGAGCTGTTTTTTAGGAATTACTAGAAAACGCGATTTTTTCATGATTTTTCCTTATATCAACCTTATGCGCATGCGCAATTATGACGAAAATCTAAATGGCAGGACTCATGGCCACCACTAACCCATATACCAAATTTAAAGAGTGTATGACAATTTGTTTGGGAGTTATGCTGACCACGTGCACACAGGCAGGTATTTTTTTCTATACCACTTTTTTTTAAAATCAGGATGTTTCAAAATTTGAAGAAATGAAAAAAAAAAAAAAAAAAAAAACACGATTTTTTTTTATCGAATGCTGTACTTTCATTGCCCTATGTAAAGATATAATATGCAAATTTGCCCGCTATCGACATTACACAGCCAACCACCCACACACAAATTCGAAGTTAATATAAGGGATTTAAAAATGGATCTATTTTAACTTAATGTCAAAGCCAGCAACATTTTTTACCGTATTTCGAATGATTTCACCGGATTGAGTAGTTCTGATCGTTTCAAACTTAAATTCTCTTAATACACTTTAGATATAAGGTAAGTTAATAATAGCCAGGTAAGTTCAGATGGCTGCTTTCAAATGATGCTGATAGTGTTGGATTCTGATTCTTTTGGAAGTGAGCACAATTTACCAAAACATCATTTAAATGTCTTTGATAAATCAATCTTAAAAGTAATTTACTAGCTAACTTCAAATATTACAAAAATGTTATTTTTAATAAGGAAAAATATTTAAAAAAAAAAAGGGTTAACTCTGTTAAAGCGGTGCAGTTACTTTTGAATTTTGAGTTTAACATACAAAGCACCATTGAAACAATTACATTCAATACATTTCGAAACATTTATTTGTTAAAATTGTATTCCAAACCTCTCATCACGCGTAAATTCTTTTAGTTTGAAGTTTTAATTTATTAAATTCCTTGTATTAACTTCCGACTTTGTGCGTATATTTGTGTGTTTTGTTTGTCGATGGCAGGCAAATATGCTGAGGCCTAATTATGTGAGACTCCTTGACATCATCAAATCGGGTTGAAACTTGGCAGATAGATTCGATGTCGGTGACAATGCATTCTGTCACATTTTGAAGGCTGTTACTGTCACTAAAAGATCATTTTCGTGGAATGCTAAAAAACCCAACTTGCCGTCATCCAATCGCATTGAAATAGCATTTAACCAATCAATGAAGAATTATGTCCTGTTGAAAAATTATTTTAGTATAAATAATAAAATTGTTTCGATCAGAACAAATAAAAGATATTTAGATGTGAGTGCATAAATTCACATTCATTTTTAATGAATACTTTTTGAAAAGTAGTTTGCCACATATTTTGCTGATAGAGATGGCGTTTGCAACGAATTTTAAATTTTTAAAACAAGCACACGCTGGCAACAGAAACGGTGCTAAAGAATTGGTTATGTATACAAAGGATTTATATCAATAAAACTTTGTTTTTATGGGTTATATTATTTTTACATTCAAAATCGATTTTTTGTGAAGTGTTAGTTGCAAAATCGCTTTTTACTTAAAGAGCGGAAGAGGCTTTTTTCCCCCTAGAAAATTTTATTTTTTAATAATGTCTTTTGAGGAATAGGAAGGTTTACGTTCTTTAACTGGTAATTTAAAAATCTTCCTTCTTACTTATACTAGCAAAGATATTTCGAAATCTTCCACCAATCTAGAAACTATTAATAGAGGATTTTTTTTTTTTTTGATGAATAGGCTTTTACAAGATGATTCACCCTAATTTCACTTATTGTAGCTGGCGTCGGTTGCCAATAAATTCATATTTGATCTAGTTAAAAAAATTATTTTACCATGTAATTTGACCACCAAATAAAATTACAGAAAATAAAAATAAAAAATTCATTATTATTACTTTGTAAGTTTAAGTTGTTTAAGTGTAGAAAAAGAGTACAAAATGTACACAGCCTGAGAAACGCCCATACTATAAAGGCCCTTTTTAAGGTACATTTTTCTCAAGGAAAAAGAGCCCTTCTCTCGAAAAAGCAGTGGTTGTGGAATGCGGTTTACAATCGGAGAAACAGGGACCGTGTACCAAACGCATCTCGATATGACCAGGGTTCTAATGAGGTTAAATGACGGGTGTCGAAAACTCCTTCCCAACTCCTTGATTAATGATCGTCGGAACTCAGAGATTCTGCACTGGGATACAGAACCCCGAGAAGAGTCTCTTCTCGGCGGTCACGGTCAAGTCCCCCCCCCCCCCAACCCTCAGGAGTCAGGAGGGAGAGATCTTTTCTTTACTCTGTCGGGTTGAACAGGGGGAATGGTTTAAAGATAATTGTAAAGATTGATGGCTTTCTTTTGCATGAAAGCGTTGCACTCCTTTAGATGTAAAATCTGGAAGTGAGATTTAAAAACTTAGGCTTGTTTTAAGTATAACCAATTACTTAAAAAGAAGTAAACACACGAAACAAATTTACGATAATTTTAAGTAAAGTTTTAGTTAAAGTTTTACCACTACACAGATGCCTAAAATAATAAATAATTAAACGTATCGAAAATAATCATTATAAGAAACAAATAACTTCCTTTACAGACTCACATTTTCAATATTAAAGTAGATATTAACGAATGTCTCCGTTTATAACTATCGATGTTTATAACACATGAATTGGTAGTGATCTGGTAGTGGTAATTGGTAGTGGTACAAATAATTTAGTTTGGATTATTGGAATGAAATTTAAACTGAATTAGAAAGTCCCATGATTTTTAAAACGTCTGCAAAATAATTAACTTTACCCGAGAGACCTTCGCTAATATCATCGATAAAAATTATAAACAGAAGTGGACCCAAAACTGACCCCTGTGGCACCCCACTTTTAACTTCTCCCTACTGAGAGTATTTACCTTTAATTTGCACTCTTAGCTTTCTTCCAATTAATAAATTTCCAATCTAACTTAAATCAGCGTCATGAATTCCAATTATTTTTAACTTTTATAATAATGCTTCATGCGAGACTTTATCGATTGCCTTCTGGAAATCAATATAGACTATATCGACCGAATTCCTTCCATCCAATTCCTTACTAACCTCATCGCAAAAATGTAAAAGATTAGTCGCACAAGAGTTTCCCTTTCTAAATCCATACTGTTTACTTGAAAGTAAGTCACTAGTTTCCAAAAATTTCATAATGTAATTTTTAGAATTGTCTCAAACATTTTACAGATAACAGATGTCAAACTAACAGTCAATAATTTCCTGCATCACTTTTCAATCTCTTTTTAAACAGTGGAGTAATGTTAGCTAACTTCCAATCTAATGGTACTGTACCCGAACTATAGGACTATTCGAATATATACAACAACTTATCCACTAACTCCTCAGCACACTCAGTAAGAACTTTTGGATTTGGGTTAATATTAATATATCTTGCAAGATTTTCTTCTAATTCCTTTTTCTGCATTCTACTGATATATTTGAAGTTACGTCTAGCAATTTTATAATTTATTCTTTCTGCCTCGGACCCATTTTGCTTTAGCCAATCACAAAATTATCGAAGCACTGTAGTTTCTATTGTGTGGAATGAAGTAGATAGAACTTGGGGAAAAAAATTAAATTAGTAATTATTCAATAATAATCAGTGGTAGAAGTGGGAAAAAAAAGGTGGGGGGACGGCCAAAAGTTGGTGACAAGTGCACCCCCTCAACAATAAATTTTATAATTTCGTTTCTAATAACAATAAATTTATAACAATTAAATAAATAACAATTAACTAGTAGAAAGGAAACAATTTTCAGCACGAACAAGGGTCCAAAATGTGTTGTTATTTTAACGAATATTCTGTGACTTAGTTTTTTTACAAGGAAGTAAGAAATGAAGTGAAGTAATAATTCAACATTATACACATAACTGTTTATTTAGATTTAAATATTGCCTCTAAATAAGCATACTTTCATAAAATTAAATTAATAAGGAATTCTATTTTTTTTAAAAATACTTTATCTTTATATTTTTTTCTAGTTTCTCCAATGTTAAAATTTGACCAAGTGAAAATACCTATATCTTTATACAAAGTAGTATAATACATTTTTATAATCATCAGTGTCATTACATTTCGCATTTCCCTACATGCTTGGTATATTTTTTAAGAATAAAATCAATGTTTAATTAATTTTAGTACTATCTAATATCCCATGCCCAGTATTGCTTAATGTTCAAAGAAATTAGTGATAAAAACTGAAAAATATAGTCTGGAATAAATAAAAAAAATTATACAATTTTGAATTACATGACTCGGAAGACAGTGATAAGATGAATTTGTTTCAACAATTTTGGCATTGATAGTATATACAAGTAGTGTATCGTGCATTCAAAAATTGAAAGTAAAAAAATTGCAAAATGATATATTACCTTCTTAAAGGAAATGTTTGCATTTTTCAGTTTTCTCGTTTGGCTTCATGGATAATTTTTCCTGCACATTTATGAGTTTTACTGGTTTTGTGTTTAAAAATCTGCTTTCCTAAGGATTCTCGTTAGTCAAATTCCTTGTTTCCATGTGGCAAAATGTTACACCCTACCCATTCGTTAGAAAGTTTCAAACCTTGTTTTTTCTGGTTCCAAGTTTTTTAGCAGCCTTTTGTATGTGTTGCATCCAAGTTTTTGTTCTTCACAAGTAAGCCATGGATACTCGTTGTATGTCATTTTGTGTCCAATACTTTGGATAATCATTACTGCAGTGCGTTTTTGCTTACTGTTGCTGCCACGTGCTAGATTCTCTCTCCACTTGGTCTCTTCAACTTGATGCACTTGCACATTTTCGACTGCTCCTTCCTCAACGTTCTGTAGTGTATCGTAGTCATTTTTCTTACAGTTTTGAAGCCAAATATATCAATCTCATCTTGTTTTGTATTAGATGGATTACGAATACAAATGCGGTTTAGAATCAGAAGTAAGAGTTAATGGTTAAGTTGTATGAATACACGGTTTTCTACTAATAATCAACAAAACGCAAAACATTTTAAAGTAATTGGTCGAGGACAAAACAGGAAATGATAGTGCAATAAATATGTCTTTTTCTATCCACTCCTCAATAATCCCAGACAACGTGCGCCGAAACTCGCCGCGCATTTCCAAGAAAAATTGACTGAATCTGCTTTAAACAAAACAAAATTGAAAGTATAAAAAATAACAAACAGCCAGAAAAAGCAGAAAGAAGAAGTAATGAAAATGGTTAATTCTATTTTTTTCCCCTCCCCTTTTAGTTTTTCGACGGATTGAATGTTTTTTAAAATTGGGGGAATAGATTTCGGTAGTTTTAGAAGTGGGAGGATGGATTTCAGTGGTTTTAGAAGTGGGGGGATGGATTTCAGTGTTTTTAGAAGTGGGGAGACGCATGGGTATTTTCTGGACAAGTGGGGAGAAGCGTCACCCCGCGTCTACCCACACTTCTAGCACTGATAATAATAGTTCACGCATAGCCTTTAAAACAATGATAAAAGCTGTGTTTTGGGAGGTTTAATCTGGGTGCCTTTCTCGTGGCGCCTTCTCTTCCTTTCAAGCTCATGCACTTACTTGCTTATTCATTGGATCACATGACACATGACTTTGATTGGGATTGCCATTCATACTAGCTGGAAATAATCTGACAAATCAAATTGCACGTTGGGAGATCACTACAGTGGGATATATGCCTCCTATACTTGAATGAATTACCATTCAGAGGCCTATTTAAACACGTAGATAGTACTACAACAGGACCAATATCTTTCAGTTGGAACATAGATAAAAAAAAATTGAAGAACTGTGAAAAAATTCCCTTTACTGATTTTTAACGTGTTGAATGTTTCATTTCTCAAGTTCAGATGAAAGTATTGAGTACAGATCAGTTATATCTTCTTGATATTTTTGCATTAAAAAAAAGTTAATTTTGTGAAGGACCTAAGATCATATATGAGGTAATTCGATTGTCTCGATACCTCCCTGAATATTTACTGCAAGTTTTAATTTCAGTCATTGAACGAAATGCTTCCTTCCCTCACCCAAAAAATTTGATTTCAACAATAGTTTTGTTCGAAAGGAGAGATGTAAGAGAACTGGGTAGTCGAGTTTTGAAATCTCGAGAACTTTTCTACAGAAAGACAATCAGTCATTTCAAGGCAAAGAAACTTAGTTTTATTGCCACTGATTTCGTGGACATAATTAATTGGAATGCTTATAATAGGACTGGACTATAATAACAAACGAACATTTGTTAGTAAAGACTGACGCATCCGAGGTAGCACAGCTGTAGTGGAGGAAACAGGGGAAGGTAACAAGATTGGCTAATTCTGGCCGAGCATAGTTACAAAATACACGATTTTTCAACAAACAGGTCAAATTCGCCACATAGTTTTGTTTCTCATATATACAATATTCCAGTTTTAAAACTGTGCATCGTCATTTCAAAACCTCTTCTATATTTTATCCAAACTTGGACGAGATTTGCTAATGTTGTTTTCAACGACCGATTCACCGTTCCACATCGGGATTAGCCTATGCCTGGCGAAATTGGCCAGCGTTTCTGTGCTACTTGGAACCACTGAAATCAGACTTCAACTCTTTTCCTTGTCACACACAAGCTGTGGAACGCTTGTGTAGAGGGAGAACACAAAAAGTGGGGGACGCTGACGCCACAGATGTCAGGATAATACCTTCTTTTTTTAAACATCCATAATGTGCGACTTTTCTACAAAAGTTTCCTTCAAAGTGCATCACTGGGATAGAAAGCTCGAGAAAAAAGTGAACCATATGAATAAAAGCACGTTTAAAAAAAAAAAAAAAAAAAAAAAAAAGAAGAAAAAAAAAAATAATGTTAGTACCCATTTTACCGAAAAATCATTATTTTTTACAAAAAATTCTACCTTTGAGTATTTTTAATCATTAATGCATGTTTTAAAAATGCATAGAATAGTATTTTCCTGTGTTTCCTGTGTGTCCCCACCCTTTCACTATTCATAACAAACAATTGTCTTTCAAATATATAACTTTTAGAAATTAAAAAAATTTAGGAAAAATAGTTATTTTTTGCATTTTTTCCAAACTTTGAAGTGAATGCACGATCGGAAGATGTTATTTTTTAAACATTTTTTCACCTCATGAGTTTCAAATATAAAATTTTTTTTTTTTTTTCGAACCACTCTAGTATATATGTAGGAGGTTGGAGCCAGAAGAAATAATGCTCTGAAATAACACAAAAAACAACCAAGGGTCATGTTTAGCCCCTCCCCCCCCTTCCCTTGAGTATCTGAACTCCTTCAATGAATATTAACATTATATTTTCTTTATATGGAGGTGTTTAGTGAATCAGCACAAAAAATTCATTTGAATCATATCAAAGTAAAGGTTTATTGCATTTTTATGAAATAGCTAAGCTTTTATTTATATTTTTTTTGGCAAAAAGGGGGGGGGGTCCTCATTTCTGTGGTTCTGACTATCTAGAAGTGAATTTTCATTTTTACCTTGAGGTACTAATATACAAGTTATATCAGCTGTTAGGCAAAAAACATAATCTGAACACCTTCAAACCCAGTCATAAATTCAATTACAAAATAGCAATAAATGACAAAAATATTTTCTGATTTTCTAAGACACGAATATTTCACACTTTAATCCCCTATAACTCCAAAAATAAATAGGATATAGCCACAATGTTTAATATTTTTTTCTTTCCTAGGGTAAGGTAGTATAAGAAAAAAAAAAAAAAAAATTATGAAATTCTGGTTCGGTGATGGCTGCAATCTTGACGATTTCGCCCAATTTTTACGTTGCATATTAATTTGGATTTTCTTGAAAATGTTTGAACCTTCAAAATAATTCGTTCCTGTTATGAAACTAGTAAGTTGAGCCAACAATTCCGTGCAAGAAGTTATCGTTTAGGAGCTTGGAGCCAGTTGGAACAATCCTTTGAAATACCATAAAATCGTGTCCTCGTCGAAAGTAGTTACACTTTAAATTGTATTTTCTCAAAAACTTTCGAACCTTTAAAAAATGTTCTTCCATATTGTGAAACTACTATGTTGAGACAACAATTACATGTAAGCAGTATATATGTAGAAGGTTGGATCCAGGAGAAACAATCATTTGAAGTATAAAATAATGTTTACATCGGAAGTAGTTACATATTAAATTGAATTTTCTTGAACATTTTTTAATCTTCAAAAATTGTTCTTCAATATTGTAACAGTACTGTGTTGAAACAATTCTACTTAAGCAGGATACATGTTGGAGGTCGAAGCAAGCAGAAATAATGCTCTGAAATAACACAAAAACACACCCGGGGTCATGTTTGTGCCCCTTAACCCATGAGGCTCCGAGGTCCTTCAATGAATATTAACCTTAGATTATATTATATGGAGGATTTTAGTGACTCTTCACAAACAATTCCTTTGAATAATTTCAAAGTCAAGATTTATTGCATTTTTAAAATTGTTTTGATTACAAAAAAGCGCCGCTTTGGTGGATCCATATCTGTGGCTCCGACTATCTACAAGTGAATTTTCGCTTTGAGATGCTAATATACAACTTATATAATCTGTTAGGCAAAAAACATTATCTGAAGCCCTTCAAACACAGTCATAAATTCAATTACAAAACAACAAGAACGAAACAACAAATGTGTGTTAAGACACGCGTATTTCACACTTGGACCCCCCCCCCCCCCCGTAACTTCAAAAATAAAAGAGATATAGCTAACATATTTCAGATTTATTCTTCCCTAGGATAAGGTAACATAAGAAAAAAAAAAAAAATCATAAAATTCTGAGTCGATGAAGGCTCGCCTTTGCCCGATTTTTAAGTGCAATGCCTCTTAATAACTACAAAACTACATCGAAATTAAAAAAAAAAAAAAAGAAAAAAAAAAGACAACGAAAGTGTTTTAGTATGACGTAATTTATGCCTGCAATTTTTTTTTTTTTTTTTACAATGTTTAGTTTTCCTTAGGGAAACTGACCAGAGGAGTCCCGTGCAAAAATAGATAATGTAACAACTCAAAAACTAAAGTTTGCCTCCCTAATTTTTCTTATCAGCAGATTTTCCACATATTTTTTAACTGTCAATCATAGAAGACGTGAGAATAGACTTAATATTGTTGCGTGGATGGGTTCGAAAGATTTGAAGCCAAAATCAGATCAAAACTTGCAGAAATTTATTCCAAAATAACTCTTCACAGTTCTCTTACAGCTCCAGAACTTCTCGTTCTAGTAGACACAACACAACTCTTTTCACCTCAATAGAGCACAAAACAGCAGTTAAAAACTTGACAACAACTGCTAAATCGCCGCAAAAGACAATGCAATACAGTTCGCTCAGTATCTCCAGTCAACTAATTCAGTGACTCAAAATCCAAGAACTACTCAGAATCACAACTAACTCAGTGATTCAAAATCAGTCAACTAACTCCACTACCCGCTCCCTGAGCTTTTATAGGGGAGGTGAACGTAC
This sequence comes from Linyphia triangularis, assembly GCA_963978545.1. Classification (NCBI taxonomy): domain Eukaryota; kingdom Metazoa; phylum Arthropoda; class Arachnida; order Araneae; family Linyphiidae; genus Linyphia; species Linyphia triangularis. The sequence continues at coordinate 76,046,858 of OZ021723.1, forward strand.
GTGAACTTTCTTGAAACTCCTAGAGGTAGACATTTGGAGAACTTTCCAGATTGTAGTCGAAAAGTCCTTATACATGTATATGGGATACATGTACCCATACATGTACCGAAAATGTCGCCAAATGGTCGCCAAGTTTGGCGACATTTGGTGATTTCTCGCCAAATTTGGGGGAAAAAATTAGTCGCCAAAACCGTCGCCAACTTGGCTCTATCTCGCCAAATTGGCGAGATTTCCATTACCATAATGTTAAATGCCCTACCCCTTGAAACTCGCTTCCCAGAGTTACCTCTGTAAAACCCGTTATCAAGCATCAAGGGACTTATTGCAGAGAAACAAATTAACGACGAACTATTGCACTGCCTTATGCAAAATGTACATAAATTTTCCTATTTATAAAATTTACACTACGAAATATTTACAAATATACAAAAATTCGTAACATTGCCCCCCTCCCAAGGACTGCACGTCCCGAGCAGTACAGTTCCCGGAAAGGAAGGCTTACTTTCAAAGCAATAGTTAGTGTTCATTACTAAACTTACTAATTTATAGACAGAAACATTACTGAATGAATGAATGAATAAATAAATAAATAAATAAATAAATAAATAAATAAATCGATAATTAAATAAACAATAAACTTAAAAATTTATATACACATGTGACCATGGTCTTAATGACTATATACACTTTATATATAAAGGGGATTACAAACTATGGGGATTGCAAACTATGGCCATAGTAAGGGGCTAACCTGTCGTAATGAACGACTCTAGGTTTAGAATTTGGTGACTTACGTATTCGGACCACGACATCATTCAGTTGGTTGAGGACTGAGTAAGGACCATCCCAGTGAGATTGAAGTTTGGGAGAGAATCCTTTCTGTCGTTTCGGGTTCCAGAACCAAACCTTGTCACCTTCGTGGAATTGATGTCCTGTAGCCTTCGTGTCGTATCCGGTCTTCATCTTATCCGTCGCCAAGTGGATTCACTCTCGGGCAAAATTGTGCACATCTTCAAACCGTGCCTGAAGATCCTCGACGTACTCCTCTGACGATGAAGGTGCATCCGGAGGGCGGCCAAACAACAGATCACACGGCAGACGAAGGTTAAGACCGAAAAGCATCTGGGGTGGGGAATAGCCGGAGTCTCGTGGATAGCGCTGTCATAGGCCAGAAGAAACAAAGGTAACTTCTGATCCCAGTCCTGTTGGTTTCTTGAAACCATCAGTGAGAGGTTATTGAGGATGGTTCTGTTAAACCTCTCCACCATTCTATCCGATTGTGGGTGTAAAGGCGTCGTCTGTGTTTTGTCAATTCCAAGTAGATCACAGAGTCCTTTCATTACAGCAGAGGTAAAATTTCTTCCTTGATCAGAATGTAACTGAAGAGGCACTCCAAATCTGGAAATCCAGCTCTGAACCATTACCTCTGCAACAGTGGTAGCCTCCTGATCAGGGATAGGATACGCTTCGGGCTACTTCGTAAAATAATCCATGACAACAAGGATGTATCTGTTTACGTCAGCAGATCGTGGTAGTGGTCCCAAGATGTCAAATGCAATCCGTTCAAAAGGAGCTCCCACATTGTAGCGTTGCAGTTTTCCTCGACTGCGTTTCTTCGGTCCTTTCCGGGATGCACAGGCATCACATGATCAGCACCACTTCTCCACGTCAGCTCTTGCTTTACTCCAGTAGAATCGCTCTCGAACTCTTTGCAACATCTGCATTACTCCGAAGTGGCCTCCAGCTGGACTACTATGAAGTTCTTTAAGAACGTCTGGGACTCGGGATCGTGGAAGCAATAGCTGCCATCGGGATGTCTTTCCATCATCAGATTTGAACTTCCGGTACAGCACGCCGCTTCGAATATGGAGGTAGTCCCAGAGGGCCCAATATTGCTTTGTCGTAGGACTAAATATGGAAATGTCCTGCTAAGAGGTGTCGCATTCGAAGACTTCTTTAAATCGATTATCGGCTTGATGTCAGGATCTCCCATTGGTCTCTTCTGACTTCTCCGTCACTCCACGGGTCTGGATCCGATGATGTTGAAGATGTAACTTGGCGTATTACCGGATTGATCAGCCCGTAACTCCCTTCAACAATGGAACAGTATCGGCAGCTCTCTGGGCAGGGTCTCCTAGACAAGGCATCTGCATTTCCATGTGATGATCCTTTCCGATGACGGATATCGATGTCATACTCTTGGAGTCTCTCTATCCATCTGGCTATCTGGCCTTCAGGATTCTTGAAATTTAGAAGCCAGGTTAACGATGCATGATCCTTACGGAGCAGAAATTTCCTACCATAGACGTAATGATGGAAATGCTCTACGGCTTTAATTATGGCAAGCAACTCTTTCCTGGTGTCACAGTAATTCCTCTCCGGTTTAGATAGGCACTTACTCCAATATGCTACGACTCGTTCTTGGCCGTCTATTTCTTGGGACAAAACAGCACCGACACTCTCGTTGCTCGCGTCCATGTCAAGAATGAATTGCTTATCCGGCTGAGGATACGTCAGGATAGGTGCAGATGTTAAAGCCTCCTTCAGTTGGACAAATGCATCCTCACAGTCTTTCGTCCACAAGAATTTCTGCTTACTCTCTGTCAGTCTGTGAAGGGGTCTTGCGATGTAAGAATAGTCCTTCACGAATCGTCTATAGTAGGTGCAAAGCCCCTGGAAACTCCTCAATTGATGTATATCTTTGGGGCATCTCCACTCTTTAACTGCCGACACTTTTTCTGGATCTGTGCGTACACCCTCGGCAGAGATAACATGTCCGAGGTAGGTCACTTCATGTCGGAATAACTTGCATTTGGCCGGACTTAACTTCAGGTTGGCATCTTTTAATTTCCGCAGTACCTTCCTAAAATTTTCAAGATGTTCTTTGAAACTTCACCGCACGATATTGATGTCATCGAGATAAACGAGACAGGCTTCGTAGGAAAGACCTCTTAGCACTGTTTCCATGAGGCGTTCGAATGTTGCTGGAGCATTGCATAATCCAAACGGCATCACCTTGAACTGCCAAAGTCCTTGTCCGGTCGTGAATGCTGTCTTCTCTTTGTCATCAGGGTGTATCTCAACCTGCCAATATCCACTCTTTAAGTCTAGTGTTGAAAACCACTTGTTTCCAGAAAGAATGTCCAGAGTGTCATCAATTCTGGGAAGAGGGTAGCTGTCCTTCTTCGTGACATCGTTCAACCTCCGATAATCGACGCAAAATCTAGTTGAACCATCCTTCTTCCGAACCAGGACGATGGGGGAGGCCCAAGGGCTGGCTGACGGTTCAATCACGTCGCTATCTTGCATTTCCTTTAAGTCTTCCTACCTCTTCCTGTTTAGCAAACGGTAGTCGTCTTGGGTGTTGCTTGATAGGTAGGTGGTCTCCTGTATCAATTCTATGCTGCGTCAAACTTGTTCATCCGACATCCGAAGTTGTGCGGGAAAAGACATCTTGGAATTCTTGGATGACCAGTTGTGCAGCATTTCTTTCTACGTTGTTTAACGGTGCATTCTGCAGAAGCTCTGATGTTAAGTTCTCTGAAGACACAGTGACTGGAGGATTGGTAATTCGATTTATGCAAGTTACTGGAGTACAGTTGGCTAACACTTCACCTTTCTTTATGACTTTCGCTTTATCATTCACATTGGCGATCCTTACAGGTATGGCAGTCCTTGAAAGGTCGACGAGAGTTGAAGCTACCAGTACTCCTTTGGGGCTGTTGTGATTTTCAGGGTATTTCATTATGCCATATCGGAAACTTTTATCTTCAGCTATGTATCCAGGAAGTAATAATTCTGTTCTTGGGGGTAATGTGATGTCATTTTGAGCTATTATTTGATGTACGGATTTAACTTCACTATCTTTGATTCCAAATAACGCTATGTCTTCAGAAACCGAATGCAGCTCACTGTTTTTAAAGTCTAAGGAAAAATTATATTTCCTTAAAAAGTATACAAGTGTCCGAGTATACAAGTGTCCATAATGTCCGCCACATATGCCGTGTGATGATAAGAATCACTCACGAACGTGATGTTGATGTTTAGTTTTCCATGGATGTTGATTTTATCGCCGGACACAGTTTGGAGGGTAACGCAGGGTGGCGTCCATATTAGTCTTCCATCCAGTTGTTGGGCCAAATTTTTACCGATGATTGTTACATTGGCTCCAGTATCAATGATCATATTGCAGGGAACTCCATTTACGTGTCCTATTATGAAGAGTCCATTACTGCCGCCACTCATTTCAGAAATTTGCAGAGCTCTAAAATGGGGCTTCTCAACAACTGGCAACCTCCGCCTGGCGAGATGGATTCCATCCTCCCTTCTGGGAGCGGTCTTAGCTCCAATGTCTCGGAGGGATTTTTTCCGTATGTGGCCCTCGCCTCCACAGTTCCAGCACTTCAGGCTCTGCTTCTTTTCCGGGATATTTCGTCTCAAGTTACTGACTTGTCTTTGCAATTCATCCAGACGAGCAGCAATTAGGTGTTCTGGCTCCTGTACAGTAGCAGTCCTGATAGGATGGCGTTCTCTACGAGTTGCTTGCTGGGCTGCCTCGTACTTCATGGCATATACTAAAGCACTTTTTAAATCCTTGACATCTACCATTCGCAGGGCCTTCTGTATCTCTACATCCCTGATGCCATCGACGAAGTACTGTAGAGACAGGATTTCTCTCGTTTCAGCGGGGCAATCTGAAAAGGCGAGATGGGAGAGCCTTTCAACATCCGTGGCGAGCTCCTGGAGTGTTTCGGTAGGTTTCTGTTGGCGAGATTTCAACTACAGCCTGTTGTAGTCTTTCACATATTTTTCGCCAAACAGCAATTCTAATGCACTTGAGAGTGCGTTGAAGTCCAAGCGTTGCTCTTCGGAAAGCGTTTGTAGTATATCTACAGCTTCAGCTCGCAGAGATGCAGCTAACTGGTAAGCTTTTGTCACGGAGTCCCATCCGTTGGCGTTGGCGATAGTTGTGAATTGAGTTTTATACACTTGCCAGGAAGATTTTCCATCATAAGTCGAAAGCTTGATTGAAGGTCGGGTGGTAATTGGTACACATCTCAAATCATCTGAAATAGTTCTGCTCGACAGTCTCTTCTCTAATATTTGGTCTATCTTTTCTTCTATCTCACCCAAATTTTCTTTAAAATTCTTCTTTTTCAGAATCTCTATCTTTTTCTCCAAATCATTAAACTTGAATTCTACATTCTCGACTTTCCCTTCCAAACTATTACATTTCTTTTCAAATTTGTCTTCGATTTGTTTCACTCTTTCTTCCATAGTTGCTAAAAGATGATTCTTTAATTCCTCCTGTCCGGCAGAGATCGCAGAAATATTCTTTTGCATTTCCTCTTGCCCGCTTTCATTTCTTCCTTCCTAGAGAAAATCTCCTTCTTCATCACTTCTTGCCCTTTGGATAATTTCTTCTCCATCTCTTCTTGGCTTTTCTTCATCTCTTCCTGCCCTTCAGACATTTTCTTCTCTATTGTGTCTTGGCCTTTCTTCATTTCTTCCTGCCCTTTGATCATTTTCTTCTCCATTTCTTGCATGAAATCAAAAAGCTGTTGAAATTTTTCATCTTGTTCCGCCATTGCTCTGGTAATCGGCATCAAATCCCACTTCTGACACCAGTTGTTGCGTGGACGGGTTCGAAAGATTTGAAGCCAAAATCAGATCAAAACTTGCAGACATTTATTCCAAAATAACTCTTCACGGTTCTCTTACAGCTCCAGAACTTCTCGTTCTAGTAGACACAACACAGCTCTTTTCACCTCAATAGAGCACAAAACAGCAGTTAAAAACTTGACAACAACTGCTAAATCGCCGCAAAAGACAATGCAATACAGTTCGCTCAGTATCTCCAGTCAACTAATTCAGTGACTCAAAATCCAAGAACTACTCAGAATCACAACTAACTCAACAACTAACTCCATTACCCGCTCCCTGAGCTTTTATAGGGGAGGTGAACGTACGTGAACCTTCTTGAAACTCCTAGAGGTAGACATTTGGAGAACTTTCCAGATTGTACTCGAAAAGTCCTTATACATGTATATGGGATACATGTACCCATACATGTACCGAAAATGTCGCCAAGTTTGGCGACATTTGGCGATTTCTCGCCAAATTTGGCGACAAAAATTAGTCACCAAAACTTTCGCCAACTTGGCTCTATCTCGCCAATTCGGCGAGATTCCCATTATCATAATGTTAAATGCCCTGCCCCTTGAAACTCGCTTCCCAGAGTTACCTCTGTAAAACCCGTTATCAAGCATCAAGGGACTTATTGCAGGGAAACAAATTAACGACGAACTATTTCACTGCCTTATGCAAAATGTACATAAATTTTCCTATTTACAAAATTAACACTACGAAATATTTACAAATATACAAAAATTCGTAACAATATTTAATATTAGGGGTATATGCATATAAGGTGTATTAAACGGCCTTCTTATGTATACATCGAGTGTCCTTGGGTGTGTTGTAGTTATGCAAGTACACACCCAAGTTCTGTATGTGTTTTACAGAAATCTACAGTTTTTTTTATTCCTATCATAATGAAAGTTTGCACACTTGATCTACAAGTAGAAAGTAATTGATTGCATAAGGCTTTTTTAAAAGTATTTTAAGTTTTTTTTTCAAAAATAAATAAATAAATAAATTCTTTACGTTTCTTGATCACTTCAGATTATGATTAAAACAATTTATTTTCTGTTTTGTAATTACGGTAAATTGAGGATAGCCAAAGGGGGTATGATCATAAGTGGAAATCTACTAAACCAATTTGAACAGTTTTAAGTTTTTTGTCTGATTCAGAATTGAATATAGCGGTGATAGTATCTCCAGGACCTACTTCTCGATCTTATATGGTTAAGACAGGTGATGGCCGAGTATTTCGACGAAATTCTTGGTTCTTACGAACTCTGCATGGTCAAGATTCTACTCAACCGACTTCTACACAACCTACCACGTCCGTTACTCCTACTGATACTAATGATTTGCATCGCGATCAGAATGATGTACCGAATTCTACTGACCAGTCTATTCCCCGTGTTTCATCTCCTGCTGCGGAGACTGAAAGCTGTGTTACGACTAGATCGAGTAGAGTAGTAAGAAAGCCGGAAAGATATGGATGTTGTTAACATTGGATTTAGAATTTTGGAATTAAATTTTAAAGTCTTTTTTTAAATTTAACTTTTTAAAGAGGGGGATGTCATATACATATATATGACGTCACAGTAAAATGCCTATTTAATTCCTTCTAGACCGCGAGGTTGCGGGTTCGAGTCCCGTGTAGGCATGGGTGTTTGTAAATGTATGTTGGTTTGTTAAATGACGAAATGTTTCGGCGCATTATAGCCCTCGTGTTGCTGACGGCGCCAGATAATCTGAATACAACCAACCAAGCCTATTTAATTCCCCATAGTTTACATACTCTTGTTAACGCACCAAGCCCGTGACCTGTATATAATAGCTCGTGTTGTTATGTATATAATAGCTCGTGTTATTATGAGTTTTGAATAAAGAGTTTGTTCTGTTTCTTGCCGAGTCGTTACAAGAATATTGGTATTTCAATAAGGAATTGAAAGAGAAATTAGAGGGTCAAAGAGACTTGCGATAGTCTGAACCTATTTTAATCAGATCTCACAGTATAACTCAACTATATAAGTCCGTAAATAAAGGGCACTAGCTAGTATATTATAAATAAAAGTCTCTAGAAAATTTGCTGTATATAACTATTCTGTATGACATGCAAACTTTGATGAAATCAGCGATAGGAAAGTTACGATTTTATATACTACATTAATGTGGTGAGAAGCTTATACAAAGGCTTCAGACGTCTAATTATTTCTGCCCAATTGTCTGAGGTCAATATTCGCAAATGCTACAAAACCGAGAGACATGTCAAATGAAAAGTCTCGTTGAGACGAGTTTCTGTACCATAATTCATTCGAAATTTTTTTTGAATTAGAAGTAAAAAATGTGCTAACCGAAAGTCATTTTGTAATTCGTCAAATGCAAATGTTGCAGACTTGTGTCATGTATCAGTTTAAAGGTCTTGATAAGATTAGTAGAATTACATAAAATTCAACTTGAAGTTTCAAGGGAAAATGTTTTATGCTTGAACGGTACGTGAAGTAGTATGTGAAGTTCTCATCGATTTTCTGAATAGTTGGAATATCGGATTAGAACTTAGATATTTGGGATTAGTTTTTAATTTTTACCTAATTCGCTAAATTGACGAAATTTGTGTTGATAAGATTTTTTTAGAAATGTATTTTTAACAGCTACATATAGAAACAAAATATGTTATTTGTAAAAAGATTGATAGCTGTGATAACGTTGACGAAAAATAAGAATCTGCAGTTTAAGGTTGAGAAAAAAATTATTTTAAAAACAATTTCCAAATAAGCAATAACGTTTCCGGACACTTTTTTTGTTTTCTTTCTCAACTTAAAAATATTTTCAGTTGCAAAAAAGAATTATGACCTGTAGCTGTTTTAAATAATAGTTCTGATACCTTGAAAGCTACATGTAGTTGTCGAGTGTACATATTATTTCAGTAGTGCGGTATTGACATTTTTCTGTTTATATTTTCTCAGAGTTCTTAGTTTATAAGTATTATTTGGATGAAGGAACAGTGTAGAGCTTCTAGCTAGTGCTATTTTTATGGGTTAATCTGGATATAAAATTACATAAATTTAAGGGGACTTGGTCTTGACCACCGATATTATAGAAGGCCATCCAACTATCATTATGACGTTACAGGTCGTGGATACAATTCGATGATTTTATTTCGTTGACAATGTAAAAAATAAGATTATCCCTACATCTTAAAACATTAATTTTGTATATATCTTGAGGATCTAAACTTCATTCATTCCCTTATAAGTACGATCAAGTATAATTTATGTTGGCTTATATGATATTTTTTTATCAAAAGTAATTTTAAAATATTTCTAAACTTTGAAATATGAAAGGAAACAAGAAAAGCATTAATTCAAAACATTGATATTTACAATTGATAAAACACAACAAATATACACAATAAACAAAACACAATATAATAGCTTAAATACCACACAACTAAATTCAAGACTCATATTTTCAGAGAAAACCTACATTTGGAGGAAATATAGATAATAAATACTCTTTTTCTTTTCAATTCACAATGTTTGCCAGGACAAGCATGTACAGTCACCTTAGAAAAACTAATCTTATCCATTCTTCTTATCAAGTGTTTCTTTTGAATATACAAAATCATTTGGATGAAAAGGTAGCTCACATACCTTAATAAGAGAGCAAAAATTTGTAAGCATATTCATCAAATTTTCAATAAAACAATACATTGAAATAAGAAAAAGTTTCCAAGTTAAATTTTTATTTTATGTTGGTTATTTTGAAAGGCAAGCAAAGATTGGGTAAAACTTCAAAGTACGGTATGGATTCTGCGCCAAGAATTGTTTACATAAAACCGCGTCAAATTTTGTCCACCATAGGTAGTTAACTTTTTATTAAAAAAAATGATTGTGGCGAAAATCACTCTTTGGCACAAAATTCTTACCATACTTGGAATTTTTACCAAAAATTGTTTTCTAAATTTTCATTTGAAAAATAATAATACCAAAAAATGAAGCCGATGAAAAGTTATCACTACCGTAACTAGTTAGCATTTCTTTACAGCACTTAAATAACTTCTCAAAAAATTATACACTTATATTTAAAAAAATAGTAAAGATTTTATTAAAAAGTTACACTTGCCTTGCTGTATTTTGTAGAGACATAATTGTTTTGATGTATCACACAACACTATTTTTTTCTAACACTGTCATCGGAAGGGAATTCGAACGCATAAACCGTAGGACCAGTTCTGGAGTTCCCATTGCACTTTAGAATGGAACATGAACTCGGCATTTTGTAAAGTTTTCACCAAATATTAAACGTATAAATAGTCCATAATAACCATCTAGTAAAAGTAGAATTTGAAGATCGGTGTATCCACTTTCATATAATGTTTACCTCTCGATCCCATAATTTGTATCCACCACTGATGACGTAAAAGGTAAAACATGGCGGAGTTGGATGGCCTTCTACAATATCGATGGTCACGACTTGGTTTCACAAAAAAATATAAAAATATCAATTTTCTCATTTTGGCTTGTTTATAATCTTTGAAACCTTCTCCATATTTTGGCAAGTTTTTGAGCTGATCCGATAACTGCAATTGTAGAAAAACTAAATTTTTATGAAAAATTTAACATTGCCACAATAGCTCCTTCGATATTTCGAAAGTGTTTTTCTCAGTTCATGACTTTTGAAATTCCCACCTTACCCAAAATGCTAAAACTTCAGCAAATATAAATGAAATGACTTGAAATTTTGTTGGTGTCATTATAAAGATCTATTTGACAAAAATAGACATGGATTTTTGAATAAAATATAAACTTTTTTTTTACAAATTTAAATGTTGCAAAACACCCTACAGTAAATGTTGTTTTTCTCGAACACTATTTTACTTATTCTAAATCTGATGCTTACAAAGCTAGAGTATATTACAAGAAACATTAAAGAAGAAAAAAAAAAGGGAAAAAAAATCAGGAAAATTTTTGAAAAATGAAAAAGAAGATGGAATTTGAAATTCAATGATTTTTTTTACACATTTTAAAATTTTGAAAATTTAGAGCAACATGTGAATTTTTTTAATAAAATTTAGTTGTTACTTACTAATACTTCTAAATATGTAAAAAATAAATTTTTAAAGGCTTTAATAATAATAAAAAAATGTTTGAAAGGTACCAAGTCCCCTGAACTTTTATATAGTATAGGGATAAAATTCCAATTTGAAAAATGTTCCTGCAGCCCAATTACATAAATATAAAAAAAAAAAAAAAACTTTTCATCTTTATAATTGAATGAATTAAAATGCATTTAAATTTGAATGACTCTTACCTATATACATAAGTATATTTATATGCTGCTGATAACTATGTTATACAATACGATTTGATCTTAATAAAATATGTTGTTTCCAAACATGCTTTCTTAGATGCAAATATATCAGAATCTTTGCATCTGGATAGTAGAATCGACAACTTGTTTATATATTTCCAAATTTTTCTCATCACGTTGCTCTTTTGAAATGGATTTAAGTCACGTTTTGAAATGCGATCAATTGCAGTCAATTTTAAATACAAAGACCTTTAGGATATGATATGATCTTAAGAACACATTTTCAATAGGGATTTACTTGTAATAGGATCTTATTAAGTTAAAATACTGTAACTTTTAAAATATATTAGTAATGAATATTATTCTACATGTGTATTACTTTTTACTTTATTTTAATTACAAATTAAAATAACTCTCTCTTACTAAAAATTAAAAAACTAATTTCCATTACAGGATTTTTAGGAAACACTTCACATGCAAGATGTTTAAGCTATCGACAATAATTTTACAATTATTTGAACTTTTTTTCGGAAATTACTGTTTATCCAGAAATTCTGGAATGCAATTTAAAAATAAAAAATGTGTTATACAATACTGTTTAACTCAGTATATAAAACTTTTATTATAGTATAGCTGCGCAAATATTAAATAATAAAATGTGTGTTCAAATAGGCTATCTATTAGTTTTATCGTCATTTAAGTTCTTTTTTTCGTCTACCTGACGTCAAATACTGATGGTGGCACGAATATTTCTTTAGGTGCGTTAAATTTATTACTGTATAAGTATAAGGTTGGTAGAGTTGAAATCTTAATCCACTCGTGGTCTATTCCTTTCACGAGTACGGACTAAGTATACCGGATATTTTTTACTGGAGATATGATAGATTTTACTTTTTCGTTTATTACCATGAGAACTCCTTTCTGTTACTCTATAATTTAGTTTTGCTTTAAATTGTGTATTTTACACAAATTTAAAGTATACGTTTGCTTGCAATTAATGTTTATATGACATTAGTAAGTGTATCTGAAAAGAAGTTACAGATTCTTTTAAATCTTACCCTGATAAGATATACGTTAAAGTTTTCTGGGAATATTTGAGTAAACTGTATGCATTTCACCTGTATTTCTTCGTTTCGTCCGTTTTAACCACAACAATTAACCATTTATCCAGAACTATATACGTCTGAAATGCGGCTCTGATGAAACTACAAAGGTATCGCAAGGTTCAAGAACTGCTAATTATTGTATGATCAATGGTTTTCATGAGAAAATTTCAAACTGGACTCGTTCTTAGTGGATATGGTGTTTGTCCGAAAATATACTATATAAAGTGATTTAGAAAAACTGGCTCAATACTTTTCAGAATTGTTTCTTATCATGTGGTGAATGTACTTAATGTTACGAAAACATAACGTGATAAACCAGCGTGAAAATGTAAAGTATAATTTTTAAAATTGAGTACAAAAACCAATTTCAATTTAAAGAACACCCACAGAAGTTTAATCATCAAAATCACTCTAATTTTGTATTCCATTAGTTTAAAGTTTAGCCCAATAAACACATCGACTTCCCAGTAAAGTCATTCATGTAAAATGTCTTCCTTTCCGGGAACTCCCGAATTTTTCCTGTTACTCTCCCACGAGGTCAGCCGGGGTATCTAACATGGAGTGATTTCGGAAACCATAAGGTACGAATCTTCAGGATGTTTCTAAGTAACCCAATTTGTCTTACTTGCAATAAGATCGTGTATCACCCATGTCGAATTTATTTAAATTAAATTTAAATATAATTTTTGTAACGCATGCTAGAGAAAGGTAGAAAAACTAGATGTGTGGAGCATCGCGCAACTTTCAATTACACTATAATATTGGTCATTGTATTAAAATTTGATATGGTGTTATTTACCGTTTTCATATTTTCATTCATTAAATGAAAATGGCCAGTTTCGTGATACTTTTGGTAATAATTTCTACACAAGCAAAAAAAAAAAAAAAAAAAAAAAACTCCTCCAAAATTGTGAAATTGGCGATGTTATCCGATGGACATTACATTGTACTTTCTTGTGTGTTAAACGGAATAAAACCAGTAGTAGATGGACCATTCTCAAGAGTGGAGAGCTGTGTGTTAAATTCACTCATTTTTCAACTTATTACGCTTTCATTGCCTTTCTACGGGAATTTCAGGCGTGGGGATGAATAGAAAACTTTAAGAGGCATCAACATAAAGGTTTTAATCAAAATCGTTAGAGCCATTTTTGAACAATTACTGATAAACATAATGAATTTTTGATGATTTTAACTTTATGCGCTTGAGCGATTTTGGCGGAAAAAATTAATGGTAGGTACCCTATCCACCACCAACCCTCACACCAAATTTGAACATCATTGGTCAGTTTGTTCGAGAGCTAGGCTGACCACGTACACACAGACATACATTTATACTAGATCACATTTTTGAAATCAGAATGTTCCAAAACATAGAGAAATAAATAAAAAATAAAAAAAAAAATCGAAATTTTCTTTTTGACCGAATGCTACATGTTCATTACCCTAGTAGACATATGTGTAATTGAAAGTAATGTACTTGTAATTTCGAAGCAATTTCCCCAAAATATACAGTGACTGCTTTTTTATTCTTTTTTAAACCAATAGCGGTGATGACGCCCCAAAAAATTCCCAAGAATCTCCTCTTTGATGCATCCACAAATCCTACACGTACCATTCAGGGACCTCTAATGGAAAGTGTATGCTATAAAAAAGTATTAAAAACTTTGTAAAAATAGGGTTTAAAAGGAAATAATTGTGTAGTTTTTTTTTTCTTTTCTTTTTCTTCCTTTCTTTTTTCTTTCCTTATAACGTGTGTTTTGAAAAATACACCGAGTCCTCAGTTGCTAATGGTGAACTAAATTAGGTATTGGTAAAAACAAACAAACAAAAACAATTGAAACTGTGTTAAAAATGTGGAAAAAGTAGAAAATTGAACATAAAGAATTACATTGCAAGAGAGTAATAAGAGCTATTAATAACTATTACATTGATTATTTGAAGATGTCTGCCGCGACACTAAACGCTTTGGCATTCGTTCGTAGACATACATAAAAAAACTAGGGGTGTGCAACATCGCATAACATTCAATTACATTATATTACAGGTCACTACATATAAATTTGACGTGGAATACTGTTATTACTATTTTCATATTTTCATTCTTTTGAGAAAAAAAAATTACATTTAAATTTGACGTGGAATACTGTTATTACTATTTTCATACTTTCATTCATTTGAAGAAAAAAAAAAAAAAAAAGAAAAAAAAAAATAGTCCTTTAAGAATTATTGCCAGTTTGACGATAATTTTTAAATAGGTACAAAACACACCAGTTAAATGGCGAATTTGGCAATATACTTTCTAATTATTCTTACATTATCCTTTTTTGCATGTGAAACAGAGGAGAGGAGTAAAACGGTCGTTGATGAACGATGCTCAAGGAAAGAGAACTATGTGTTGAGACAGTCGTTTTTCATCTTTATACACCTTTATAGCATTTTTACGGAACTTTCGGAGGTGGGGATGTCTAGAACATCTTATGAGGCATTATCATAAAGATTTAGATCAAATTCGTTAGAGCCGTTTTTTAGCAATTGTTGAAAAACATGACATTGTTGACAACAAAACATTCCTTCACTTTTTCTCATGTCTTCATGTTTTGCGTATACTCAGTATTTATTAAAAACCTTGATGACAGGTCAAATGGCCACAACTAATTCGTACACCAGCGATTCTCAACATGTGGGGCGGCACATTAGAGGGGAGGCTCGAGAATATCCAAGAGAAAATATTATTTAAAAAAATTTACAAACTGACTGAAAGGAAAGCACACGTACACATAGAAAACAAAATACATTTTGACATACTTAACAAATAAAGTAAAACAACTTACTAAATCAAAACTTACTTAATCAAAATATACTAAATTAAAAACAAATTTAATAATTATTAGTGACTTCCTTGGGCCGGTTTTGCAGAGCAAAGTTTTTCGAAGAAGGGCTTAATATTAGAAATAGCCACTCTTAGTTCTGTTTCTATATTTAACCGAGATCTATATTTTGTCTTCAAAGAAGCCACAGCAGAAAATTCAGTTTCACAAACGTAGGATGTTGAAAATGGTAATAGAATGCGAAATGCCCTTGTTTTTAGTGCAGAAAAATCCTCCTCTACTCCTGCCCAAAATTCAAATAGTGATTTATTACTAAATTGGCTTTTGATTTCGCCACTTGTTGTGAAGTCTATGAATTTTTCTTACTCATCAATTGAGAGTCCTTCGGGAGTCTTATGAAATGGATCCCTAACCCATTCGTAACTTTCTATCAGTTTGTCGTCAGCAAGAAAATACTTTTTAAAATTCTTTTCCAGCATGGCTAAATGATTTTCAATGGTTACAAAAACAACTTTTACATGTTCTTCTTCAGCCTTGTAAGGTTTAGTACAATCATCCACTTTTGCAAACATTGTTAGGTTTTTTTGCTTTAAATTTCTGCCCCACAATTCCAAATTTTTACAAAAAGCATTAACTTTATCAATCGTATCCAACATATGTGTATTTGCTCCTTGGAGTTGAAGATTCAAGTTATTTAATTTCTCGAATATGTAGACCAAGTAGCTCAATTTCATCACAAATAAACCATCTCAAAAATCTCGGCTTCCGTCTGTTCCCTTCTTCAAAGGAAAATGGTGATTTCTTCTCTTAATTAGTAAACACGTTACAAAAATTTCCCACTTGATAACCATCTTGCCTCGCAATAACATAGCAACGCTGAATGTACTGAACCCATGTCTTTACAAAGTGCGGAAAAGATTCTCGATTTCAGGGGTCTCATTTTTATATAATTTACTAATGTTACAACCGTAATTACACAATATTCAGACCAGGACTCATTTCTTTCGAAGCCAAAGCTCTCTGTGGATCATGCAAAGTGCCCAGACGCACTGAGGCGATTTTTGCTTTACAAGTGCTTGTATACCTTGAAATCTTTCGGTCATTAAACGAGCACCATCGGTGCATATTCCGATGCAATTTTTCCATTCTATGTTTGCCCCGTTCATAAAATCATTTAAAATAGCAAATAATGCGAGCGCGGTTACCTGGAGTTCTATTGGTTTGCAGAAAAGTAGTTCTTCTACTACTGACAAATTATCACAAAATCGAACATAGGCCAATTAAATGAACATCTTTATTACTATCTGTTGCTTCATCAAGCTGTATTGAAAACCATTTCTCACGCAAATTCGAGAAAAGCTGACACTGTACATCTTCAGCTATATCACCAATTCGATGAGCAACAGTATCATTTGAAAGAGGTATGGACTGCAATTGTTTTGAAAAATTATCTCCAAACATAGTTTCTACAATCTCAATTGCTGCTGGCAAAATAAGCTCTTCACCAATGGTGTGAGGTTTTTTTACATCTGGCTATTTTATATGAAACTTTGTAAGATGCAGTTAAAAGATTTTTGACTCACAGACAAAGTTTCTTTAAAAAATGATTTTTGCTTTTTATATGGTTTTAATTTTAATTCGAAGAATTCTTTGGGTTTGTTGACGTACTCACTATGAAGCGTTTCCAAATGTCGTTTAAGTTTATAAGGTTTCATGCTGTCTGCGGCGAATATTATTGAGCAAATGATACACAGGGGCCCTTTCTTTTTCATTTACTTCAGTACTGGTAAACCCTAAATTTAAGTATTCTTGAGAATATTTTCTTGGTTTTATTTTTGGAACCACGCTCGTCTGTGTACTTGTTGATGCTTGACTATCGTCTAATGCTCGCTTACTTCCTCTTAAAAATTTATCCATGAGTCTGTATAAACCCACTGCCGTGAGTATTTAATATGGGGAATTGCGAATAATACGAAAACATACATAACATACACATTCACGATAGATTCGATTGCGATAGAAGGATCGACTCGAATGCGACTGGCTGGAATTAAAACTTGTGTTATCAAACATTTTCCTTCTTCCTATGAGAAAACATTTGCTCTGCGCCTGCTCAAGAAGGCATCGGTCGTGTTCACCGCCCGCTTGGCAAAATGTCAGATGTGGTTTCTCGCCAACGTTGGCTCGCTTTTACTCTTGTTTTGGCAGTTAGTGAAAAATAACTTAAAAACAGAATCCAAAATACTCAATATACATTATTGTTGTATACATTTTGTTGTTAGCGGGGGCGCGATGAAAATTATGATTGGAAACTAGGTCGCGAATACTGAAAGGTTGAGAAACGCTGCAGTACACCAAATTTGAACATCGTCGTTCAATTCGTTCAGGAGTTATGCTGACACACAGACAGACATTTCATCTAGACCATTCTTTTTTGAAGTTAGGATATTCCAAAACAAGGAATTATGCAAAAGAAACTAGGGGTGAGGAACATCGCACAATTTCAACGTTATAATATTGGTCATTGCATTAAAAATGTGATGTGCTGTTATTTACCATTTTCGTATTTTCACTACATTTAAATAAAAATGGTCAGTTCGTCAATATTTTTATCAATAATTTTTACATGAGCAATTCCCCCTCCCCTTCACCAGAATGGAAAAAATTATTATGTTTTTCGATAGACATTACGTTGTCCTTTCTTGTGTGTTAAACAGAAAAAAAATCAATCGTTGATGGGGTAGAGAGCTCTGTGTTAAAGTCACTCGTTTTTCATCTTTTTTCGCTTTTGTCGCATTTCTACTGAAATTTTGAAGGTGGAAACTGTTAGAACACCTTAAGAGGCATTAGCTTTATTTTATTTTAATGAAATTTGTTAGAATTGCTTTTTAGCAACCATGCATATGCGCATGCGCGATTTTGACGAAAACCTTAATGGTAGTTTCTGTGTCTTTAACTAATCCATACGCCAAATTGGAACTGCGTAGGTCAATTTGTTCGGGAGTTATGCTGACCACGGACACACAGGCACACATTTTTTCTAGACCACTTTTTTGTTCCAAAACGTGGAGAAATGCAAAAAAAAATCAATTTTTGTTTACCCGAAAGCTTTACTTTCATTACCCTATGTAAACATATCCGTAATTGAAAGTAAAAAATCTGCTGTTTCTCAGTGGGATATTTTTTAATCTTGTCCAATTACAGGATACATAATCCTTGTACCATTAGAGTGGGTCGAATTTCAATTTTTTTATCAAATCTATTGAAAATGGTGCTTTAAAGTTTCCAAATTTGAGGACCAAAAAGCAAAAAAAAACATTTTTTTTTTTTTTTTTTTTTTTTTTTAAATCGGTCATTTTGTTAAAACGTTCAATGAATTTTTTTTTTTTGTTCTTTGTGAGCTTGTAAATATTTGTCAGATTGCATTTAAACATGTAGTTTGTGTCATTATGATGTCACTAACATTTTAAACTTGTCTAAAAAGTGTGAACAATTTCCTAAAATAAGAAGAAGTTATTATTTCCGTTAAGGGGATTTAGTACCCCAAGTTTTCACAAAAAATAATAAAAATATAATTTTTCTATTTTTTGCGTTTTTATAATTTTTTAAACCTCCTCATTATTCTGGTAAGTTTTTGAGCTTATCCGATAACTGTAATTGCAGAAAAACTCTCTCTCTGTATATATATATATATATATATATATATATATATATATATATATATATATATATATATATATATATATATATATATATATATATATATATATATATATATATATATATATATATATATATATATATATATATATATATATATATATATATATATATATATATATATATATATATATATATATATATATATATATATATATATATATGTATATATATATGTATATATATATATATGTGTATATATATATATGTATATATATATATGTATATGTATATATATGTATATGTATATATATGTATATGTATATATATGTATATGTATATATATGTATATGTGTATATATATATATATATATATATATATATATATATATATATATATATATATATATATATATATATATATATATATATATATATATATATATATATATATATATATATATATATATATATATATATATTGTCAGGAGCTCAGTTAAGTTAATTTAAAGTAGTGGACTGTAGATATTTTACTATTATTTATTAAAGACATACAAGGCACACACATAATACAGATTTACTTACACGTATAAACATTTATAATTCTTTAAGGTTAATTATTTATAGTTGAGCACTCGGCTCCAATTTTGAGACATGTGTCTCCTATCAAATTCAATTCAGTTCTGCTTCTCTTCTCGCTTATTCTCCACTAGGGGGAGACACCACGAGGATAAATTGTTCTCGACCAATCAGGCGCAAACATCCCGCCCGGCGTTGCAATGTTATAACATTCAACAAAAATAAATGAATAAAATTATCATATAAAAGATAAAATAAAGAACAAAAATAAGTTCAAATCAAAAATACATCGAACTACAATGACATATCAAACATAAAAATGTAAAATTACATTATACACATTAAAGTATTCACTTTACAACAATCTTGTTATCACTTATAGGAAGAATACATATTTTGCTAATGCTACGTTTAAATGAGTCAGTAGCGGTTTTAACAATTACGACTCGAACTTTCTTATCCTTACCAGGTATAACTTCAAGTATTCTACCTAAACGCCATTTACAACTTGGCAAGTTGTCTTCCTTAATAACAACAAGTTTTCCTATCTTAACATTTTCCTTTTCAAACTGCCATTTAGATCTCTGTTGGAGGTTGTTTAGATAATCATGACTCCATCGTTTCCATATATTTTGGACTATTTTTGTTGTTCTCTGCCACCTGGATAAACGATTTTCATTTAAATCAGTGTGGTCAGGTTCAGCCAAAGCATTAAGAGGACGGCCTATTAAGAAATGTCCCGGAGTCAAAGCCTCAAGATCAGATGGATCAGAAGAGAGCGGAGTAATAGGACGAGAATTTAATATTGCTTCAATTTGGTTAGTCACGGTTACGAATTCTTCATAAGTAAATCTAGCATTAGCCACAGTTTTTCGTAAAAGATTTTTAAAGCTTTTCACATTAGCTTCCCATAGACCTCCAAAATTTGGCGATTTTGCCGGAGTAAATTTCCACGAAATTTCTTCAGAAGTTAGATAACCAGCCAAGTTGTCATCAGGCTTACAAACTAAGGCATGGAGTCGTTTGATCTCCGATGCTGCTCCAACAAAATTCGTGCCATTGTCCGAGAAGATGCAACAACTTTTCCCTCTCCTAGCAAAAAACCTTTTTAAAGTTGCTATAAAAGCAATAGAAGTGAGATCCGACACAATTTCTAAGTGTACGGCCTTTGTCACAAAGCAAACGAAAATTGCAACATATATTTTATGCAAAGCTCCAGATCTCTGTCCCTTATATTTAATATAAAAAGGTCCACAAAAATCTACACCAACAACATTAAAGGGAAAAGTGGGTGTCACCCTCTCAGACGGAAGGTTTCCCAAGATTTGACAACTATTTATAGGTTTACTACGGAAACAAGTTACACACTCATGAACTACCTTTCTGCAGAGTACCCTTCCACTAACTGGCCAAAACTGTTGTCGGACACTATACAACAGAGTCTGAGGACCGACATGGAAGTTTCTTTTATGAATATTTTCAATAATTAGTTTAGTCAATTTATGCTTAGGGGGCAAAATTATCTGGTGTTCTTTAGTATAATCCAAATCAGAATTTACTAATCTTCCACCAACACGTAGTACATTGTTAGAATCTAAAAATGGATTTAATGATCTAAGTTTACTATTTTTACTAATGGGGTGACCCTTACTTAAATCATATATTTCTAGATTATATTCACTTCTTTGAATGTGCCGTATTATATAATTTGCGGCTTTTTTTACTTCCTCTTCAGAAAGCGGACCACTTATACGATTATCCTTTGATTGGACATTAATAACAAATCTCAAAACAAATGCAAGTATACGAACAATTTTCATATAATCATTACTTTTCTCAATTATATCATTTAAAACACTGTTATGTATTACTGTAACAAGATTTATATTCACATTTTTCCTTAACTCATTTAAGTAAGTACTATCCATGCAATATTCACTTCCTGGATTACTGACAAATGCATTTGCATGTTTTAAAAACTGTGGTCCATGCCACCACATATCATTGTTTACTATATCGCTAGGTTTGAGACCTCTAGAAATCAGATCTGCTGGATTATTATCAGAAGTTACATGGCACAACTGATAACCTGGTGTGAGTTTCTGAATTTGAGAAACTCTATTAGAAACGAAAGGTTTTAATTGATTAGGGGGAGTTTTAATCCATGCCAATACAATAGTGGAATCACACCACAATACAATTTTATCAATTTCAATTTTTAAAGCTGTAATAGTTTTCTTAACTAATTTAGCTAACAACAATGCACCACACAATTCAAGACGTGGTATGGTTAAGGTTTTCAGTGGAGCCACTCGAGACTTACTACACAATAAATTTACTTTAATATCATTAAATTTATTAACACATTTTAAATATAAACAACATCCATAGGATAGCTTAGAAGCATCACAAAATGCATGCAATTCTATCAATTCAATATCATCAATGAAAATAAATCTCTCAACACAAATATTCTCAATAACTGACAGTTGGGAAATAATACTATCCCAAATTATACTGTCTTTTTCAGGTAACATATCATGCCAATCAATTTTTAAAAGCCATAAATTTTGCATAAAAATCTTTAATTTACATATCAAAGGACCTAATAACCCCAATGGGTCAAATATTCTAGCAATGGTTGATAATACTGACCTTTTAGTATGCGGAGACTCACCTATGCTCACCCGAAAGGTGAAACTATCCTTTTTTGGGTTCCATATAACCCCTAAGGTTTTCACTGTTTTGGTCTCAGCACTATCGTCGAACGAATATTCTAAACACTCACTTGGCACTCTTTCTAAAAGGGAAGAAGTGTTAGACACAAATTTATGCAATGTCATTCCACAAGTCTGCAACATATTGACAAGTTGATCTTGTAGCTCTATTGCTGTTTCTAATGTTGATCCACCGGTAAGAATGTCATCAATATAGTAATCAGTCAAAGTTGCTGCAGCCGCAAGAGGAAAATTAAACTGTTCATCTTCTGCCAATTGATTTAGGACTCTTGTACTCAAAAATGGACTACTGGTCATGCCATACGTGATGGTTTGCAGCTGGTAGATCTTGATCGGACTATCAGAATTTGTCTTCCAGAGAACACGTTGGAAGTTACGATGGCACTCATCAACTAACACTTGGCGAAACATGTTCTGTATATCTGCAGTGAAAGCATATTTATGAGTTCGGAATCTGGACATAATATCAAAAACATCTTCTTGTAAAACACCTCCGTACATTAGCAAGTCGTTAAGGGAGATCCCATTTGAAATTGAGGAAGAAGCGTTGAAAACAGTTCTCAATTTCGTAGAAGATTTTTCTGGTTTGTAGACTGCATGGTGTGGGATATAATAACAGTCTCTAGGATCAGATTCTTCAATTATTTCCTTCATATGACCAAGTCTTTCATACTCTTCCATGAATTCCACATATAAACTCTTTAATGTGGGATTTCTATTCAGACGTTTCCAAAGAGAGTTCAGTCGGACAGCGGCAATGTCTTTTGAAGACCCCAGCACTCCTTCTTTCATAGGTAGTTGGACCACGTAACGCCCGTCTTCATTTCTGTAATGAGTAGAGAAAAAATGTTCTTCACAAGCTTTTTCTTCATCGTTTGCAAAACGCTCAGAATCATCAACATCTTCAATGTTCCAAAACCTTTTGAGGTTAGAGTTCAAATTACTTAATTGTTCTTCACAAGATAAATGACAGTGCACGGTAGATTTCGCATCATCTGGAAAAGACCCACTCACGATGTATCCAAAAACAGTCTCTTGTAGAATGATTGTATTGTTCTTAAGTCGTATTTGATTATTCCTTAAAAGTTCGAAAAAACACTCGGCGCCTAACAGGGCATCAATCCTTTTTGGCTTATTAAAGTCAGGATCAGCGTATAGAATGTTCGGTAATATCAAACCCGCAACATCTACGGCTCTGGAAGGCGATATGTCCGTAATTTTAGGGACAAGCAAAAACTGCAGACATCTTTCATAAGTACTCTGCTGGTTGGAAATGAGGGTCTGAATTTTCTTCTTTATTGTAGAAACCGTCATTCCATTCAATCCACTGACTGGTACATATGTTTTTTCTTTTTTAATTCTCAAGAGATCTGCGCACTCAAAAGTCAGAAAATTACTCTGTGAACATGAATCAAGAATAGCTCTAACATTGAAGTAATTTCCTCGTTCATCTTTAACTTTAATTATAGCAGTTGCGAGTAAAACTACGTTTTTTCTCTCGGATAATAAACAGCTGCTTCTCATAGTCGAAGAAGTTTCACTTCGAGTGGATTGGCCTTGAGTAGCATTTGAAGAATCCTCAAGATCTGATGGAATCGCCTGAGAACTCTCATCATTAAAGAATGGTGTAAGACTCTAGGCATGTCTAAACTTGGCGACCGCCAAGGAGATAACTATCGCCAAGTGGTCCAAAACGAACAGTGAATGGAAAATCCCCATTCAGAGACGGGGAGGACGAACGTGACGGATGGTGGAAGAGTGAAGCTTGGTGTGTCGCCGGCTTTCAGAACTAAACAGATAAATGGACGTAGTGAAATATATAATTTTCTAATAATATAACCTCTTATTTTCGTAGCTTGTCATGTGTTGACGTTGTGTGAGTGTGATTTTGAATTAAAAGTGTTCGTTAAGAAACGAGACTATTTCTTTGAGTGAACATTCCCTTACCTTTGGTGCACATGTGTATTGGTACATGAGATAATATGGTAGTTCTAACATTGTGATTTTAAAAAGAATGCTCAGCTACGACCAATTACGGTCAACAAACCTCAGTGGCGCAGTCGTGTACGATGGTTCCTGTACGCAGAAGTTACAGAGCACGAGGTAAGAGCTTTGTTCGTTAAGCCCAAATATCTGTTTAATTAGTTTAGTTATATATCATGCTTATAAAATAATGATAGTGTTTACACAATAAGAATTGTGATCTGATGTGAAAGTGGTATTGGGTGTAATGAAAACAAATTTGGTTTTGTTGTGAAACTGATTCAAGCTATGTGTCAGATCCGAAGAGCGAACAAAAATGGTATTATAGATTGTGTTTAAACATAATTATTATGATTATAATTATTGTGATTACGGATTAATAATTTGTAATAATTTGCTATCTGTGAAAGCTATTAATATGAGTTGCTAAAAATTGTTTTGGTTTTGGAATAGAGCTGGCGTCAGAAAGTGCCATTGTCAAAACAAAACAAAAAATAAAAACTTAATGCAGATTTGAAATGTGTTCTGTGGATTACGCAACATAAAGAGAGGTAATAAATAAATAAAAAAAAAGAAAAGGAGGAGAAATGGTTGGAATGATCCTCTATGTTTTTTTTTTTTTTTTTCTTCTTTCTTTCCCAGAAATAGTGAATTGGTGATGTATTTTTATTATATATTCATTTGGAATCCGATGTTTTGGTTTGTTTCTTTTGTGAACAGTAATATTTTTATATCTTAGTTAAACAAAACAAAAAAATGCATCATTATAAATTGATATAATCTGATTTTGGTAAGGCGTTTTAAAGGGTTTAGAAAATATACATATTTGCTATTAGTGAGTTTATATATATATATAACTAACCGATAAGCCTTTTATTATTGTATAAGTATATAGGTCCTTGCCGTAAAGGAAATATAAGGAGAAAAGCCAAGGTTAAAATAGGTCAATAATGCGTATGTTGAACTTAGGAAATATTTTGTAATAAATATTTAATTGAGTTTATTGTTTAAAATATTAATGAGTATTGATTTGTGTATAACCTTGCGAGTTATGATATTTTAGAAATACATGTTATTTTAAGTATTATTCAGAATTGTTTATTCTAAGGGTGATTGCAACAATAACTAAAACTGAAGTTTTATCTCCTACAATATTTTGTTGCAAGTCAAAATACAGTGGCGGAGTTTAAGATTAATTCTGCTTCTACTGTATGTTATCGAATTGAATATAAGAATTGTGAATGGTTTGAATTTTTGAAAAATATTAGTCATACATCATTGTATTTGAATAGTAGTTTGAATTTATTTTCAAAATTCTTTTGCCATGTCGTTCTTGGGTAAGGGTAGGAAGGAGGACTTGATCGAACTGGCGGAAGAACTGGGAATAGACGTTAGTACAATGAATAAAGTGATTGAAATAAAAGGGTTAATCCTTGAAAGTGAAAACTTCGACGAAGATGATGCCAAAGTTTCTCTGGGCAGAATTATCGAAGAAAGAATTCGACGAGAAGCAAAAGAATACGAAGAACGACTTCGTCGGGAAGCAAAAGAATACGAAGAACGACTTCGTCGGGAAGCAAAAGAAGAAGAAGAACGACTTCGTCGGGAAGCAAAAGAAGAAGAAGAACGGATTCGTAAAGAAGAACGAGAGGCCAGAATCAGAAAAGAAGAAAGAGACTTCGAGCTTGAAATGGAAAGACTGGAATTACGACGTAGCTATTCTCCCGTGGATGAAGTGGCCGAACGATCGAACGAAACGAGATCCAGGGTGCAACTTATGCAGATTACTCCGAAATATGATGAAAAGAAAGATGAAATGCAGTTATACCTAGTAAATTTTGAACGTCGGGCAGAGATGGCGGGTGTAATTAAATCGGAATGGGTAGCTTATCTACTGGGATTGTTACCAACAGAGATAGCTAATAACATAGCTCGAGAACCTCCTGAAAAAGCAAATAACTATGACTTCATTAAAGAAATGCTGTTGAAACGTTACAAGTTAAATCCTGAAAAATTAAGGCAGTTATTTTTCCGACATCAGAAAGACCCAGAAGAATCCTGGAGAAGTTATACACATGCACTGAATAATTACTTTAATGAATGGGTCAATGAACTGGAAGTACAGAATTTCGACCAGCTGAAAAATTTAATGGTGGCTGATCAACTCAAGCGCAGAGTGCCAAATGAAATAAAGGAGCATTTTTTGGACAAATGGAATAAGATGATCGACCCTCTAGAAGTCGCAGAAAAAGTTGATGAATATGAAAGTTTGAGAGACGGATTAAAGAAAAATGCATTCCATAATAAAGCAAAGGATAGTTTTAAATGGCATCAAGATGATAAAAATAAATATAAGCCGAACGGAAAGTTTGAAAATACCAGAAACCAGCAAGTTACTAGTACTACCAAGTATAAGGAGAAGGACAAACCCTTTGACAAAACGAAGAAACAAGGATATTATCAGAGGGATAAAGGGGCCAGAGGATCTAAACCTACCTGTTTTACATGTGGAGATTTATCACATTTTGCACGAGCTTGTCCTACTAATAATAATAACCAAGGGACGCGGAACAAAACTGAGAACATTTGTAGTAATTTGGTCACTACAGAAGAAACTTTAGAAGACAAAGAAGTATTATCGGCTCGAATTACGGTGCCAGCATTGACTCCGGTCAAAACGAGTTCAGTAAAGTGCGATAAACTGACAAGAATAGAACTGAAATGCGGTTCTGCTATATTCGATGGCATTTTGGATACAGGTGCACAAATCTCAGTCATCAGACATGACCTGATTCCAATTGAAGATGGTGAAGGGCAAGGGTCCGTGAAGCTCGTATGTGCTTTTGGTTTAGCTGAAACAGCACCATTAGTGGTTTTCAACATGAAAGTGAATGATTCACAACACTGCGAAGTTCCCGTGATCTGTGCAGTTTCCAAAAAATTAGTGAGTGATATGCTGATATGTCCTAAAGCATACGAGGCTCTGAACGAAAATATCCAATATCATCAATCAGTTGTCTCTCATATAGTGCAGAAAACGAACTAGAAAAGAAGTGCAGTCTAAATAAAGTTACCGTAAATGAAAAGGAAGAGTCATCCGAGGTAAATAGTTTTATTCCGTCCAGTGAAGTAAAGGAAGGGTGCAAAGAAAATAGAGCAGAGTTTATAAAACTACAGCAGGAAGAGGAATCTTTGGCAAATATTTGGGAGTTTGCAAAAGCACGTAGAAACGGCTATGACGTGGACGATGGACTACTAGTACACTCTGAGTGGGTGTGTGGAGAAAGAATCCAGCAAGTTGTTCTGCCAACTGTTAAGCGTGAGTTTGTATTGAAGACGGCCCATGAAATTCCGTTGGCAGGACATCTTGGAGAAAAGAAAACAAAGGAGCGAATAAAATATTCATTCTTTTGGCCAACCATAAAAATTGACTTAAGGAAGTTTTGTGGAAGTTGCAAACCATGTCAAGTCAGACGGACTGTAACTTACAGAGATAGGATCCCAATCCAGCCAATTACCAGACCAGACAACCCGTTCGAGGTTTGGAGCGTTGACTGCATAGGACCGTTAGAACCCCCGTCCCGGAGAGGACATAAATATATAATTTGTGCAGTTGATTTGTGCACTCGATGGGTTGAAGCTATTCCAACCAAAAATATAAAAGCCAAAACTACGTGTGACGTGTTAATGCAAATTTTCGCTCGTACTGGATTTCCAAAAGTGATATGTACAGACCAAGGAACGAACTTTACTTCAAAACTGACTGGTACTTTTATGAATCTAATAGGAGTGTCTCCAAGATTCTCAACACCGGGTCATCCCGAGAGTATGGGAGCAGTGGAAAGGTGGAACAGAACTTTAAAAGACATGATGAATAAAAACATCCAGGAATATGGAAACGAATGGGATGTTCATCTTCCACATCTTTTGTTTGCATATAGAGAGGTCCCACATTGCACAACGGGTATTTCACCTTATCAGTTAGTATACGGAAGGATACCCAAAGGACCAACTGCATTGCTGAAGGAAGTTTGGACAGGAGAGAAAGCTGTTCCAATGAATGCTTCTCCATCTGTGGAAAGGTATGTCGAAGAATTGCAAGACAAACTTAAGAATGCTCATAAAATTGCAAATGAGAATGCTGAACTAAACCAGCAAAGTTATGCTCACCGGTATAACTTGCGATCACGAGAAAAAACATATCAAATAGGAGATAAAGTTTTGATATTGATACCCACATCTTCTCACAAACTATTGAATACGTGGTCTGGACCAGCGACTGTAGTGCAACTTAGTCGACCCCATTCAGCTATTGTCGAACTTGATGATGGTTCAAGGCGAGAACTACATTTCAATAAAATTCGACCATATGTGACACGTGTTCAACACATAGGGCTTGTTTTTGAACAAGACGAAGATTTTGGACAGTTACATGTGGCTCCAACCGAGCGAGTTACTACCACAAAAAGTGACGTGGAACAACATATCATCAGGGAAATGACAATCCCATTAAACGCCAGACAACGTTATGAACTGAGTTCCTTACTTTGTAAATACAATGATGTATTCAGTACTAAGCCTGGAATAGCAAAAGTAGATGGACATGTTATTAAGGTTACAAATGACTGTTCACCCAAAAGACTTCGTCCGTATCGTATTCCAGTGACTCTTCAAAATGAAGTGGATCGTCAAATTCGAGAACTTTTGGAACTTGGTCTTATTGAACAAAGTGATAGTGAATGGGCACACCCTTTAGTGTGCGTGGCTAAAAAGAACGGTAGTGTGCGTCTGTGTGTAGATTTCAGACTTTTGAACAGTTACACTATTTCTGATGCATATCCGATGAGACATGCTAATGAACTTTTATATCAAATAGGGAATGCACAAGTGATCACTGTGCTTGACCTCACGAAAGGATATTGGCAGATTCCTATGAGTGAGAAAGATAGACATTACACTGCTTTCGTAACTCATACTGGACACTATCAATGGAGAGTTATGCCATTCGGAATGAAAAACGCTGGCAGCACTTTTCAAAAATCCATGGACAAAGTGTTAGTTCCTCATAAGGACTATTGTCAGTCTTATATTGACGATGTTGCAATTTTTTCGGGATCATGGTCTGATCATTTGAAGCATATCGAT
This sequence comes from Linyphia triangularis, assembly GCA_963978545.1. Lineage (NCBI taxonomy): Eukaryota > Metazoa > Arthropoda > Arachnida > Araneae > Linyphiidae > Linyphia > Linyphia triangularis. The sequence continues at coordinate 76,075,844 of OZ021723.1, forward strand.
AAAGTGTTCCAGACTTTGCGTCAAGTGGGTCTCACTGTAAATCTGGAAAAGTGTGATTTCGGGAAAACAGAAGTGAAATTTTTAGGACACGTGGTGGGTTCAGGAAGACATTCCCCTGATCCAGAAAAGGTAGAAGCTATGAAGAAACTGTCGGCACCCACTAACAAGAAGGAGTTGAGAACAGTGTTGGGAATAGCAAGTTATTACAGGGACTATATTCCAAATTTTGCAAGCATTGTGTTACCCTTAACTAACTTGACTAAGAAGAGAGTTCCCAAGGAAATTCCATGGAACCAACCAGAAGAAGAAGCCTTTCAAAATTTGAAAAACCATTTAGTCAAAATGCCTTCCTTGTATACGCCACAGTTTAACAAACCATTTCAGCTTTACACTGATGCGTCCGCTAATGCAGTCGGAGCCTGTTTGTCCCAACTTGACGAAAATGGAAAAGAACATCCAATAGCTTTCTACAGCAAGAAGCTTACTCCGTGCCAAACCAGATGGTCTACCATAGAAAGAGAAGCCTACAGCGTCCTAGCCGCACTCCAGAAGTTTGACACCTGGATTTTTGGGACTGATATCGAGGTGGTGTCTGATCATAACCCACTTTCTTACCTTACCCAGGGATTACCACATGGTGCTAAACTTACACGTTGGTCTTTGGCATTGCAAAGATACAATTTAAAAATTACCTATCGGAAAGGAAGCAGGCATGGAAATGCAGATGCACTTTCTAGATTTCCTTAGACAGAAAAATAATTTTTATAGCTTTGTAATGGTTGCAAAAGTGTATATATTACATTAGTATTTTCTGTTATATTAGTATTTTTGAATCTTTAAGTACTAAAATTTGGGCTAGCGAGCAGGCTCTTTCTTCTACTAAAGTGTTTTATATTACTTAAACATTCTTCTTTAGCAACATAGTCTCTAAGGAGAGCTATGTGCTCTTTAAGGAGGGACATGTAAGACTCTAGGCATGTCTAAACTTGGCGACAGCCAAGGAGATAACTATCGCCAAGTGGTCCAAAACGAACAGTGAATGGAAAATCCCCATTCAGAGACGGGGAGGACGAACGTGACGGATGGTGGAAGAGTGAAGCTTGGTGTGTCGCCGGTTTTCAGAACTAAACAGATAAATAGACGTAGTGAAATATATAATTTTCTAATAATATAACCTCTTATTTTCGTAGCTTGTCATGTGTTGACGTTGTGTGAGTGCGATTTTGAATTAAAAGTGTTCGTTAAGAAACGAGACTATTTCTTTGAGTGAACATTCCCTTACCTTTGGTGCACATGTGTATTGGTACATGAGATAATATGGTAGTTCTAACATTGTGATTTTAAAAAGAATGCTCAGCTACGACCAATTACGGTCAACAAACCTCAGTAATGGTTTATCATTTCTTTCCACTGAATGTAATAGTGTGTTGTGGAATTTCGAACCACATTGGCAAGTAAATTTTGATCTGCAGCTGTCTACTTTATGGTTTCTTCGCAGACATCGAATACAAAATTTATATCTTTTAACGAGTTCAAATCTATCAACAACATTCATATTTCTAAATGCGTCGCACCCAAAGAGGCCATGTGTTTCCTTCTTTTGCATGCAACACAGAAATGCGTAGGCGAGTTAATAACTAAATTTTTGCTTCGATTTAAGGAGTGATGTGAAGCATTAGATTTATTTATTTGTTTCATTGATGACATATTTCGAGATATACTTTCTAATATATTACTTCGCTTTTCTAAAAACGTTATGAATTCATTAAAATTCTGCACTTCATTCGATGAAATGGACATTTCATAAATCTTTCTTGTTTCCAAATCAAGTTTATCAATTAAAATGTTCATTAATAATATGTCCGACAATTTGTCACGATCATATTCCAGTACTTTAAGTGCTCTTAAATTCTTTTTTAAATTATCCAAAAAATCACGCATTTCTTTCTCAGATTCTTGATGTAGCTTAGGATATCTTAAGATATTTTGAATATGGGTATCTAATATTATCCGGTGATTTTCGTATCGTTGTTGCAGAGCATTAAATAAGGATTCGAATGTATCATCCTCCGTTTCAATTGACTTGGCCTTTCCTTCCAAAGCTGCGTTTAAATAATGCAACTTCTGAATATCATCTAACTCAGCATTATTTGTAATGATATTAGTGAAGGAGGTTTTAAATTTACTCCAATCTTCATAATTTCCCGAAAATACTGGAAGGGGAATAACAGGCAATTTTGTTCTAACTAAAGTACCACTAGTTTCTGACTTTACTGCAACACTTGGAGTATCTTTTTTTAGTAAACTAATAAGTTTCAAAAGACTTACTTCACTATTTTCGATACGAATATCCAATTCTTGTAGTGCTGCATCAATTTCTTCTATTTCTTCATCTTTTGCAGCATCATAATATTTATCACGAAGAGAATTCACTTCGTTTTGGGTAGTCTTGAGCCCTTGAAGTTTTTGTTTCAGTTCGATTACTGAATTTGTGCTGCTAAGTGTTTCAGCCGATAATAATGTCAAGGGTGCACAAAACTCCTCTAGACGTGTAAGTTTTGACTTCAGTGTGCCTTGCTGCCTATTTAATTTAACTAATCGAGCCATTGTTTGCTCTTCTCTCCGGCTCGACGGACCACAATGTCAGGAGCTCAGTTAAGTTAATTTAAAGTAGTGGACTGTAGATATTTTACTATTATTTATTAAAGACATACAAGGCACACACATAATACAGATTTACTTACACGTATAAACATTTATAATTCTTTAAGGTTAATTATTTATAGTTGAGCACTCGGCTCCAATTTTGAGACATGTGTCTCCTATCAAATTCAATTCAGTTCTGCTTCTCTTCTCGCGTATTCTCCACTAGGGGGAGACACCACGAGGATAAATTGTTCTCGACCAATCAGGCGCAAACATCTATATATATATATATATATATATATATATATATATATATATATTGTAGCGTATGTTAAAATAAAGAACACAAACCCCGTCATTAAGATCCAGTCGAAGAACTCATTTATTTTTTCAATCTTCTACATCAAGTTGCCACTTAAGTTTCTAAAACTCAAAACGAATCAATTTTGTACATCAAGTTGCAACTTAAATTTTTAAAAACTCAAAACGAAATATTATAATATTATGTCTAAGGATTGCAAGCCTCTTATAATTAGTTTTGATGTTACTGCTTCCTCCCCAACCACGCGAGAACTTTTCACAACATTTTTAAGTGAAAAGTTCTGACATGAACTCCACTTCACAACACGATAATCTATATCAATGGCAATATACATAATACAATCCTCAACTTAATTTGAATTCTACCTAAAGATATTAGCAAACAAAACATCCTACGTAATATAAACATAAACATGAAAAAAATAACTAATGAAATGACATGACAAAATATCCAACCAAATAGGAAATTACAATATTTTGAGCATAACTATTATTTTTCTAAAAATAAACGAGAATTAAAGTTCAACTTTAAGTTTAATTAGTAACTGGCATGTGACTTAAAGTATCTGCATTAATGTGTAATTTTCCTTTTCGGTGAATAACCTCATAGTTATAAGACTGTAAAGTCAGTGCCCAGCGCATGAGTCTTGGATTGCAGCCAGCATTTGATTTTAGCCAAACTAAGGGGTTGTGATCTGTTTGAATCTGAAATTTGATCTGACCATCCAGATAACAGTGCAATTTTTTTACTCCCCAAACAATGGCAGCACATTCCTTTTCTGTGGTTCCATACTGTTTTTCAGCATCAGAAAACTTTTTGCTCAAGTATAAAATAGGATGCTCTTGGCTATCATCATCTAGTTGAGAAAGTACCACTCCCATTCCTTTATCCAAAGCATCACATTGCATCAAAAATCCCTTTTGGAAATCTGGTGCATACAAAACAGGATGAGAACTTAATTTATACTTCAATTTTTTAAAGGCTTCTTCACATCTTTCGTTCCACACTATATTTCCTCTTCTTGCACGTCCCTTCAGTGTTTCACTTAAAGGCGCGGCAATAGTAGAAAACATAGGGATGTATCGTCTATAATATCTTGCTAGGCCCAAAAATCCTCTAATCTCCGATTTGTTAGTGGGTGTAGGAAAATCAGTAATGGCTTTCACTTTTAAATCAGCAGGTCGTCGAATTCCTTGGCCTACAACGTGACCAAGATACTTCACATGAGCTTGTGCGAATTTGCATTTAGATAGTTTAATGGTCAGACCTGCCCTTTTAATTCGGTTAAGCACGGTCTCAAGATGCTTTATATGTGAGTCAAAGGTATTAGAAAAAATCGCAACATCATTCCGGTAGGGTATAGCAAATTCATCACAGTCCTTCAATAATTCTGCCATCATCTTATTAAAAAAGTATGGCGTATTCTTTAGATCAAACGGCATTCTTAAGGGACGATAAGTTCCAAAGCTGGTCACAAAAGATGCAATCCTTTGAGCATTTGCACTAAGTGGAATCTGCCAATATCCCTTTGCCATATCCAATATAGTGATATACGCAGACTTAGTCACTTATTCTACCATTTCTTCAATATTCGGCAAAGGAAAATATTCAGTGCGGGTGATTTCATTTAGTCTACGATAGTCTTACAAGGCCTAGGATCTTTAAACGGAGCTTCTACCAAAATCATTTGCGATGTAAAATCCGATTCACACATTTCTATAATTTCTAAAGAAATCATATTTTTAATTTCTTCTTTTAAAATTTCAGTTTGAAGAGGAGAAAGTCGATAAGGATTTACCCGTATTACTTTTTCTTCTGTAAGTACAATATCATGCACAGCTAGATTAGTCTTACCAGGCTAATTCGAAAAAATTAGAGAAAACTTGCTCAACATCTTATGTAGAATTTCCAGTTGTTGAGGTTCTAATTTTTCTTCCAAGTTACTTTGCTGTACCATCTCAGTAAAACTGAATATATTGGGGTCTGAATGAAGTTGAGGAATGAAACACTCTTGTTCTTCATTGTTTTCCGTGTTTTCACAAGACAAAAAGTTTATTTGCTCGGGTATCTTGTAATACGGTTTCAACATATTTACATGATACACCTGTGTTTTCTCTCGTCTGTTAGGCTGCTCAACGATGTAGTTAGTTTCTGAAATTTTCTTAAGAATAGTTCCAGGACCCGTCCAATTTACAGATAATTTATTTAGCTTTGATGTAGCTAATACTAGCACCAAATCTCCCTCTTTGAACTCTCTTTTAATGCTGTTTTGTCATAATCAGTTTTCCTTCTGATTTGAACGTCAGACATCTTCTCACAAGGTAACTCTTGGCATCGCTTTAATCTATTCATCAAATTGAAAACATGTTCGGTAACCAAAGAATATTCTTCTGGTGGTTCTAGCCAATGTTCATATAAAAGAGTCAAAGGTGTTCTTAAAATTTTTCCAAACACAAGTTCAGACGGAGTAAATCCAGTGCTTTCATACCTCACATTTCTTAACGCAAATAATGCAGAATACAGTTGTCACTCCCAGTCAGGCCCTGCTTCCAAACACAAAACTCTTAAGATACGTTTCAGAGTTCTATGAAGTCGCTCTACTGGATTGGACTGGGGATGGTGTACTGAACTGTGAGTTACTTTAATATTCAATTGCTCAAAAAACTCTGTCTTCAGAACTCTCATGAATGAAGTACCTTGATCGCATTGCATTTCCTTCGGAAATCCGACTCTGCTAAATATCTGCAACAGAGCATCAGTTACTGATATCGAAGATATATCAGGAACAGGAACAGCCTCTGGATATTTAGATGCTAAACAAATACAAGTTATAATATACCGGTTTCCATTTGGAGTAACGGGCATTGGTCCACATGCATCGATATTCAACTTAGAAAATATTTCCTGAATAATTGGCACAATCTTCAGAGGTGCTTTTTTCTTCTCATTAGTTTTTCCTGCCTTTTGGCAAACGTCACAACTGCGAACAAAGTCTTCTATATCCTTGTAACATCCAGGCCAGTAGAAATACCTAGCAAGCATATCTTTTGTTTTTCTGACTCCTAAGTGAGCTGCAGAATCTTCATGACACATCACTTTAATGGCTTCTCGGAATTTATTCGGGATAACAATTAATAATTTTTCTTTACCATGGTGATCAATTTTGCATTTCATCAGTACATTATTTCTCTCTAAATAAGGTTCCTTTCCTGAATATCCATTTTTAGCTACCATGAAATACAGAGGTTTCAAATCTTCACATTCCTTCTGAGCTTTGATAAAGTCGTCTTTGTTTACTTTTAAAAGCGAGAGAACATTGCTATCTTCAGTTTCTAAAAGAGGAAGAAACTCTCCATCGCCTTCCTCTAGGTTTATTTCATTATCAGGAACCTGCACTTTTGAAGAATTTGTTTCCTCACAAACTTGATCGTTCAAGTTTTCGTCATTTTTTGCGTTTACAGAGTTTCTACAGAGCCATGGGATTCCTCATTGTTGTTATACTTTTGTGCCTGTGAACGAGTAAATACAGCATTCATGCTCCATTTGGTGTCATTAAAACTTTCATTTTGACTAGAAATAAGTTCTGCCGTACGATTTCCTAAAAGATATCTTCCTTTATCTAACTCGTTTCTGATCACTGCAGCTTTAGTATCGACAGTTCCAAATTCTCCACAAAGTTCAACTCTAGCTAATGGTAAGTAAGTTGGTTCCATATCGAGGGGCTGCTGTACCCAGACAGTTTCACCCGTTAACATTTCTGGCTTTATATATTTAATGCATACAATGTCAATAGTTGTACCTGAATCTCGTAATACTTGGATCGGGACTCCGTTTACGTTTGCTAATTTAGTGTGAGGCGATAACAACTTTACTTCTTCTTCATTAGAGGCAAGTCTGTTCAATGACTCAGTTGCCAAACTCTTCTTTTGAGTTGATCCGAAATCATGAGCTCTTTCAACCCATTAAAATCTTGTACGTCTAAACCTTTAATCCATTCTTCTAAAAAATTTCGTAGTTCAAAAGTCAGATCACGCCCTGATTTTTCTGGAGATTTCTGATGCTGTACAAATTTCTGACGAAATTTCTCTGGGCTTAATTTATAGCGTTTTAATAAAAGTTTCTTGATATGTTGATAATCATCTGCTAAAGGAATTTGTTCTCTTGTAATTAATTGAGCTATATCATACGGTAGTAAACCAACCAAATGCGAGACCCAATCTGCCTCGTTCAAATTTGCTTTAGTAGACTGCCACTCGAATAAGATCAAATACAAGCTAATATCTCCTTCCGTTACATCAAACTTGTGCATTACTTTTTGCAAATCAAAATTTTGAGATCTGGGTTGCACTTTGCAGTTAGGTTGGGTCGCATTACCAACTCGACTAGTTTCTAATTCCAATCTAAGTTTTTCCAACTCAAATCTCTGATCTTCCAGTTTCTCTTGGCGAGCAACTTCTTCTAGTCTCAGTTTTTCTTGGCGAACTTCTTCTTCAATTCTCAGTTTTCTTGGCGAGCTTCTTCTTCTAGTCTCAGTTTCTCTTGGCGAGCTTCTTCTAGTCTCAGTTTCTCTTGGCGAGCTTCTTCTTCTGCTCTTTTATGATCAGATTTTATGGTTTCTAATAAATTCTCAACGAATTCTTTCTCATAATTCTTGCTGCTCAAAATAATATTTTTCAATTCAATTGTTCTAAATTAGTCACGAACTTCTCCCAATTCTTGAGCGACAATTTTTAAAACTTCCTTTTTAGCTTTCCCAAGATATGACATTTTAATTTTCTCTAGTAACCTGGTTCGGGTTCAAATTAAACAAGTAATTTTTCAGCAATTCTTCCTGAAAATATTCCCAACGTAAACCGATCTTGATGATCCTAATTTTCCATAAAAATTTTCTGAAGAAACTCCAAATATATTGCGATCTTAGTGATCCAAAGCAAAAAAAATCTTCTAGTTTTAATCCGATGATCAATAATAGAACAAGCTGTTCAAGATTTCAAATGCTCAACCAAGGCCGAACTGGATTGAACCAGGCCGTGACAACTAATATTAAAGAGTGGAAACAGCCGCAGTGGACAAGTGGCGCTGCATTCCAACCAAAACAGTAGCATGTGTTTTCTTTGCTTGGTCAAATACGAAAACCAATACGTTACTAAGAGGACAAAATTACTTTATTTTTAAAATGCAAAAAGAACACGGCGAAATTTGTCAAACGATAATAATAACGAATGAAATAAATTTATACGCAGTACACTCGCGACAATTTATTATTCATATTTCATGCAAACATGATGTCAGAAGCCACACTACACTATCATTTATTTAATTTTTTTTTTTTGCTTTTTGTTGATTATTACGCATCAAATATGAGACTTTGATATCTATTTTTAGAATTAAGTTGTTTTGTTTAAAATAAGGCCTATTTTTGAATTTTATTTTCATTACTCTTTATGGAAACAGAGTTTGAAATTCTTTGTCGTATTTTTAAAAAATATTAGAAATTATAAAAATTAAACTAAAAAGTCGTCGTTGGCAATTCTTGTGATTTCAGAGTTGGCAGCCATGGATATTTTTATTTTAGCTGGCGTTCTAAAAAATTTTCATCGCAGTTTTTGACTTAATTTTTTTAATTTCTAATATTTTTTACAAATAGAATTGATGTCATCCTCATAGATTTACATTTATTAATTAATTTCATTATCATTTAAACCAAACATGGTGAATTGTTGCGTACCACACTGTACTTCATATTCTGGAAAGAGAGCCGATGTTAAATTTCACGAATTCCCCTTGGATCCGGATCTACGACAACGAATATGCCTTATCGACAACTCATCTGCCTGTCAAATTTCAGCGTGATTGGATGACTGCAAGTTGGTTTTTTAGTATACTGAAGATAGAAACGTGTGTAAAAGCGACCTTTTAGTGACAGTGACACCTTCCGAAACATGATATAATGCAACTTTATCGACAAAGAATCTACCAGTTAAATTTCAGGGCGATTGGATGACGGCAAGATGTTTTTTTTTAGTATCTGAAGATACAAGCGTCAGTAAAAGCGACCTTTTAGTGACAGTGAAATTTGATAGAATGCCCCCAAAATTTGATAGAATGCATTGTCATTGACATCAAATCTATCTGCCAAATTTCAGCCCGATTGATTTACGGCAAGTGTGTTAATATCACTATATTGCAGTTTCAAATCTGGTTGGATTGCAACGCCCCCTTGTTTTGTGGGAGAAAATGGAACTAACAACTTGTTTCCTTCGCACTCATAGACTTTTGAAAATTGTCACGGCCTGGAGAGTGCCTTAGCACTCGTTACAATCCAGTTCGGCCTTGGTTCAACATACGCAACAGGTTAGTTCTCATTCGACGAATTTTCGATGACGAACAACTTTAAAGCAAACGATCTTGGCGATCCAAAAACCAACAAATATACTATGATCTGATGATCACAAGTTGCGAATCGAAACGATACTTTTAATCGTAATCGTTTTGAATATCTGTTCGACTGTTCCTAAAAATAAAAACAAAGATGGTTGTTTGCTTGCAACTAAGATTTTAAGTTTTATTTACATAGTTAATTTGTAAATTTCGCCTCTTATTTTTATATTGAGGCCTCGTTCGTAAAACGAAACATGGCGTCCGTGATTTAAAAAGAATATCTGAGATTTAGATTGGAAATAACGTACTGTGGAATTTCGATTCGTGGAACTTTGGAATTTTATTTGGAAAATGGCGGATGAAAAAAGTGATGCAAGTACCTTGGAAGATCTGAAAAAAGCAAGAACACAGCTACGTCGTGCTTTTACTACATCTTGCAATCAATTTGCGAAGTTAGAAGAATCCGATTGAATCGAAAGTAAGGAAATTCATACTATTTATAATAAGATAGATGATAAAGCAACTAGGTTGTTTGACTTTTACTCTCAAATAAGTTTACTAACTGATATTTCTGATGAAGAATTTGATTTAACTGAATCTTATAGAGATAAATTCATTGAAGTGAAAGCATTTTACGATTCTTATGTTCAGAAAGAATTAGTCGCCGAGTCGTGCAATTTTCAGTCACAAGTTGGCGCGAATTTAAAGCTGCCTAAGATAATTTTGAAAGAATATGAGGTTTGTCCTAAAACTTGGGTAGCATTTTGGGGACAGTTTTCACGCATACACAAGGATGATGGCTTGAAAGAGGAAGACAAATTTCAATATTTGTTGGTGTCTGTTAAGTCAAATACAAAAGCGAGAGACATCGTTGAGAGCTATCCACCTTCCAAAGAAAACTATTTGAAAGTAATAGACCATTTGAAATCTCGTTTTGGAAGAACAGATTTATTGATTGAAGTATATATTAGAGATCTTTTAGCTTTAGTGCTGAATCGGCAAAATGTAAGGCTTGCTGAGCTTTATGACAAGTTGGGTTCAAATCTCAGATCTCTCGAAACATTGGGTGTAACTACGAAAAATTACGCAGCGATGTTGTACCCGGTGGTTGAATCGTGTTTACCCGTTGAGGTTTTGAAGGCGTGGGACAGATACAGATTAAACACTAAAATTGGCGACGAAGATATGATAAACGTAACAAAAGAAAATTTGTTGGAATCCTTAATGGCATTTTTATCTCATGAAGTAGAAGGTGAAGAACATAGGATTTTGGCGGAAAATGGTTTTGGAAGACAAAAATTCAAACAAGAAATAAATAAGCCTTTTCAACAAGACGAACCAACAGCAGCTGCTTTAATATCGTCGCTTCCCGATAAATCATTTGGAAGGCCCGATTGTGTGTTTTGCAAAAAGCCTCACAATAGCCAAGATTGTCGAAAAGCTTCTGCAATGAGTTTGGAAGAAAGGAAAAATGCGGTTAAGCAAGCAAAATGCTGTTTATTGTGTTTCAAAACGGGACATTTTTTCCGAGATTGTAGAAGCAAAGTAAGGTGTTTGCTGTGCAGTCAACGACATTATGTGATAATGTGCCCAAATCTCAGCAAAGGATCTGTAAAATCTCCTTCCAAAAAGCTTGAAAATAAAGAAGAAAAGGCTACAGCAATGCTTTCTTCAGAGTCTTCCCAACGAGAAGTTTATCTTAAGACTGTTATGTTAAGACTTCGTAATAATGGTAAACAGGTTTGAATAAGATCTTTATTGGATAATGGATCTCATCGTTCATATATTGAAACTAGTTTAGTTAAAGAGTTAAATCTTCAATCTTCAGGCACGGAAATTCTATCTCAGGGATTATTTGGCGGAGGAACAACACCTGCTGCTAAACATAGAAAATATCATTTGAATATAGAGGGTTTGGACGGAAAATGTTCGATACCAGTTTCATTCCTAGATCAGCCAAAGATTTGTACGTCATTGCCTAGAATACAAGATGAAAATTTTATTTCCGAACTCTCTTCCCGGGGGATAGTCCTAACTGACGTAGGTAGAAATACGCCTCCTATAAGAGCCCACTTGGAGCGGATGTCCTTGGTAGTATTTTAACAGGAAGAGTAGAGATTTTCAATTCGGGGATTTCAGCTGTAGAAACCTTGGTTGGTTGGACCATCTTGGGTCTTGGAAGGAAAAAAGAAGTTTGTAGTATGGTATCATTGGCTTTGAAGAACTTTGAATTGCATAACATTTGGGATTTAGAAGTTTTGGGCATAACTGATCCAACAGAAGTACATGAGAAGAGGCTGCTGGAAGAAGACACATTAATCCATTTTGAAGAAACCCTGAAGGTTAACGAAGAACAACGTTATGAAGTCACACTGCCTTGGTTGGTTGGACACCCTCCCTTGTATAACAATCGTGAAGCAGCCTTAGCCAGACTTCGTTCTGTTACGAAGCGTATAGTAAAAGAAGGCACATTCAACGCGTATAACGAAGTTTTCTTGAATTGGCAAAAGGAAGGAATTATTGAAGAGACTGAAATATCAGAGGTGAAGAATTCAGCCTACTACTTGCCGCACAGACCCAAGCGCAACAACGAAAATACGGCCTGTGTTTGATGGGTCATTCAAGACTAAGGGTGGTGCTTCATTAAATGATTGTCTGAGTACAGGACCAAGTTTAACACAGCAAATTCCTCCGTTACTAAACAGATTCAGATGGGGTGCCAAGGGAGTAACTGCTGACATTAAACAAGCATTCTTGCAAATAAGCGTAAATCCAGTAGACAGAGATGTACTACGATTCTTGTGGTGTAAGGATCTCGAATGCTCAACTGTCGTCGAATTTAGACATTGCCGCGTCGTTTTTGGGATAACTTCATCTCCTTTCCTGCTGAATGCAACGATACTACATCACCTCGCACAGGAAAAATTTAAAGGTAGAGATATGGCTTTTACAAGAAGGAAATTGGAAGAAGGGTTTTACGTGGATAACTTGGTTACCAGTGTCGAAGATGAAGATCAGTTTCAAATTCTGAAGAGCCAGGCAATTGAGATAATGGCTGATGGATGCTTTGATTTACGTTGCTGGTTTTCTACGGGTTGTTCAGAAGACTCAATTCAGTCAGTATTAGGACTTAAATGGAATTGTGAGACAGATGAAATGTCATGTGTTTCCCCCAAAACTGTTGACCTAACTCTATCACCAACTAAAAGAATCTTACTTTCAATAGTAAACAGTGTATACGACCCAATAGGATTTTCTTGCCCTGCAATGCTGGTTCCAAAATTGATTCTGCAAGAAGCTTGGAAGAGGAAATTGAGTTGGGACGAAGAACTTCCTGAGGATCTTAAAGTGAGATTTCGTAGTTGGGCAAGACATTTTGGTCTGATTGAACAATGCTCTATTTCAAGAAGAATGTTTATAGGAAAACTGGATGATGCAACTTTGCACATTTTTTCAGATGCATCGGGGTTTGCTTATGCTTGTTGTGCATTCTTGCGATGTGAAGATCAAGGAGAAGTTTTCGTAAATTTAGTGGCTGCAAAATCCAGAGTGATGCCAATGAACCGTCCAACGATTACCAGAGCGGAATTATTAGGAGCTGCCATCGCTGCTCGGTTATATAAGTCTATTCTAGAATCTCTGAAGTTGCCTCTTAGAACATTTTTTTGGAGTGACTCAATGGTTGTGTTAGCATGGATTAAGAAACAAGAACCCTAGAATACCTTTGTCGGTAATAGAGTAAAAGAAATAAGAGCGCTGACGGATATCAACGCATGGAGATATATACCCGGGGAATTGAACCCTGCAGATTTACCATCTCGTTCCTGCAATTGGTACGCCCTTTTCAAACAGAAATGGTGGGAAGGCCCTTTGTGGTTGCGAGAAGATGAAGCATCATGGACGGTAACGAATTTGTCGTGTCCAGAGGAAGCCCTGAAAGAACGCAAGAAGATAGTGACGAGCGCAGCAAGTGTAGAGAAAGAAGTTATTAGTCAAATATTCTTATACTTCTCGAAATACTCAATGATAGTACGGATGGTTGCGTGGATTTTCCGTTTCTTTGTCGACTCTCGTAAAGTTCAAGAGAAGGTTGAAGGACCAGTAACCAGTGAAGAATTTCAAAGTGCTGAACTACATCTAATAAAGATGATTCAGAACGAGTGGTCAGAGGATATCAGGAAGAAGTATGAAACTTCAATGAAATTTTATGAAGACGAAGGAGTACTAAGTGTTAGAAATCGCCTTGTATTTGGTGAAGATGACGAGGACTTTCAATGCCCAATTGTTTTACCTGATCATCCGATAACTCGACGTTTAATTGAGTATACGCATAAGACCCTAAATCATGCTGGTGTACAGACTATACTGGGACATTTGCGAGAAAGATTTTGGATCCCCAGAGGACGGAGGATTATCAGGGAAGTGATCTCTAAGTGTATTCCCTGTAAAAGGCATTCCATGAAACATGCAACAACAGAGTGTTCGCCATTACCAGCCGATCGTATCCAGAGAGTTGCTGCCTTCCAAGTCACCGGTGCAGATTTTGCTGGTCCAGTCTTTCTGCGAGGAGGTATCAAAGCTTGGATTATATTGTTTGCTTGTGCTGTGTATCGTACCGTACACCTTGAGTTAGTAACATCCTTGTCAACTGATGCCTTTATTCAAGCCTTGCGAAGGTTCATCGCTCGTAGAGGGAGATGCAATGTTATTTATACAGACCAAGGAACAAATTTTATCGGTACCGCAAGAGCACTTCGAAATTTGGATTGGGAAGCTATTCAAGCAGACTCTGCAGCGCAACAAATAAAGTGGAATTTTAATCCTCCAAGTGCACCATGGTACGGTGGATGGTGGGAGCGTCTCGTTAGAGTTCTCAAAGATCTTTTGAAGAGGAACATCGGTAAAGCTAGTCTCAGCTATGATGAAATGCTTACTGTGTTGACTGACTGCGAAAGTACCATCAACCAAAGACCCCTAACCTACACATCTGAGGATCCTGAAGAGCCAAAGCCTTTGACCCCTGCTCATTTTTTGCGTGAAGTTTCTCCACCATTACATTGTGACACAGTTGATCTAGATCTGATTGACAGCAACCATTTACGAAAGAGACTGTGCTACCTTCAAAGGGTTCGTGAGAGCTTCCGCAAGAGGTTCCAGAGAGAATATCTAGCTGCGTTGGTGAAAAATCCTGAAGATAAACAACGTTCCATTTTACAGGAGGGTGATATCGTTCTTGTGGGATCTGATAATTCTAAGAGAATCGAGTGGCCCTTAGTACGGATCGAGGAGTTGATCTCGGGAAAAGATGGCAAACGAAGAGTCGCTCGATTGAAGCTGGCTCGTACTACTCTTATTCGGCCTATTCAACGACTTTATCCTTTAGAGATACGATCCGAGAACATAACACCCACCCCTCCCATCATGGAGGCACAGATTTCTGATGTTTCTAGAGACACCATCCTAGAGACTCCAGAAGTAAAGTATACACGAAGTGGTCGTCAAGTGAAGACGCCAAAGAGACTAGACCTTTGATTAGAAAGAAACTTTATATATAGTTTAGTTTAGAAACTTTAAGCTAGAGTAATTTTTTAAGTGGTATTAAATATTTCAGTTTAAGTATTACACACCAATATTTTGTAATTACAGTTTCTCACACCAGTTATTGTAACATCACTGGCTCTCGCAATCATCCCCCTTTGATCTACTTTCATATGTTCATTAAGTTTTGTCTTGATTAAAATCAATACAAAAGGTGGGAGTGTTGCGAATCGAAACGATACTTTTAATCGTAATCGTTTTGAATATCTGTTCGACTGTTCCTAAAAATAAAAACAAAGATGGTTGTTTGCTTGCAACTAAGATTTTAAGTTTTATTTACATAGTTAATTTGTAAATTTCGCCTCTTATTTTTATATTGAGGCCTCGTTCGTAAAACGAAACAATTATGTTGGTGTATATATATATGGCAACGACAGATATTTATTGAATACATTTGTATCTTTGAGTTGGCAATATTAGGAAATTCTATAACGGTTAAAATTAGTTTAAAAGATGGTTGTCCACTTACATGTTAACTTCCATATTCTGCTGTGATCTTTTTGTAATCAAACTTCCATTTAAAGTCGCTCTGCTAATCTTATCTAATAGTAAAACACTAACAGGTTATGGGCCCAGAACGCATCCACACTGCGCAGAGTGAAGACTCATAAGTTTTATCAGTCTACCATTTTTTGAAACTTAGATAGTTCATTCGTTTTGAAAAAGAAATGGATGCTCAGAAAATTTCCATTGGACTCTTGGAAGGAAAGAGTAATTGGTCGACATGGAAATATAAAGTATCAATTTTATTGAGAGGTAGTGCTGCAGCTTTGGAAGTTGTGGAAGGGAAGTTATCATGACCGGCAGAGTTGGAATCATCGGCAACTGCGGAAGAGCGAATCACATATAATAAGGAATTGGCGACTTATCTTAAAGCAGATAATTATGCGCTTCTTGCATTGACAAGTAATATGAAAGATGAAGTACTTCAGAATGTTATGCGTTTTCATAGTTCAAAAGAAGTATGGGATGAACTTCATAGGCTCTATGATGGCATGTCTGAAGATAAAGCTTTTAATCTATGTATGCAAGTTTTCACTTTCAAGAAGGATCCAAGTGATGATATGGCCAATCATTTGTCGAAAATCAAAAATATCTGGAGTGGTTTAAATCGAGAATTATCAAAGGATAATAGCTGTGAATTACCTGATTTGTTATTGATTTGTAAAATTCTGGAAACACTACCAAGTGAATATTTTTCATTTAAATCTAATTGGATGCTGATGGAAAAGTCAGAAAGAAAGATCGACAATTTAACAAATCAATTATGTGCATATGAAAAAGCACTATCTGAGAAAAGTAATGAAGAAAATGGTAATTCTAAGGAGGTGCTGTTTAATAAAACGGAAAATTCAAAGTTGAAAAGATTTCCGAAGCTAAAGAAGCCTTTAAGCGCCAACATTGTTTGCCATTACTGCAGGAAAAATGGGCACAAATTGAAACAATGCTACAAGTGGATAGCAGATGGTAAACCAGCCAAACCTAACAAGCCTGAAAATGACGCCAACATGGCACTCATTACAATTCCAGCTGAAGCATTCTCCACTGACTGTGATGAAAATATCTGGTTTGTAGATAATGGAGCTACAAATCATGTTACTAATCGGAAGGACCTATTCCAAACTTTTGAGCCATTCATGGAATATCACAAAGTGATTACAGCAAATGGATCAGTCGAAGCTTTGGGAAAAGGCACTATTAAAGTGGAAGCTGCTGTAAATGACAGATGGGAAGAAATATCACTAACTGATGTGTGGTACGTTCCAAACATTAAGAAAAATTTGTTTTCAGTCTTATCAGCTCAAGACAAATGTTCTTACAGTGAGTTTTCATCAACAGCTGAAACATGTAAATTAGTTATAGGTGGAAAAGTTAAATTGGTTGGTGTTAGATCTCGACATGGAGGTCTATTTAAACTGGCATTGAGAAATATAGTTCCAGAAAAATCTGCTATTGTAAACATTTTTGAGAAGGGAAATTTGTTGCAACTATACCATGAAAGATTGGGACATCAAAATAAGAGGTATGTGAAAGAGAAGATTTTTCAAGAGTTTGGCATTAATCTTAAATTAGATTCTGATTTATGTGAAGGTTGCATTTATGGAAAAGCTCACAGATTTAAATTTGGCACTCGAGAACGAGCGACAAAGCCAAGTCAATTAATGCACACAGACGTTTGTGGTCCTTTTAATAAATCACAACGTGGATACCGATACTTCGTTCAGTTCAAAGATGATTACACAAAGTATAAGTATATTGATTTCATAAAGGAAAAGTCTGAAGTTGCAGAAAAGATCAAACAAATGATAACTGAAGTAAAAGTAGCTGGCCATGTAATTCAAGAGTTATTAAGTGATAATGGAGGCGAATTCGATAATGAATTAGTGAGAAATTTTTTACAAGAAAATGGAATTAAACAGCGATTAATAATGCCGTATTCATCTGAGAAAAATGGTTGTTGTGAGCGAGAGAATCGCACAGTTGTTGAGGCAGCACGTGCTATGATGCATGAACACGAAAAATTACCTCAAATGTTGTGGGCTGAAATGATCAATTCAGCAACATATATTTTAAATCGCGCAGGACTAACAAAAGTTGAGGGAAAATCGCCGCAAGAACTATGGACTGGTCAGAAACCAAATCTAAAACATTTAAGAATTATTGGCTGTACCTGCTATGCTCACATTCCCAAACAAAATAGAAGGAAAATGGAGAAAAAAGCCGTAAAAGGGATTTTAATAGGATACGACAATGATGATGGTTACCGAATATGGTGCAAGGAGACCGAAAAACTGATTAGATCTCGTGATGTAATTTTCCATGAAGAATTGGTCGAGAAACAGGAAAACAAAGTACCAAATTTCCCAAATGAGCCAGGATCAGATTTGATTTCTGAAGAGAAAGAAGCTGAAACTGACAATTCTGAGAATTTTCCGTCCACTTCGAAAGAAAATGAGCCACGACAGCTCAAAGATCGTCAAAACCTGAAGAAACCATAAAAGTTTAATCATTATGTTATGTCTGCCACTTTTAATCTTCCTTTAAATGAGCCTATGACGTACGAAGAAGCAATGGCTGGTCCAGAAAAAGATGAATGGAAAAGAGCTATGCAAGAAGAAATGCAATCTCTAAGCTCTAATAATGTATGGGAGTTAGAAAAACTTCCCGAAGGCCGTCAAGCAACTAGCGGGGAATAGGTGTTTAAGAAGAAGCTCGATGAACATGAAAATGTTAGCCGCTATAAAGCACGATATGTGGCAAAAGGTTTTTCTCAAAAATATGGAGAAGATTACGACCACTTGACAAAACCACTTGAGGCAGTTAGAACACGAAAACTTGTCTCAATGATTGGTTAGGTGTAGAGAGTGTAAATATTATATTCTGCGTGTATTGTTTATTGGCTAGTATTCTGTCGTTGAGAGGGGATGTTGGTGTATATATATATGGCAACGGCAGATATTTATTGAATACATTTGTATCTTTGAATTGGCAATATTAGGAAATTCTATAACGGTTAAAATTAGTTTAAAAGATGGTTGTCCACTTACATGTTAACTTCCATATTCTGCTGTGATCTTTTTGTAATAAATCAAACTTCCATTTAAAGTCGCTCTGCTAATCTTATCTAATAGTAAAACACTAACAAATTAGAATTCGATTATAAATAAAAACTCAATAAAATCCCACCGCTGCCACCAAAATAAGCTGTAGCGTATGTTAGAAAAAAGAACACAAACCTCGTCATTAAAATCCAGTCGAAGAACTCATTTATTTTTTCAATCTTCTACATCAAGTTGCCACTTAAGTTTCTGAAACTCAAAACGAATCAATTTTGTACATCAAGTTGCCACTTAAATTTTTAAAAACTCAAAACGAAATATTATAATATTGTTGCACAAATTGTCTGTATATAGTGTAAATAGTGACGTATTATTTTAAAATTCGATTGTAATTTATTTTTATCTTATTTTATTTTTTATTAACAGTGATTATACAGGTTAGGAAAAGGTGGCAACACCTAAAGCAATCGAGAAATTTCGAGACGTTTCTTTTTCGATGAATTGGCTGGAAATTTCGGGAATGTTCTCACGTGCCTGCTATTTAAAGACCGGCGATCGGGAAAGTTTTCAGATTGACTTTGGACTTCGTTGAAAGCTAATCGCTTTGTTTACCTATTGGAGTGAGCCGACCAAACGGTATAGTGGTTAGCGTGCTGGCCTCTAGACCGCGAGGTTGCGGGTTCGAGTCCCGTGTTAGGCATGGGTGTTTGTAAATGTATGTTGGTTTGTTAAATGACGAAATGTTTCAGCGCATTATAGCCCTCGTGTTGCTGACGGCGCCAGATAATCTGAATACAACCAACCAACCTATTGGAGTGAGCTTGTATAATCGCTGTATTCGAAGTGGTTTTTGTTGAAGCTTGTGTTGAAGCTTGAGAGTAATTAAGCTGTTGCCTGTGAATAAATTTTGTGAGCTTTTGAAGAAAGAATAAATATTTTTATACCGTGAAAACTGTGCCATCATTGCCTCTGTGGAAAAATTCATAACAGTGGTGTCAGAAGTGGGATTTAGTTATCTTGAATGCCGACAACTAGAGGAATGATGGAAGACCAAATGAAGCAGTTGATGGAAATGATTGTTGGAATGAAGGCCCAACAGGAAACCACCGCCGCCGAAATGAAAGCCGGACAAGAATCAACCGCTGCTGAAATAAAAGCCGGACAAGAATTAACCACCGCTACAATAGCCGCCGGTCAAGCCCGCCAAGAAAAGACAATTGCCGAACTCGCCGAACTTCCGCAATTGCCGCCATTCAAGAAGCGACATCATTAGATATTAAAGCTTTGCAAAACGCAACGTCATCTGACATGAAAGCGTTGGCTGATAAGTGCGAGACCACATCCGCAGCCGTAATCAAGATCAGAGAAGAGATGAAAACCGAGCTAGCCTCAATGGTAGAATCTACAATTATGGAGACAACATCATCGGTCCTACATTCCGTGAAAGAAGACGTTCTCATTGCTGTAAAGGATGAAATGGAAGAAAAAGTATCTACCATAGAAAGAGAAATCACGACTGCTAGAAATGAAATGAAAGAAGAAGTTTCCACCCTGAAAAAAGAACAGGGAAGGTAAATTGACGCTATGGAAGAGAAACTTCGTAAACTGGAAATTCGCGGTACTGTGGCAGCTGCATCACCGAACTGGGAGGAGGTTTTCACTGCAGCTTTAGCACCACGTCCCAACATCAAGGCTTCAACTTTCGATGGGAAGTCGGCTTGGAGCCACTATCGAACTCAGTTCGATATGATAGCCACTGCTAATGGATGGGATGACCTCACGAAAGCATTCCATCTCGCAGCATCTCTTCGAGGGGAAGCCGCTGACATTTTACAGACACTACCCGAAGAGAAGCGTGAAGAGTTCGTGTCGCTCGCAAGTGCGTTAGAGTTAAGGTTTGGGGAGCAGCATCTAAAGGATTACAACAGACTGCAATTGAAAGTGAGACAACAGAAGGCCAATGAAACTCTTCAAGAATTGGCGTCAGATATAGAAAGACTGTCGCTCCTCGCTTTCCCAGACTGATCCTCGGACGTACGAGATAATCTGTCTCTTCAGTATTTTGTGGATGCCATCAAAGATCCCGACATACAGCAAGCCACCAGGATGTCAGACAGCAAAGATCTGAAGTCCACCCTCGTGTACGCCATGAGAGTGGAAGCCGCGCAGCTAGCTTCTGGAAAAGACCGACGATACGTGCGTGGTGCATTAGCCGAGGATTCTTCTGACTTTGAAACCAGTAAGCTTCGAGAACTGGAAAGCAAAATTGATAGAATGATGAGAAGCTATCCCGGAGCCAGGGATCGAAGGACCAGAGTCATTTGCGGGCACTGCAAACGAGAAGGGCATCTACGACGTAACTGCCTTGATTTGAAAAAGAGAAGGGATAACACTACCACGGATTCTCAACAACTGAATCTAAGAAGATGTCATCTCGCAGGGCAGAAGCTTCAATGTAGAACAGGTGAAGCCCCGACCAGTCGTTTCCACGTTTCATCCCGACAAGGAGGAAACCAGGGTTTATTCGTGAAGGGGGAGATCAACGGAACTCCATGTCGTCTAATCGTCGATTCGGGAGCGAACGTAACGATCGTAAGGACGGACGTGGCTCGTCGCCTGAACAGCCGACTCCTCTACACAGCGCCCTCTGTTTCGCTACAAACTGTGTCTGGTGGTAATATCTCTGTGCATGGGAAATTGGAAGTGGACATTGCCCTTGGATTTAACACCTACAAGCACACCGTTTATATTGCTGAAATTGTAGATCCGTGCATTCTCGGACTAGACTTTTTGAAGAAAAATGGAATTACGCTGAATTTTGAGAAAAGCAAGCTGCAAACATGGAGAGGCGAAGTTCCTTTGCATGATCTAGACATGAAAGAACTGTGCGTATATCGGGTTATGAATCATGAAGACAATGTCATAGAGAATGCTCAAGAGTCCACATTTATGAAAAGTACCTCTCCAGCCCCGTAAAGAGAACCGAAGAAAGCAACGTTGATGAAACCCTCCCAGGAAGTGGTTCAGTTGAATGGGAATGGGAACGCTCTTTCCGGAAGTTCATGTCCGAGAGCAGAAGATGTTCATCTAAAACGGAGTTCAAATCTGGAACACCGGCGTTCTCTTACCAACAACCAATCTCAAAATCATGTAACCTGCAAGATGGGGATCAGAAACTTTCACCGCTTCTATTGGCATACGGGAGTGCAACTCACGAGACCACCGGATTTTCTTCATCTCTAAAGATGTTTGGAAGAGATCTTAGGCTCCCCTGCAACCTCCCCTTTGGACGACCACCGGACACTCCTTCCTCGCCTGTCCATCAGTATCTAGATGATCTGCAGGCACGTTTGGAAGCCGTACATCGGTTCGCCAGAGAGAGAATCAACATCATGACGGAGGGCATGAAGATCCGGTACGATGCCAATACCATGGACCGTTCCTTCTAGGAGGGTGACAAGGTGTGGTTATGGAACCCTAAACGTCGGAAAGGATTCTCCCCTAAGCTCCGGATGAACTGGGAAGGGTCTTATGGGGTCCTTAAGAAGATCAACGACGTCGTGGTGAGGATTCAACGGACACCTTCCTGTAAACCTAGAGTTGTACACTACAATAGGCTAGCCCCATATTATGGTAGAAGTCATTGAATGGCTTAAGGACTTCACTGCCCGGGACGTGCAGTCTTTAAGAAGGGGGAAATGTTGCACAAATTGTCTGTATATAGTGTAAATAGTGACGTATTATTTTAAAATTCTATTGTAATTTATTTTTATCTTATTTTATTTTTTATTAACAGCGATTATACAGGTTAGGAAAAGGTGGCAACACCTAAAGCAATCGAGAAATTTTGAGATGTTTCTTTTTCGATGAATTGGCTGGAAATTTCGGGAATGTTCTCACGTGCCTGCTATTTAAAGACCGGCGATCGGAAAAGTTTTCAGATTGACTTTGGACTTCGTTGAAAGCTGATCGCTTTGTTTACCTATTGGAGTGAGCTTGTATAATCGCTGTATTCGAAGTTGTTTTTGTTGAAGCTTGTGTTGAAGCTTGAGAGTAATTAAGCTGTTGCCTGTGAATAAATTTTGTGAGCTCTTGAAGAAAGAATAAATATTTTTATACCGTGAAAACTGTGCCATCATTGCCTCTGTGGAAAAATTCATAACAAGAATGTTGCGTATTAATACTTTAAACGATGAATATTTCACAGAGAATGGACAGCTACAACCTTTTTATGAACAATTTTTATAGAACACAGAAGTTTTCCGTTTTTTAACTCTGTTGCCAAATACATTCACACAGTAAAACAGCAAACGATTATATTATGCGCAAACAATTATATTATGTGCGGTGACGTCATCGCAGTCTGATCTTAGAGCGCAACATCCTCCCCGCCCTGGTCAATCTCCAATGGGATGACCAGCTGCACAGGTCGGGAAAGTGTGTGTCCATTGCAACGAAGCACGCATGTGCGAACCTTTTTCTCCCGAACAAGGATTACTTCTTCCACTCGAGCTTTTTTCCAAGTGTGTCGTGGTCTGACGTCCTCTTGTAACAAGACAATGTCCCCAACCCGGATTTCATTTACCTTAGGTGGTTTCCTCACTTGATGAAACGTGCGCAAATCTATCAGATATTCTCTTTGCCATCTTTTCCAAAAGGAGTCCATCAGTTGCTGGCGACTTTTCCATAAACGTGTTAAATTTGTTTCAAAATGTGTTGAACTGGATGGGATAGTAGTAAGTCTCTTGCCTATGAGGAAGTGAGAAGGTGTTAAAACTTCTTCAAGGTCATCTTTGATTCCATACTCATGTACAATAGGTCGACTGTTAAGAGCAGCTTCAATATCACACAGCACAGTGATCAGACCGACATGGTCCAAACATGCTTTACCTAAGGTTTTTCGAAGGCATTGCTTAATTGACCCTATCATTCTTTCCCACCATCCTCCCCACCAAGCAGCTTGTGGGGCGATGAATTTCCAAATGATGTTGCGGTGGGCATAGAATCGTTGTACCTTGGAAGAGGATATGGTGTTCCACAATTCTTTCAATTCTTTGTCTGCAGCGCAGAATGTTGTTGCATTATCAGAGTAAATAGTATGAGGAGTGGAACGTCGAGAGACAAAACGTTGTAATGCCAGTAGGAAGACGTCAGTACTTAGATCAGAAACTACTTCCAAGTGGATGGCTCGAGTTATGGCGCATGTAAAGATGACAATGTAAGCCTTTGTAACCGATTTTTCATTTTTGTTGTAAAGTGGCCCAGAAAAATCAATTCCGGTAGTCTCAAATGGAGTTGACTGTCGAATTCTCTCAGGTGGTAATGAAGCTTCTATTTGTTCACCTCGCTTCTGTTTCAGTAACTTACACGGAAGGCAAGTCTGTATGACCTTTTTTATAGCCTGTCTTGCTCTCAATATCCAAAATTCAGAACGAAGTTGAGAAAGCACAATTTGAACACCTAGATGGTGCATTTTTAAGTGTGTTTGGCGTATGATCAGGCTTGTAAAATGGTGAGAACCTTCTAATAAGATGGGATGTTTTTCAGCTTGAGATAAATCAGAAAATTGTAGTCGACCACCTAGACGTATCAAGTTGTCGTTGAAAAGAGGATTAAACTTTCCTATTTTTGAATTCTTAGGAAGTGACTTCCCTGTCAACAGAGCTTCGTATTCTAAAGGAAATGATTCTTTCTGGACGGTCTGTATCCAATAGGTGCGAGCTTGATTGATCTCTGTAGCATTTAAATCACCAACTATCTTTTCTTGTGTTCTACAGTTGTGAATGAAACGAAGAACCCACGACGTCGCACGTAGCAATTTAAAGTAAGAACTATAGTTCCCAGCATCTATGATTGGCTGCGTAGAGGCAATGTGAAGGGTCTGTACTTCTTTCCTTTTTGCTTCTAAGTTGTGACTGTAGTTCTCATGAGTAAAATTACAATCAGGCCAATATTCTCGAGATTCGAGTAGCCACGTGGGATGCATTTTTAACAGCAGGTAACTTTCTTAATTGGTGCTAATCTGTTACGACTGCATACTAAATGCACATTTGATTGATCACCTTGTAAAGTAACAATGTACAAAACTGAGCCATAGGCGCGCTCAGATGCATCACAAAACACATGAATATCAAAGGGAACATGTGATGAAATGCCTATAAATCGAGGAA
Source organism: Linyphia triangularis (assembly GCA_963978545.1). NCBI lineage: Eukaryota > Metazoa > Arthropoda > Arachnida > Araneae > Linyphiidae > Linyphia > Linyphia triangularis. Next base: position 76,100,521 of record OZ021723.1, read on the forward strand.
TTTGAATAGAGCAAATGTCATCCAGTTCTTTAATAGCAGCATGCCATGAAGTTGCTAAGTTTTGGGGAAGTATTTCGTCCCATGTGAGACCTAGAATCCATGTGTCTTGAAACAGAATTTTTCCGAAGATTGTAGAATGGAGAAAACAGTCCTAACGGGTCGTAGAAGCTAGCAATACAGTGGAGTAGCCATCTCTTTGTAAGTGGTTTGTCTTGAACAGCACAGAGAGATGTACTGAAAGAATTTCCTAAAGTGTCAGCTTCTGTATTCCACTCTATGCCCAATACTTTAACAATTGTTTTGAATCTTTCATCTTGAGTTCGCAGTTGATTTTGGAGCATTGTGGAATTAGTAGCCCATTTTTCCATTGGAATTGCAATCAATTGCATCAACTCTTTGACTTCATTATGTAGTGCAACGATTTGAGGTTCTGTTTCAACACTAGCAACAAAATCGTCCATGTAAAGGTGTTTATCGATCATGGGAGCAGCAATCGGGAAATCTTCTATGTGCTTTGAAGCCAATTCGCGTGTTGCAGCACATAACAAAAAAGGGCTGCTTGCCATTCCAAATGGTAGGCGAGTAAATCTGTAAGTAGTTATTTCGTCTGTGAGAGTTGTGTTAGTCTTGTCATGTGACAGTTTGTACCAGAAAAATCTTGTGACATCTCTGTCATTTTTGTGTAAGCTCAATTGTAAAAAAGCTTGTTTTCCATCACCTGTGACTGCAAATTTGTGCATTCGCAATCTAAGAAGACAACCAACCATTTCAGGAAGAAGATTTGGACCAACTTCTAAAGTGTCATTAAGGGTTGACATTCCTGGATCATGTGATGAAGCATCGAACACAATCCTCCATTTTGTCTCGTTGAGTTTCACCTTTTTTACAGCATGATGGGGTAGATAAACGATTGTGTTTTCATTCGAAGGTTCTAGTTTGCAAACTTCAACCTGTTCTTGTTCAATGTAGTTCAGCATACATCTATTGTATTCTTTCTTCATATTGTCATTAGATGCTAGTCGCTTCTGGAGAGACTTCAAACGTTTTTCAGCAGTAGCTATGTTTGAAGACAAAATTGAGGTTGTAGATTTCCAAGGCAGAGACACAACTCTACGATTACCTTCAGTTTGATAGGTTTTGTGAAATTCTCTCATAATTTCCTCCTCTCTAGTAGTCTTGTTCCTAATTTGAGTGTCATTGATTCCAATTAGGGATGGAACGGATGTGAGTTTTGCCGGATACCGGATTTCGGATATCCGGGGTACCATGTCTACCGGATACGGATATCCGAAACGGATTTCGCCGGATATCCGGCCGGATATTCGGTCTATATACTAAAAACAATAGTTATACGATATGCTATACGAAAAAATGGTCATGATATGAAGTATTAAGTAAATTATAATTAGTGGTTAGCGCACCGCGCTGCATGCCACAGGTTCATTGTTTGATTCGCGGACTGGGCAAGGTTGACTTAGCTGTTTATACCCGAAAGAAATAAACTGAGGAGGACCATGCATGCTTGGGAACTAAACACTGGGGTTCGGCGTCAGAATGACCATCTTACTGAAACATCTGCTATGTGACACACAAATGCCACAGTCGAGAAAGCTGAGCTGGGCCCAGCAGGCCTTAGTCCACACGGGCTGTCACGCACTGAGTTAATTTTTTTTATTTAAACTTTAGTTGATGAGTGAAAGAGATCTTTGTTGCTGATTTTATATCTTGTAATATTGATACTTTTAGTTTTTCATATAGTTCTGGCAGGGCTTTATCACGAAAATAATTTCTATTTGGAAGCGGATAACGAGGAGCTAGGTATTTTATTAACTGACCAAAGCCTTCTCTATTCACAATGGAGAATGGTTCAGCATCAAGAGCCATTAACTCACCTAAATTTATATTAAAATTTTTTTTTACAATGTTGAAGTGCAAAATATAGCTACTTTCAATTTACTTCATGCATTGTTTATAATTGATAAATGATTACAAAATTATACCGGAGGCATTTGTTAATAACAAAAGATTTATTTTAAATATTTTATCAAATTGAAGTCTATTTTTTTTTTTTTTGCAATGCACCTAAAACATTAAGGATTTAAAGAAATCTCGTAGAAAACTTAAATTGGATCTATCGGAATATTCCGTCTTTAAATATAAACTTAAAAAATTTCGAACCAAAAATTCATCAACATTATGTTATACCATATTTAAAATATATATTTAATATAAACAAACAAAATTAGTACTTACATATTTTTGCGGTTAAGGCTTTTGCTTTAGGCTCATCTAAACTCCACAATTTTGGTACAAATAATTTCGATTCCAATGTTGTCTGCGTGCATTTCTTGTTTTGATGAATTGTTTTTTCTTGTTCATAAATATTTGATGCATTTAGTGAGTCTTTTAAGCTTCGGTGAATTTCCTTATGCACACTCATTAAATGGTTCCATAAGGGTTTTGTGGAAAAGGATTTTGGGCTTTTGCCGCGCACATTTTTTAAACGATTCTGTGGAGCAAGTAACACATAGGGCTTTGCTTTCGTCATCTCCATTAATTTTAAAATACTTCCAAATGGGTGATTTTAAATGAGCCATTATTAAAAATTATAAATTGGATTGTAATTGGAGAAAACTAAAATTCAATGCATTCTAGAGAGCTAAATATAATTTCACATTGTGGCGCTGCTTTAAAGACCTAAAAATTACAATACTTCATTTTACGTCAGAAAAAATATACCAGCTTTCAACTTCTGCCAATGAAAAATCAGAAATTGGACCATACCATTCACAGCATAAAGGGGTAGGATATTATCGTCGATAGAACAAAAAAAAAAAGCATTGAGGATTGCGCATTGGCTATTTATTGCTTTTTACTTGCTAGCAAATGTCAGAAAAAAAGGAGGAAGTGATAATAACTAAAACTCTTAACAAGTCACTTATGTTATGGAAAAAAAGTACTATTTATTAGTATTTCGGTTCGAGTTTTACGGAGAAGCATTCAAATATAACATCTGGAATTAATCAGATCATAAACTTGGAATGAAAAGAACATATTGCAAAACACGTATGAAGGATGTGTATGGAAAAAGATTGGAGGAATGGTTTATGCTTATCAACTCGGCTTCAATAATACGGCGCCTCGGTGGTCGGATATACAGCCGGATATCCGAATGAAATTATCGGATGTCTGGTATTTCAAATCGGATATCCGACGGGGTTTCGGATATTGAAAAATCAGCCGGATATGCCGGATATCGGATATTTGCCGGATATCCGTTCCATCCCTAATTCCAATGCTATCCAATTCCCATAAGCGACGCACTTGGTCATCTAAACAATTGCCAGAAATATGAACATAAACATGGTGAACTGATGAATCATGTGTGATGGTGGTGTGTGTTCTTGGCCCATTGAGGACCCATCCAAAAATAGAGGGTACTAAAGCAAGGGATTCTGACACTTTAATCGGTGATTCCGTATTGACCACATGCCAATAAAAGTCGCCACCTATAAGCAATTCAATAGGTAAGTTGGAGTCTCCTGGAGGATCAGCTAGTATCAGTTTTCGGCTTCGAGCAAAGTGAACAATGTCCACAGGGGCAGCAGGGTGCGAAGTATATCTGTTGGAACTTTCGAAAGCTGTTATCGAAACAGAGTTTTTGTTCCACAAACTTAAAAGTGAAAGTTGAACACACCGTCGCATGTCCTGTGAAGTAGTAGGGGATTCAAAGGTATGTACATTTAGTTGCTCAGATCTTACAACTGAGAGTTTCAGTCTGTCAATGAGGTTTGCATCGACAAAGCTTGTTTGACTACCTCCATCCAAAATACATCGGAACTTCGTCAGACCTGTGGGGCCAGTAACATACACACGAGCAGTTTGTAAATGTGTGAAGCTATCTTTCGGAATGTTTATGTGATTAACTTCATTATTTGGAATCACAGTGTTAGGAGTATATGAACAAATTGAAACGTGATGTTTTTTCTTGAATTTTGTGCAACGAGCAGTGTCTTTACGAGGACAATTTGAAATTCTGTGTCCCCGATTAGTACACAAAAAGCAACGGTTCGAGCTTTTTAGTTTTTGTATGCGAGTGTCATAGTCAGTTATAATCTCACATTTCTGAGCCCAATGGCCTGAAGATTCGCAAAAGGCGCAAAAAGGGGTATAATTCTTCTTTTTTGGTCCAGTAGTAAGTTTCGTATTGACGTTAAAGGCAGTAGTTGGAGTAAATGCTAATGTAGCTGTATCACCTTTTATTCTCAAAGTAGTCAGAGCTCCTTCTACTTCTTCATATAAAAAGGACATCATTTTCGTAAGGTCGCCTTCACCCAAGTTTTCACGTTTAGCGTATACAACCCAGTTACGACAAATATCATGTGGAAAGGCGCGAAGTATTTTTGGAGCCAAAATTCTCCCGTATGATTGTGTTTCTTCACCTAAGGCATTCAACGCTTGTAATCGTCTGTTACAATCGATAAATAACTCGTTTAATGCTGATGGAGATGGATCTTTGATAGGAGTTAGGATTTCTAAATAATCGAGATGAGTCTGTATTATTTTATCCTTATTGCCATATTTCGATATTAAAATATCTTTTGTTGTTGTATATGTATCTGCAGTTATATTAATTCCATCAACCAGTCGCTTTGCCTCTCCATCAAAATATCCCCGTAAAAAAACGTGTTTGTCAATCAGCGATAAACCTTCATTTTTGTCAATACAGTTTTCAAACCGCTCCCAAAAACTGTGAAATTCTTCAATTTCACCACAAAACGTATTTATTTTTACTGTGGGCAACTTTACTGTAACGTTTGGAGACGGAGGAGTGTAATTTATATTGTCAGCTATTGGCGATATTCCTGAGGTAAAATTCGTGTTCGTACTAACTTTCTTTTTAGAATTAAATAACACCAAATAAGCATTTTCTGCGTATTTTTCGCATTCTACTATATCTTTATTATATTCCTCATCGTTTAAAAGGTTATGGACTTCATCATCCGCTAAAATTAATTCTTTAATTTTGTCTTGTAAACGTGCAATATTATACTCTCTATCAGTATGTATACTAGCAGGATCATTCAGTTTCGTTGACAGATTCGTAACAGCGGCGCAAAGTGTTGTTCTTTTTCTTTTAAGTAAACCAAGTTTTTTTGCAACGGTTGACATGGTAATTCGAGTTCGTGACAAAAGTTTAACTTAAACAAGTTTAGTATGACTTACCCGAGTATTTTCGGCACCAGAATGTTGCGTATTAATACTTTAAACGATGAATATTTCACAGAGAATGGACAGCTACAACCTTTTTATTAACAATTTTTATAGAACACAGAAGTTTTCCGTTTTTTAACTCTGTTGCCAAATACATTCACACAGTAAAACAGCAAACGATTATATTATGCGCAAACAATTATTTTATGTGCGGTGACGTCATCACCGTCTGATCTTAGAGCGCAACAAATATTATGTCTAAATTTGTAAAATATGTATATATATATATATATATATATATATATATATATATATATATATATATATATATATATATATATATATATATATATATATATATATATATATACATATTTTACAAATTTAAATATTGAAAATTACCCTTTTTTACGCTTTTTTTACCTATAGGTACAGTAATTATAGTTTTCTCGAAAACTATTTAACTTATTCTCAATTCAATGCCTAAAAAGTAAGAGTATATTACTAAGAACATTTAAAAAAAAAAAAAAAAAAAATCGGGAAAAAACATTGAAAAAAGAAAAAGAAAATAGAATTTGAAATTTTATTAATTTTTTTTTTTTTTTTTTTAAATTTTAAAATTTTGAAGATTTAGAGCACTATGTGAACTTTTTTTTTTAAATAAAATAAAATGTTTACTTAGTAATACTTCCAAATATGTTAAAATTATAATTTTAAAGGCTTAAATAACAAAAAAAAGTTCGAATGGTACCAAGCCTCTTAAACCCCTCCAAAAATGTAACTAATTATTCGATATTATGAAAAAAAATTTAGATTACATTGAAAACCTATAAATTTTACTAATATGATGTCACTAACATTCACAAATTGTCATTAAAGAGTCAACAACGACCTAGAAGAAATGTGTCTTTTCAATCCAAATATTTTAAGAATGATAAAGATCGTCATGAAACGAGTAGAATTTAACAAATTCTGGTGGAAGTTCCACATATCTATACTATAAAATACTTTCTAAAGTAAAGATGAGACGATTTTTCGTATGAAAGAAGTCTTACATTTAAATCCAATGATATATCATTTCTGAATGAGCATAGGATGTGTTGTTTCCAAATGAAGTGTTAGAGAACTTTTTACTATCGCACTAAATAGTCATTTTACACAAGTTCAAAAATACAGCTCTTGGATCATCACATTGAAATAGTGGAAAGACTCAGAACCCACTCAAAAACAATCTATCCTATAACCATTGGATATAAATACCGGGTTCTACAGATTGTAACTGAACTTCCTAATCACTTTCGATTTAAAAAATAACTTAAAGTACACATATTGTTGAATTTTTGCAGGGATTTGATGAGTTCTACTCCATGACTCTATTGTTCACTTTTTGAATATTTAGACGCAAAATGACTCCCTTCCACTTTCATCTTGTAGAGTATAGACCCTATCATGACAATTTTCGAACGCTAGTGACATCGTAATGACTCAAATTACAGATTTTTAACATAAATTGGCAAATTTGTTAACTCGAAATGGTTTCTTTTTATTATCAATTTTTTTTTAATTTTGAAAGAAAACTACCCTCATCCCTTTTTTCTAGAAGGGCATTGATAATTTCCATACGATTTTTAAATATTAGCGTTATTGTATGATGACACTCATTACTGATTTTTGCCGCAATTTCGAAATTTATGTTACGTTTAAATAAAACGTATATTTTCGTAAATTTCGTATAATTTTTTATATATTTAATCGATTTGAAGGTGGATAAATATTAATCCATTTAAAAAAAAATATTTCACTATTTTTGCCTTTAAATGTAGCAACTTCTACTCACTATTTCCACAATCAATTAAATACTTTGTGAAATTTGACCCATCCTATTGTACCATTCAAAGTTATTGAAACACATTTAATGCATTTACTTCACTCGTTGTGTAGAACATATCCCTCATTTATGTCGTGAATTTTAGAATTTAAAGCTGTTTCTGAAACTGTTTTAAATTTTTCATATAAAAAAGCTTTCTATTCTTCATTCCAGCTTCGTTGAAAGAGTAAAGAAAATATGGTGCTAGTCTTTATTTTAAGCAGTCGGAGATTTCATTTGCATCATTTTTAACAATTGCCATTCTTTGAAATATTTAAAGAGGTCAATCATTACTAATCCATCGTTACCTTTTATTTGAGGAGTATACAGTAGTTAAAGATTATACTCTTTCATTACATTTCCATTTAATATTTTGGCAGAGTTTTCCGACTTTTTTAGTAACCTCATGATGGTTTTTGATCACGCCGTTAATAAAATACTTTATTACTCGCTACGAAATAATCGTTTATGTGCAGACACTCGTACAGTTTTTAACATCCCCGTCATTTCTTTTAATACTTGTTTTTCAGAGACAACGTGTTGTTCAGATGTGCTAAAATCAACTTCGTAAAGGTTTACAAGTTCTCTACAAACACTTTTAAGTTTAGGATTTGTAATTATATAGTGTCCCAAATTTTTATCTGTAAATTCTCCAACAGTTCATTCATATTATATTTAATATATTTATTTCCCGTTTATTCTATTACTATGTGCCACACAAGAATTCAATCATCTGAATATGAAGTAACCTTTAGTAATAAAATTTTCGTATTCTTTTTTCTATTATTGTGACTCTTTCCGTCTTGCTATGGAAGTAAGTATGACATAATTTGCAATATGAATAGGCCATTATAATGTAAACTATGGACTCATTTGAAGAATGATGAAAAAGTTTTGTTCAAAATCCTTTCCTCTTTCAGCTTCTAATTTTTTTTAACAAAGTTAACGTTTTAAATTATTCAATCCATAGTGTTAAAAAATTTTAAATTTTACTTTATTTCTTATTTCAGTTTTTGAGATATGTCTGTTATTTCTCTTCCAGATCAAATTATTGAGCTGTGTGATTTTAAAATAATTATCAAATATTTATAGTATGGCGTGTTTATTATGATTTAAATTGACATAGATCAATAAAAGTTTTGTTAAAGATAACTTTATAAGATTTTCTTCTTCTAATAGCTAGAGAGTATGCATTATCTGGTAGAATATAATCAACTGTTGTTGGGGAATCAATAACAGTGAGTAGTTCTTTTAAGAGTAATAACTGAAAGAATTCCCCAACCTCAGAGTGATACCTACACTTACTGCCAAAATTTTAGCCTGAAAGGTAAAATGCGAAAATAACTACAAATAGAGCTTTGATAAAACAAAACCTGAGCGAAAAAAAAACAAAAAAAAAAATAAATACAACTGTTCAAAACAATACTGAAATTTCGTAAAATTATAAGAGGAAATCACTTTAGAGTCATAAACAAAATTATGTTTAAATCCGAAACAAATAATAAAAACGGACATTAATAGGGTATGTGACCAATTCTCAATCACCTACATTCAAAGTTTACAGCTTGTGACCATGCTCTCCATAAACTGATCAACACCCCACAGTCAAGTAATCACTATTCCTCCTGTAAAGCAATTTGCAACTGTATGGAGTAAAAGGTGCAGACACAGTGCGGTTGAGAGCATCTCAAAGATTTTCAATGGGATTACGGTCAGGTAAGTACGCCGGCAAAACTATATGAGCAATCCTTTCACTCTCCTTGTAGTAGTCGAAGATGTCTGGTTTATGGGGTTGCCCATTAGCATCTATTAAAATGAAAGAAGGATCAACTGCTGCAGTGGGTTCTAGGACTTCATCACGATAACAGACAACCGTCACAGAATCCTGTCTATAGATAAAATGAGCAGGTTGGTTCGATATTACAACGAGATCCCAGCCCACACCCTGATGTCCTACTGTAAAAAGAAACGCATAAGGACTTGGAAGCCATCTTAAATTTGAAGTTACACAAACAAATGACTTCTAATAATAATAAGCTAATATTCGAATTAAAAAATTCCTCAAACTTAAAGTTTTAACTTCAAACACTGATGCACTTATTAAGAAGCCTTTAAAAAGGGCCAGAATGCATTTTTTTTAAATCGTTTATTACAAAACTGTTTTTGTGCATTTAGTCTATTGACTAAGGATTTCTCCTCATTACTCTAACAAAGCAATTTAGTATACTTTCAAATAGAAAATTGGAAAATTTTGATGTAGAAGCTTGCATATATTTGATTTCGGACAACAACTTGTTCATATTTTTTTTATCGGGCAGTAAGGGTGCTTGTCATTTTAAAAGATTCTTATTGTGTAATATAAAAAATTAAAAACTCTGATTGCCGAAAATGGAAAAACTATTTCAGTCTGCTATTTATGAATTTGTAAAGATTGCCGGTTTTAACCGATCGATGGTAGATTGTCAAAAAAGAACGCTACATTTGAAGAGGAAGTATTCAGCCGAAATTAATTTGATACGACTAAACATTTTTATGTTCTTCGATGTGTTTTCATATTTTTAAATAAAGTTCTCTTAGAATTTTTTTCAATAGAAACTCTCCAAGTTTCTTACTTCTCTTTTTTTAGACTTCATACTAGAAAACTTAAAGAATCTACATTAAAAACCAGTAAACTATTCACAAAATATTTTTGAACTGACTTATTGTCAGGTCAAATTAATAAACTGTAATTAATAAAGTTAAACAAGAACTTTCGAGAGAAAGGCCAAAAAATATTATGTCACACAAGACAACAGCTGCTAAAAATAAATACAAATAAAAGAGAAAAAATATCAAGAGAGAGACGAGCATTTGTTACGTCATAAAAGATAACAGCTGATAAAAATAAATATAATTAAATAATAAATAACAAATTTCAAATGAGGTGCAAAATATTTTACATCACATAAGATAATAAATGATAAATACAGTATCAAGCATATACTTTAGTAAAACGCTGATAGCGAGATCCAAAACAACTTCGAAGATAATATTATTAAATGCATTTACTTTTTTATTTGATAGTGTGAAGTCTATTTTTTCGTTGGATTTTGATTTCTTAGCTTTCTTCTTCCTCCTCAGTTTCAGTTATTGTGTGTAATTTAAGTCGGAAGTACATTTCTACTTTATAATTTCCAATGGTGGATGTGATTTTCGTTTGAGAAGCCAAGTGAAAGATTCAAATTCATTATCAATACTAATTCTTCAGGGAATTCTGTGGCTTGAAGCTTTGAAGGAAATTATAAATTTGGTGACGTGATAATCGGTTATAGGAGTGGTGTTTATTCTGTATGTTCAGTTGAGGTTTCACAATCGGCAATCAGTTCATTGCTGTATTAGTTTCGTTATACGAGTCGGCTTCGAAGAATTTGATAATGTAGAGGAGAATGCTGAGATAAAAGATGAAAATTATCTTGTTAAATGAGTTTAAAGTGCATCCATTGAAAGAAAAGAAAGACGGGACAAGTGAAAACGTTTAATTTTGACATTTCAAAAGTAATCTGTCACCTTTCAATTTACTCAGTGACTTTTTTTTTGTCAATTGTACTTGATAATAATCTAGCCATTATTTTTGAAGATAGCCTTTCTTAGGATAGCATTATCGTTTCGTCTTTCCTTCTATAAATGCTATAGATAGTTATTATTACTAATAAATACAATATCAATCTTTCCAAAAAATTAAATAAAGATTTTGAGGGATTTTAATTGTTCATTGAGGATTTTAAGTTGTAAGATTATTAACTGTAGAAGACTATTAACTATTATTAATCTCCATAGTGCCAAAAATTGGTACACTAAACATTATTAAGTACCAATGTTCAGAATACTTAACATACAGCGTGTCCCCGTATAAATTGGCCGACCTTATTTTCAACACCGTTGGTACTAGATTCATAGTCCCAATTGAAGAAATGTTTTCAATCGTTAAAATAATTTTACTGAATAGTTTTTAAGTTAGGAAAGGGGTTGGTATAAAAATTATGGATTGTAAATTTTTATATGGTCCCCAGTTCCCCCAATTCATATTTAGAAAAATGTTGCCCATGAAAAAACATTTCAAACAAAAAAAAATCGACGGTATTATTAGAATTTAAAGTTGTAACGCTATTTGAGGGGCCTGTACATAAATTGAAATGATAAAATATCGTCCTATCAGAATAGCAACGAGCTTCTAGACTAGGTTTGACTGTGGAAAACAAATTGTTGTTCATCGCCTAAAACATTATAATTTTTGACTAGAAACTACTTAGAAAAATAAAATTACAAATTGTACAACACATAATAAACAGCAAACAAACTTATAAGCAATTTTAATTAAGTAATTTTAAATAATAACATAATCAGAAAACTGCGCTTTTTGTTAACAGAAACAAAAATAAAAGGTGATAGAAATGAACAAAGTGAAAAGGATAAATAACCCCATTTTTTTTAAATTACATATGCTCAAAAAATTTTCCTTCTACTAAAATATCTAAGCGCACTCGTGATTCAAATTCATCTTCAAAATTTTCAGCATTACATGCGTAATACACCTGACCACGGATAAAATTCGATTCTGCAAATCTAATAGACTCGTCGATTCTTTTTCATAGACCATGCTTTTCGAAAATCCACAAAGAAAGAAATCTAAAGAATTTAGATCTGGAGATCTATGAGGCCATTCTACTGGACCTCCATTGCCTATAATGTTGTCTTGAAACATGTTGGGTAGTACTGTTCGGCAGGAAGCTGCCTTGTGGGGTGGTGCACCATCCTGTTGAAACCACATCTTTTTAAGATCTGCTAACACGACATGGTCATCCAGAAAGTCAGATAATGGTCCCTGTAACAGGTTCGTATACTTTTTACCTGTTAACGTATCAGCAAAAAAAAAAAAAAAAAAAAAAAAAAAAAAAAAAAAATAACACTCTCTTCTATTTGCCACACCAAACGTTAGCGGATCATCACACTTGATGCTTGTTTGGTCGGATTACATGGGGATTTTGCAGGGACCAAAAGTACGTGTTTTGCTTATTTACTACTTCAGTTCTTGAAAACGTGCACTCCTCAGAAAATAGAACGTTATTCACAAATGATGAATCCAATTCTAGCTTCTTCATGATGAAATTGCAGAAATCTGATCGTCTATTTTCATCCCCGGGCAAAAACTCTAGCACCAATCACTGGCGATAAAGATGTGCACCGTGTCGGTTTAAGACTCTCCACACATAGGTCTTTAACTCTTTGAGTATCCACATGCTTCACTAATGTCCCTGACACTACACTAGACAAGAGCATAGCCCAAAATTTCTTCGTCAGAGACAACCACTCTTGAATTTCCGGATCGAGGTATCGAGGATGTCTTCCTATGCTATCAGTTTCTCGCAAACGTTTTACAACATTTAAAATCGTATCTTTAGATGGATGTATACAATTTGAAACTTTAATTGCATATTGTCTTGCAGCTGTCGCTCATTTCAATTGCAGTGGCCGTACAGAAGTAACATTTCTACATACAGTTTCGCAGTGTACATTTTAACAACGAGGAATAACGAAATAGCTAAATACTTATAGTATTGGCATGAGCTACTTTTATTCTGAAGTGAACTTACATTATTGGTTTTCTACCTACCAGTAACTAATCTGCCACTAAAATTTGTATAGGAACCTGCAAATCCCGTATTGCATGCTAATTTACACATAAGGATTGAGAATTTTTTTCCCTTCTAGAATTTTTTTTTTTTTTTTTTTTTTTTTGGCCACTAACGGAAGAATTTCCGAGATTTCTAAAATTTTAGGGATAAACGAAAAATGTAAGTACAATTTTAGGAATTTTAGGGTGAATGCGACCCCTGCGCAACACAAGAGTGTGAATTTGTTCTGCTACGACAGATTTCGTATTTGCTTTAATCGTACGTAGTCGAAAGATTTTTGTTATTTTCAGGTAGTAAAGCACCTAATATCTATGCAAACGAGTTCAGCATCCTCAATTCTCTACAGATATTGATAGATCGTATTCATGCGTTTGATTTCGGAATAATTTTCCGAACGCGATTGGTTTTTCTCTGTATCTGATTTTGTGCATACGCCCTTCAAATATGTTAAAAGTGGTAAAAGTCACTAAATTACATTTTTTACATCTCGATGAATATTGGTCGTACAATTTTTTTTTTTTTTGTTTGAAATGTTTTTTCATGGGCAACATTTTTCTAAATATGATTTGGGGGAACTGGAGACCATATAAAAACTTACAATCCGTAATTTTTATATAAGCCTCTTTCCTAACTTAAAAAATATTCAGTAAAAATATTTTAACGATTTAAAACATTTCTTCAATTGGGACTGTGCATCTAGGACCAACGGTGTCGAAAATAAAGGTCGGCCTGTTTATACTGGGACACGCTGTTTATAAAAAAAGTTCTTGTTAATTTTTTTTCAATTCAAAGTTTTTTTATTTTTGATCATCATATTTTTTGCAATGTAGAACATTGAGTAAACTATAATTTTTCTCATAAAGACTTCATTTTTTTTTTTAAATATAGATAGATAAACATATTTTACCTTTCATTTTTAGGTATGTAATATATAAAAATAACTTTAAAAAAAAAAAAAAAAATCCGAGAAGTGCAGTAATTTTTGGAATTCATCGAATATCATTGTTTAGTAGTTGTGGATGAATATAGGTGACGGCATGTGTATGCCAGATAACATCTTGGATATAAAAACAATCTGTGGCGTGTGCCACGTTTGATTGTGGATTTGGATCTGGTGTATGATCCACTAAAGTTTTTAACCCTTTTAACAATGTTTTAGATGAAAGTTTTACAGTCCATTACGATTAATAAAAAGATTATTACGGATGAATCTGGTGTGCTTTGTTGGCCTTTAAGGAACACTGCACTGACCGAACATAAACAACCACAGAAATTACAATAATTCTAAATTTTTTAGAGAAAACTAGCAAATCGGAGTATCCTATTTTGACGAGATTTTTTTTTTAAGTATTTGTTTACTAAATTGCTTGTCTTTTATTTCATCATGAAACCAGAATATCTGATGTTACCTTTGTTGACCAAAATGCTCTGCTTTTAGAAACTCGTGCCAACTTGGCAAGCTTATTTAAACATATATATTACATATATATATATAGAGAGAGAGATAATACTATTAATATAAAATGTCTGATAAAATATAAAAAATGTGTATGCGATGTTCGGATGATATATTTAGGTACTCAAAATTCCGGATTGGTCTGCCGGACAGTTCCTGCCAAATGCAGTTCGGCAGACCAAGTAATTCTTACTCGGTAGGTAATTCTTTTCATTCTTTGTGAATTTCAGAGTGATGTTCGATGTCGTATTTAGGTACCCAAAAACTGCACTTTCGGATTGGTCTGCCGGATAGTTCCGGTTAAACGAGTTTCGGCAGACCAATTGATTCTTATTTGGTAGGTAATTCTCATCATTCCCTGTCAATTTCATTGTGATGTTCGATTGCGTATTTAGGTACTCAAAATTTGTACTTCCGGTCACTCTTTTCGGATACTTCCGGCCAAATGGGCTTCGGCAGATCACGCGATTGGTGATCAGCTAGAAAAACACTCTACATAAAATACTCTGCTAAAATGTGACAGTTGTATTCGTTGTCAATATGAATGGATTGTATAAAGTTTTATGGTCTACCACTGTCATTAAATGAACTCTTTTATACACGTTTCTTTCATCACTTCTCAATACGAATAAACCAACTTCCCTTCCATCGATATAGATAAACAACTGGATAGACTGCTCCGATGGCAACGCACGGCGAAAAACACACCGACAGAAATATTTTTTTTCCTGTCACTGGTGGGAAGATTTCCTGAATCATGGTTAACTACTGTGTTGCATATAATTGCAACAATAGCGCAAATAGAAAAAATATCAACAAGAGTTTTCACCGGTAAATAAAAAATAGTTATTCAAATAAGCAAATGTATTTTTTTTTTATTATTTATTATTAAAAAATATCTAAAATTACCCTTTTAATATTGATCGCTCGTGGTTAATGGTTGATCTCTTATGTGGCAATTCATATCATAAATAATCTATTTTAAATTCAGAGCAAATAGTATTACGATCTAGAATAAAACATTTGATTTATATTTATTTAATTCTTGTTTTTATGCGTTTTCAAGGGCATTTGGCAAAGAAATGGAAAATGAAAGCGAAACTAACACTCGCACATTGACAGATTTAGGGTGTAATTTTGAAATAGGAAACAATTTCCAAACTTCTTTTAAACATCCTGCTTCTGAGTTAGAAGTCTTTGCATTTTTTTTTTATCTCTGTCACATGTTGAAATTAGCCAGAAATACTTTAGCCGAAATGGATTTTATAATGTCCAATATAGGTGTTGTAAAATTGGATTATATTACAAAACTAAATGATTTGCAAAGAAAAGAACAACTTAAATTTGCTAATTCTCTTTCTGGGGTTCACATAATGTACAAAAATAAGAAAATGAATGTACGATTAGCTGCACAAACCTTAAGTGGTAGTGTAGCTGATGCAATCGAGCATTTGTCGAAAAGCGATCCCAATTTTAATGGGTGCAAAGCCACTGTTCATTTCATTAGAGTAATTAACAGACACTTTGATTGTTTAAACAGTTGCAACCCGTTTAGCTCAGGTTTTAAATAACCTTTAAGGCTTGCAAATAAGTCAAGCTGGGAAACTTTTTTAAGCGAAAACTTGAGCTATATTTCTTCATTAAAAATAGCGATCACTTCTGTCTTCAAACATCCCCGTAAAACCTTTGCACTTGGTTTTGTAATATACATAAACAGCCTTCAAAAGCTGGCCATGCATTTTATGATAGAAATTGAAAACCCTAGTAAATATTTCCTAACGTACAAGATATCTCAGGATCATGTGGAATTACTATTTTCATGTATAAGATCAAGAGGAGGATGCAATAACAACCCTAAAGTAAACCAATTTAAAGATGCCCTTAGAAATTTCTGTTTCGAAACACTGTGTCCCCAAGTTCCACTGCAAATTGTTACAGTTCACAATGTTCAATATTTGAATTTCGTTCCAGTAAGCGTACTTTATTTGATGGTACTGAAGACAGCAGCGAATTAGATACTAACATTAAAGAATTATCACTTCTAATAGAGTCCAACACTTTGTCAGATGTTGCTGATAATATTCTTTATTATATTTCAGGTTATGTAGTGAAACAGCTTAGCACAAACCTAATCTGCAAAGAATGTATAAGTTTGTTAACAACAAAAACAAAATTAAAAATTGGTCATTGCAATAGCCATACTTATGGTATACAATACCATCAAAATGCCAATTCGTTTACATGCAATGTAACTAAAGGTGGATTAAAATTTGCTTCTGATGGAGTATAACAAACAGAAAAATTATTTCTTCATTATGTGTCAAATTAAAAAAAAAAAAAAAAAAAAAAAAAAAAATGAAAAACGTTTAGATTACATTGTTTATTCTGTTTTAAGTATTTGTCACAGGGTAACATTGTCAAAAAATTAAATACTTTGGGTTTTATACATTCAACTGAAGGTGAATTTGTTGTGGAGAGTCTCCACCAAACGCAATTAATAAAACTAATTTGCCAGAACTTATGACAACATTAGATTTTTTTCGAATGCCAAGAGAGTAACACTTGATCATCAAAGAAACAAAACTACCATCATTCATAAATTGAATAAGTTGGTCCTTTTTAACAATGTTTATATCTGGATTAACTACAAAACATTTTTTTCTTGGGAAAAAATCCGTGACTACTTTTTAAATTTTTTCTCCATTTAATTTTTTTTTATTAAACTATGTAATTTATTTGATTTTTAACTTGAAATCCTCAAAAAAAAATTTCTGTAATATTATTATGAACAATGCCTGAACTTATTTAGTTTTGGTAAAGTTTTCTACATTTTTCTCATTTCAGAATTATAGGACCAAATAAATATATGTGTTTGACTTGCAATAAACAAGTTTCAAAACTTATGTATTTAAAATCATAAGTTATATAATAATATTGAGTATAAAAAATTAGTATAATAGTTTGCCTTTGAAACTTAAATTGTTCTTTGAATTGGTGTATTGAATGTATGAATTTGTATTTTGCAATCTTATTATTACATACTAGCTAAATACCCGTGCTTCGCTACGAAATTTTAACATGTGCAATATTTTAGCTAGCAGTGAGGCCTCGCGTTGCGGAAATCTGTCATTCGTGTATAAGACCCAGTTTTTGGCCCTTCGCTCGCAGGAAGGTTCATCGCTACGCAAAATCGAGCTCGCTTCGTTCGCTGAAAAGTTCATGGACACGTAAACACAGGCTTATTTCAATCGTTAAAAGGTTCATTGCTATGCAAGCATAGCATAGGCTCGCTTCGCTCTCTGAAAGGTTCATTGCTGCGTAAGCATTAAGCTCGCTTCGCTCTCTAAAATATAATACTTACGTAATTAATATTGGAAGCCTCTCCCTTGTCAAGAAAAACAAAATTCCCCGTTAATACAATAATACAACACCCCTTTAAGTTTATTTTAACGTGTTTGTGGAAAGCAAAATTAGAGGCTAAAACTACTTATGTTGAAACTTTCAGAGATCTAGGCCTATTCGAAGTCGCTTTTTGTAAAAAAATTAATTGAAAAACAAATTTAAATTTTAACATTCTTTTTATCAGTCCAATTAGAAGGCCAAAACTACTTGTGTTGAAAATTTCAGAAATGTAGCCCAATCACAAATCGCTTTGTAAAATATTTGTTAATGAATTAATAATGAAAAAAAATTTAAATTCTGTTTTTTAAAAATACAATTAGAAGGACACAACTATATATGTTGAAAATTTCAAAGCTGTAGCCGTATTTGAAATCGTTTTGTAATATATATATTAATTAATTAAAAAAATTAATTAATAGCAAACTAAACAAAAATTAAAAATTCTGTTTTTCTAAAGTCCAATTAGAAGGACAAAACTACATATGTTGAAAATTTCAGAGCTGTAACCCAATTAGTAGTTGTTTTGTAAAATGTTTATTAATTAATTAAAAAAATTAATTAAAAAAGAACAAAATAAAAATTTAAAATTCTGTTTTTTAAAAGTCCGATTAAAACGTCAAAACTACTTATGTTGAAAATTTCAGAGCTGTAGCCCTATTAGTAATCGTTTTATAAAATGTTTATTAATTAATTAAAAAGGAACAAAAAAATAATTTAAAATTCTGTTTTTTAAAAGTCCGATTAAAACGCCAAAACTACTTATGTTGAAAATTTCAGAGCTGTAGCCCTATTAGTAATCGTTTTATTAAATGTTTATTAATTGATTAAAAAAAAATAGTTAAAAAGGAACAAAATAAAAATTTAAAATTCTGTTTTTTAAAAGTACGATTAAAAGACCAAAACTACTTATGTTGAAAATTTCAGAGCTGTAGCCCTGTTAGATATCGTTTTATAACATATTTATTAACTAAAAAAATTAATTAAAAAAGAACTAATTAAAATTTTAAAATTCTGTTTATGATGCATAAAATTAGAAAGTCAAAACTAAGTATGCTGAAAATTTCAGAGCTCTACTCCAATTTTAAGTGGGTTTCTATAGATCCACAGAGACACAGACAGACAGACAGACAGACAGACACACAGCTTGTTTTATTATTATACATTTTCAACTGGTTTACTGTATTTCTTCAATTATTTTTAATTTCTACTTCTAAAATAAATCTAGTTTAAAAGTCTACTTTCATTGGTTTCCTGTATTCTCATAACTTGTACATAATAATTTATTTTTAAAACATTTAATTCATGTAATTTAAAATTTAAAGAATTAAATTCGGATCAATAAAGATGAAACACGTTTACAGATATCGACAGTAACTAATCTCAAATGCTTGTTCTAAATATACAAATCCTATACTTAGAATTATTTTGATCAGTTATATTTATTGGTTAAACTATTTTCTTCAAATATATTTCATTCTTAATTTATTTTTTGCTTGCCAAATATCAAAAGTAACGCGAATACACAATAAAGATCGAAGAAAATCCACGTCGGCAATACAAATTCCTCCATCCAAACATCTTGCTTCCGCGGTGGCAACGGCTCGTTTCTCCACCTTTAAGCAGTCTATCCAGTTGTTTATCTATATCGATGCTTTCCTTCATCCAATCAATCTGAAATTTAACAGATAGATTCGTTATCGATAAGAATGCATTATATGAAGTTTTGAGGGTGACACTGTCAATAAAAGACCATTTTACACACGCTAATTTTGTTATCCAGGATGACTAATTAACACATTTGCCTTCATCCTATCGAGCATAAACTTGGCAAATAGATTCAATTTCTCTGATAGTGTATTCTATCAAGTTTGTGGAGCTTTTACTACCACTAAATAGCCACTTTTACGCAGGTTTCAAATGACGCTTCTGATTACTAATAAACCTACTTCCTCTCATCCAATCGAACTGAAACTTGGATGGTACATTCATTGTAGATAACAATGTTTTCTATCAAATTTTGGGACTGTAACATAAAGGACGATTTTTAATACGATTCTATTGCCTTACGTCAGACTTAGCAGCCTTAAATTTTGTTCGATTTTCTAGGTACCAAATCATATTAAATTTGGCAATATTTAATTACTGAAACCTTCCCCTTTTAAGGTCGAGGAAGCAAAACCATGGGTGGGCTAATTTACACACTTGTCGTCATTCATTTGAGCTGAACCTTGGCAAATAGACTCGATGTGAAAGACAAATAGATACGTTGGGGATTCAATCAAGTTTTGGGGGCAAACAAAGTTAGTAAATAGGTTCGGAACGAATATTTTTTTCGTTGTGTTCAAACACTATGAAAACTCGATCTGAATTCAAGAATTACCAATTGCACATAAAAATAGGTAATGCATATAAACTACTTTTATTAAAAACTTTGTTTTTATGGATTATAATTTTAAAACCAAATTATGTTGCTAATTATTTTTAAGGACTGATGTTATTGTAATAAAATTATATCATGCACAAATTCAATGAGTGTTTTTTATATTACAGCAATTGTACTTGCTTTCTCAGTAGAAAAGTTAAAAATTCATAACCGGTTGTTTCATTATTGGAAGGAAAAATTAATCCGATTGATCTATTTATACTGTAATAAACATCCATATATAATATTTATAAAATAATGAGGAATCAATAAGTAAATTGAAATATTTTTACTAAGGTACACCTTCGCCGAGGAATCAAATTTTAATTGATCTTATTGGGATAATAGAATATATATATATATATTTCAGATTAAAATACAATTATTAGAACAATTAACATTAAAATCTTAATTTACACAACTGATAATTTACTAAACCGAATTAAACAGGCAGAAATAATTTAAAATTAGGAAACAGTTGAGTTTAGGGTATTTAATACTAAAATAATATTAACATCTACAGACCGTCAACTTGTATCTATGGCATTAAAAGACAGTTGAAATTTTGTACAACAGCGGCTATTGACAACAATGCAAGGCAGGGCAGTTATTGTCCTGTACTTTTTGAATTTAAAGTGTAGCAAAGTACCCTCTTGATTTTCAGTTTGTCCTTCTCACTATCCATACACTTTTGTCGGTCTCTTTTTTTTTTTTTTAGAAATATCCTTACATAAGAAATGTGTTTACTGTGTAAAAGACGTACAATAATATTGAATTTAATTAACAATATTTGATTATATGTTTTTTCATGCTAAGCTACTAAAATTTAACTTTTGATAAAAATTTACCCCCGTCTACTTAATGAAGAGTGATTAATCAATCAGAAATATTTTCAGTGATTTTCAGTAGTGCAGAAACCTGTGTTATAAACTTCAGTTGTCTTGATTTTAAAATTAATAGTATTTAGATGATATTGTTTAAGTATTTATGATGAATGAAACACACAAAAAATGTCAATATATTTACAAGTTAGTTAAAGCAAAACGATATAAATCGATTTTTTTTTTTTTTGCATTTACGATAGCTAATCTTTGAGAAATACAAATACAGATGTCAGCACGAAACAGTAGTAGAGTCATTGATTTCTTTTTATTCCAGTAATATAAAAATATAAAAGTAAATTAGTGATGTTAGAAAAATTATTGTTCTTTCAATAAAATCGCACATTGATTTTGATTAAAATAAGCAAAATATCGAAAAGATTTTAAATTTAATGAATGAACATAAAATCCTTTTATTTGGGATTCACGAAAACATAAAGACCCGAGAATTGTTCCTTTTAGAAGCAAGGTAGTTCGGTTATAATATTTGAAGGCTTTGTTAGTGATGTTACATTTTTTTTTTTTTTTTTTTTAATAATGTTTATGCTTAATATCTTTCGAAAGCCGAGAATTGTTAGGCATGTTACAAGTATATTTGTGTCACCAAAGATATAACGAATTTTTTATCAAAATTATTTTTAATGGGCTTGCATATTTTGACTTTTTTTTGTACACAGACCCACAAGTATTGCATAAAATGTAAAAAATAATTTAATATGTAATTTCTTCAGAAAAATATCCATGGAATCGTATGGAGTCTGTTCAAATATTTTAATACCAGATATTTTTTTTTTTTTTTTTTGAAGAATTTAATTTGCAAACCCAAATAAGAACTTTTTAAAAAATAAATCATTTTTAAATTTTACAAAAAAAAAAAAAAAAAAAAAAAAATCAGCAATCTGTTGCGAAATTTTTCAGATATCGGTGGATTTTTAAACATTTGCTATATGTTGATTATTTTTTCAAATACCAGATGCATTGCGAACACTTTTCCACAGGGGAACGAAACTTTTCACCATCCAAAAAGATATTTGAGGGAACAAGAAATTATTTAGAGAGTGAGACCCAACCAAAATATTTGAAACCATATGCTCATAAACCTATTACTACGAAAGTCAATTGTTATAGTGGAATGGAACTGAAATATATTAATCTGTTTTCAAATAATTGATGGAGATTTTAGTATATTCTCTTAAAGAATATAATCGAGGCCGTGCGCGAAAAACCAAGTGTCTTGCTAGATGCTCAGTTTCACGAGCGGACTGTAATAGTTGTATCAGGCCCGAAACAACCAGATCGTGACGTCACAGCCCAAACCCATCACAACTCACTTTTTAGGTAAGATTGCATACGAAGATGGATGAAGAAGCATCAAAATTGGAATATTTACAATGCCTAACTACATAATCTATTCTAAATTAAAGTATAGGAATAAATTAAAAAATCTTATAATTTTAGGGAATAATTTAAAAAAAAAAAAATTTGTTCAAAATTAATTAATTCAAAAGCTTGTTGTTTCAAAACTGATTGGTGGTTACACTGAAATAATTTCAGTTTAATTTTTCTTAAAAACTAAAATACAAAAACAATATTAAAAAAAAAATTATTTAAATAATCTTTTACTTCAATAAATAATCTTTTATTTAAAACCAGAAGTTTCTTTACGAAGAAATTGAACATTTACCTACAAATTCTTCCCTTTAAGAGACTAATTATGTAAAAATACCTTTAATAATAAAGAAACTTCTCTTATCTAGATTTAAAGCAAAACATAGTTTATATAATTTAGTAACTTAATTTTAAAGTAGATTAACTAAAATATATATAATCATACAGAAAGAGTGGCTAGTTTTTTTCATACTTAGAGATTTCACTTCGTCATTATGAATTTTGACATAATTTTTTAAATGTATGTTAATGCTAAACTTGAAGTTTTCCAAAATAATTGTATTAGAAGAATCCTTAAAATCTTTTGGCCTGTTAAAATTATTAACGAAGCAATTTTAGAAAGGGCAGGCATTACTTCGATCAAAGAAGAAATCGGTAAGAGAAGGTGGCGATGGACGGGTCTGGTATTAAGAATGCCAAAAGAGATCCTAACACGCGTTTTTCTCTCCTGGGCTCCTCCTGTTGGCAAGAGGAAAAGAAGGGGACAACTTGACAAAGTTAAATGCAATCAGACCTAAAAAAAGGATCGCTTAAATGGTCTAGAAGAAGTAAGATCCCTCGTAAAAGATCGGAAGGTATGGAGAGGTAGGCGCGAAACCTTAACAGCGTGAAGAGCCTAATTAAGTAAATAAGTAATGCTTACTGACAAACAAGATTCTATTCAAATTTTCATCTTCGTTCCACAATCACATTGTCGATCAGGAATTTCAGGAAGAAGATCTATCTTTTTCAATACTAGTTCCTTCAAAAGTTGTTTCTGATTTTTGAATTTTAAAATTTTTTCTTCATGTTTAACTCCGATAACTTTTTGAAATTTCTATAAAATATGGCCTTGAACTACACAATATTTGAATAAACATTTTTAATACTTTTAGAATATGCGAATACAAATCATCATGCTTTTGGTTTCTTATAGGAAAATTTATTTATTATTCGATACTAATACTATCATTATACATACATAGAAATTTATAGTCCCGAATCACACTTTATTCTACAAGCCAACATTTAAGTGAAGTGAGGGCTTAAACTTGTGATCCTCAGAACAAATGTAAATTTTAACTCTAGCTGCTTGACAAACACTGCCAGACAATGTCAACAAACAGTACTGGTTTTTTTTTAGTTTTCTTAGTCAGATGATTACTTAATCGGTAAAGAAGATAAGTATCCATAGAAAGATCTCAAAACAATCCTTTGTACAGATGTAATGTAGGACATTTTTTTTTTGGCTCAATTTTATTTGGCATTTTTTTTCCCCAGATAAATGTTGTTTCTGGCGACGGATTTTATTTTAAATTATATTTTAATTCAGTTAATTATTTATATTTTAATCTTCTTTCAGTTACTGTGTTTTTAATTTTGGCGAATTTTCTAAACGCCAAAAGAAAAAAATTGCAAATGTCCTATACTACATCTGTTCTCAATCATTACAAAAATACACTCATATCAAGAATATCATGAATAATAACGAGAAAATTATTCCAAAACTCAGATTCCTTAATTCAAATATTGAAAATCATTAATGAATTGATACCTAATAAAATCTGACAGGAAAATAGTTTAGGCTTAACATCGACATATTTAATGTAACATACAACAGAAATTACTTTTCAAATGGAATGTAACCAAATCGCATTTGATGCGTTTTATTTTTATGTAAACATTTAAAAAAAAATGTACTCACCGAAAATAATGTAAATAGTAACGTTTAATATTCGTAAGAAAAAAGTGAAGACAATTTAAAATTGAAAATCATATCTAAACAGAACATAATCAGTACGCTATTTACAAGTGCAAACAATATCAACAACATTCATAGCTTTGCGCTGTGACGTCAAACTCGTTTAAAAATTCAGGATTATGGCCTTGTAGACTGAGCATCTAGCAAGATACTTGGTTTTTCGCGCACGGCCCCGATATAATTAAATTTAAAGAAAGGAAAATGTGTGTTTCTGGTTTTATTTTTAACCCATTAATTACGGTTGGCAAGAAAGCTTGCCAATCGACATTTTATTTTTTTCTTTGCTAATAAATTGCTATTGTGATTCAACTTAGTGTTTTTTTAAAAACCATAAAAATAATTTTCCAAAAATCTGAAAAATTCAAAATGTACCTAAAATGATCTAAATAAAGAAGGTAAAAGTTGGGAAAAAAAATGACTGTTTATTCATTTCAAAGTCGTTTTATATACGTTAATGGAAAGAATAAGGTTTAAAATAAAATACTGAAATATGATAAATATAATTTAATATATTCATTTATATGAATGCTTTAAGCTTAGGTTTTACTCATTCCATATCTACAAAATATTTTTCTATTTTTTAATTATTTTTTTAGCAAAATTTGTTTACTCAGTAAAATAATGCAACAAAAAAATTAGGTTGGTAAGAAGAATTTGAGGCTAATATATAGGGGAACTAGGGGTACTTGACCTAATTTTTAGTTTTGGGTGTTTTTTTTTTTTTTTTTACATTACTTATCAGTGTGTAAATGACGTCTATTTGTACTTCATTAAGTATTACACAATATTTATGAATAACTTTCTGAAGTATTAATTTTAAAGGTGGTAAAATATTAAACATAAAAAACCTTCAACTTTTGGGTCAAGTATCCCAATGTATTGAGATACTTGATTCACCTCTTACGGATCCTTGGCCCAAGCCATATATTTGAGAGTATACAATTTAAAATTATAAATGCTACACTTTTACTTACTAATAACAACATAACTCCCATTAATGAGTCCAATGTTAATACTTTTCTGTGCTTGTTCAATGAGGTTAAAACTTTTTATTTTTATTACCTACATAATGTTAATATGGTGACTTTAATACTTTCAATTTTTACTGTAGAAAGCAAAAAATATTAGTAGCTTGAAAGCTATTTCTGTTCTTTATACACGTTCAAGAATAAGAAAATAACTATTTATTTAATTGCAATTGTAAACTCAAATTAAAACCCAAAATTTGTAATTCTATAATTTTTCATTGAAAAATTGGGTGGATAAAGAATAGCTTGAATTTAGTCAGGTTGGTGTATCTTCAGGTGATTTGTGCATTAAACATTACAAAATCTTTTAAAAGGTAAGTAAACTGATGTACTGCGTGAAAACAATGGAAGGAATTATAATACCGTTAACTCATGTAATTTCGATGGTAGGCAACGACATATAACTTCCAAGAATACTCATCAGTAACAATACTTTTTTATCAATTGAGCATCTTACATACATAACAAAATGGTATAAAAAGAGTAAAAAAAATCAATAAACATTTCCAACAATAAAACCTGCCAAATGCATTCAAATAGTATTCCTATCTTGGGTCAAGTGTCCCTATATGCCTTTGGTCAAGTATCCCCTTAATTGTACATTTACTACGTAAGCCTAAAATACAACCATTTGCAAGTAATTGGATAAACACTATTATATATGTAATTGTAGCTAAAAGTATGCCAAAAAAAAAATGCAATTAAAAAAAAAGGGATATTTTTAAGCAAAAACCCTTTTTACATCAGCTTTTACAACGTGAAGATATTACTTTTGGAGCAGGAAAATTTAATTTATCTTATAAATTAAAAACTGATGCAAAGATTCAGTTAGCATTTTCTCCATGTAGTTAGCTAACTGAAGGGCAAGAAGTGATACCACTTCCAACTTATAAAACCAATCCAAATTCAGAGAAAAAGGCATTGGGTCAAGTATCTCTGGTTCCCCTTATCGTCCTCTTTTGAAGTTATACTTAAAAAATTAAAGTGTGTGTATCTGAACAATATATAGCAGCACCAATTGTTATTAATTTATTTACTTTTCAAGACAAATTTCAAAAATAATTCTCACACAAAATTTTAACGAACAATTTCGTTTAAAAATATTTCAATTAGTTTTGGGAAGAAGAAAAATATATATTTACTTAAACAAATTGTTGATTTATGCCATGGTTTTATATTTTTACTGGTTATATACCCTTTTTTCTTAAACCAGTGGGCTGCTTCAACGCTCAATAACACTCGTCAACCCATGAGTAATCTCAATAATTAATAGTTTAAAAAACTAAAAAATACGCTTTAATAGAAAAGTGAACTAAAAAGTAGAAAATAATTTTAAACAAGTTTGAAATAAGAATAGAGTGATTAACAAGAAATATTTATTTTATCGTAAAAAAGCGTGGGGTGCTTTTTAAGATATTTTCATAATGGCTCTACTCTTACCAATACCTGTCATTAAATATTTTCAACAATTGACATCAAGCACCCCATGCTTTTTTACGATAAAATAAATATGTCTTGTTAATCACTCTATTCTTATTTCAAACTTATTTAAAATTATTTTCTACTTTTTAGTTCACTTTTCTATTAAAGCGTATTTTTTAGTTTTTTAAACTATTAATTATTTTCTACTTTTTAGTTTGGTTTTCTATAAAAGCATGTTTTTTAGTTTTTAAACTATTAATTATTTTTTCTGTAAACTCGAATTTTTTTTCAGTTAGTGTACAAAACTCTCCAGTTGTTTCTGCCAATAGTCACATGCTTGTCTCAAATTTAAGTCATGTGTATGCTTTAGTACACACCGTATTACTTGGCACAAAACACTACCATGTCTCTGAATATGAAAAATCACTAATCCTGAAGATCCTGGTAAGGATAATGCGACTAAAAAAAAACACGCTTTGTATAACTGTCGTTCAAACGACAAATCTTTCAAACGGTACACCAGGGTTCGATTTCGGAGAAGGTTGGTTGGTAGGAATTTAACGGCGCAAGGGCAACACGAGTTAATCCTTGTGATAAAGCGACAAACTTATTGAATTATTGAATTGTCATCGGTCCTTAATAAGTATGCCAAATTTCGAGTTAATCCGACGTTTTGAAGGGGGTCAAAATCATGTTCAAAGATTCCGTTACATACTAACATACATACATACATACGTCTGAAGCTAATAAAAGCGTATTAAAAAAGTGCTACGCGACTTGTAGACCCAATTGAACTTTCGAAATTCTGCTGGGCACTTGAACAACTACAGACTGTTTACTACTTATGTATAAAATGTCAGAGTTGTCTGTCGGTTTAGAGTAGTCCTGTAAACAACTTTTCTCTCCTTAGGATTAACATTTCGGCTTAGTTTTAAAAGTAATTAAAACAACTAACTAAAAATTCTTTTTCCGACGTCTGTTAAGTTACCCACATTGGAACATATGTTCAAAATTTCAGAGTTCTACTCGGCGTGGAAAGTACTTAAACGCTTAGAAAGAAATTTGAATCCTTATTTTTTTCAATATACAGAGATTGAAAGAAAAAACGAATCAGGCAAACTCATATTACAGTAGCTTTGCCCACTTGTTAATTTTTAACTGAATAGCCATTAAAATATAATTCATGCAGTACATCCATCCACTACAAGAATTAATGAAAGTCAATATGAGAAAAAAAATATGTTTACAAAAATGTTTAATAATAATCAAAACAATTAGAAAACATATTTAAATGTTTTCAAGAATAAAATTAATTTTAGAGGAGACGTCAGTCTGTCCAAGGCCGAACTGGATTGAACCAGGCCGTGACAACTAATAGTAAAGAGTGGAAACAGGGCGCTGCATTCCAACCAAAACAGTAGCATGTTGTTGGGTGGCTGGAGAGATTAGCGCTTGCGATGCTTAACTAGTTTGCATCATAATTATTAAATATACAATAACAACAATTATTCAATATTCTGCAATGATCAAGAATGACATGCAATAAATCTTTTCTTTAATAACCGCAATAACCCAAGTATGACTGAGGTCTGATAGAGGACAACACTTTAACTTACAAACACAAAATTTATTAAACACCATATTTCATATTACAGCAATTGAATATTAAAGTAAAATAACTTAATCGGACTTACTATTAAAATACAAGCATAATTAAAATGAACTGTTACCTTTAACAGTAACAAATCAGTTCTTATTTAATTTAATAATACTCGTTTGCTCCTCTCTGATAATAGAATATTGACTCACCCAATCTCCATAGAAGGCTCATACTCATCAAATTAATATCCATTTCGTACATGATTATTTTCACTTCACTCTTGAATTAAACACAAATTCTTCTTCAGGAGTTACACTCGCAGGAAGGCACATAAAATTACATCTCGTCGATAATGAAATGGCGCTAGCGGTATCACCCTATTAGATGATTAGGTTGAACCCACACATTATTTGAAACCAATTGATTTGAAGGAACTTGTCGGGGTATGATCGTCAATCTGCGGGCCGTTGCACTGCCCAGCAAGCAAATACCGCCACCAGCATATCGCCGGGGCAAAGAGCCCCAAGGTCTACATTTTTATAGATTGAAACTAGCTCTCGGAATTCAAATTCAAATTCTCGTGCAAGGGCTTTTAAAAACTCGGTTTCCATTCAAATCTTACTTAGCGAATCGCAAAGAAATCCCGCCTAAAAATACACGTACTTGAATTTCACTGGATAACTTTTGATCCTCCTACAAACATTTAATTGGAAGAAGGGTGCAATTGTAAAATCCCTTCCCCTCGAAAATATTCGTAGACTTATAAATTTCGGAGCAGACACATTGTGTTAAACTGCCAAAAATCACAAAAAGTCCAACACGCCTTGGCGCCAACTAGTTGCTTCTATAGAACTACAAAGTATAACTCCTTTGAAACCTTTAAATTTATTGCATGGGGAAGAAAGCCTGGTCGACTGGGGCCTACATCAAAAGTGCCCACGAGACACGCAAATTCGCAGGTGTTCAGGTAAGAAATCTTAAAGTGACCCCTGCATTCCCTCGAAAAGAACCCAATTTCCGTAAAAGGGAAGACAGCAATCCAACAATGTGTTTTCTTTGCTTGGTCAAATACGAAAACCAATACTTTACTAAGAGGACAAAATTACTTTATTTTTAAAATGCAAAAAGAATACGGTGAATATTGCCAAACGATAATATTAACGAATGAAATAAATTTATACACAGTTCACTCGTGACAATTTATTATTCATATTTCATGCACATATGATGTCAGAAGCCACACTACACTATCATTTATTTAAAAAAAAATTGCTTTTTGTTGATTATTACGCATAAAATATGAGACTTTGATATCTATTTTTAGAATTAAGTTGTTTATTTAAAATAAGGCCTATTTTTGAATTTTATTTTCATTACTTTTTAAAGAAACAGAGTTTTGAATTCTTTGTCGTATTTTTAAAAAATATTAGAAATTATAAAAATTAAATTAAAAAGTCGTCTTTGGCAATTCTCGTGATTTCAGAGTTGGCAGCCATGGATATTTTTATTTTAGCTGGCGTTCTAAAAAAATTTTCATCACAGTTTTTGATTTAATTTTTTTAATTTCTAATATTTTTTGCAAATAGAATTGATGTCATCTTCATAGATTTACATTTATTAATTAATTTCATTTTCATTTAAAACCAAACATGGTGAATTGTTGAGTATCACACTGTACTTCATATTCTGGAAAGAGAGCCGAAGTTAAATTTTACGAATTCCCCTTGGATCCGGATCTACGACAACGAATCTGCCAAATCGACAACGAATCTGCCTGTTAAATTTCAGCGTGATTGGATGACTGCAAGTTGTTTTTTAAGTATACTGAAGATAGAAGCGTGTGTAAAAGCGACCTTTTAGTGACAGTGACACCTCCCGAAACATGATATAATGCAACTTTAACGTCAAAGAATCTACCTGTTAAATTTCAGGACGATTGGATGACGGCAAG
Organism: Linyphia triangularis; assembly: GCA_963978545.1. Lineage (NCBI taxonomy): Eukaryota > Metazoa > Arthropoda > Arachnida > Araneae > Linyphiidae > Linyphia > Linyphia triangularis. Next base: position 76,130,845 of record OZ021723.1, read on the forward strand.
ATTTTTTTTTTAGTATCTGAAGATACAAGCGTAAGTAAAAGCGACCTTTTAGTGACAGTGAAATTTGATAGAATGCCCCCAAAATTTGATAGAATGCATTGTCATTGAGATCAAATCTATCTGCCAAATTTCAGCTCGATTGATTTATTGCAAGTGTGTTAATATCCCTATATTGCAGTTTCAAATCTGGTTGGATTGCAGCGGCCCCTTGTTTTGTGGGAGGAAATAGAACTAACAACTTGATCGAGAAATTTCGAGATGTTTCTTTTGCGATGAATTGGCTGGAAATTTCGGGAATATTCTCACGCGCCTGCTATATAAAGACCGCAGATCGGGAAAGTTTTCAGATTGACTTCGGACTTCGTTGAAAGCTGATCGCGATCGCTCTGTTGACCTATTGGAGTGAGCTTGTATAATCGCTATATTCGAAGCTGTTCTTGTTGAAGCTTGTATTGAAGATTAATAGTGATTGCACTGTTATCTGTGAATAAAATTTTGTGAGTTTTCTAAAAGAGTAAATACTAGTTTTTATCTGAAAAACTGTCCCATCATTGCCTCAGTGGAAAAATTCATAACAGTGGTGTCAGAAGTGGGATTTCAGAATTTCGAATGCCTATTACTAGAGGAATGATGGAAGACCAAATGAAGCAACTGATGGAAATGATTGCTGGAATGAAGGCCCAACAAGAGTCCGCCGCAACCGAAATAAAAGCCGGTCAGGCCCGCCAAGAATCAAAGAACGCTGAACTCGTCTCTACGATTGCCGCCGGTCAAGCCCGCCAAGAAACGACTAACGCCGAACTCGCCGCTGCAATCGCCACCTGCCGAGAATCCACATCAGCAGCTATAATTGGGATTAAAGAAGAAATACAATCCGAACTGGATACAATGGTGGAATCTACGATAATAGAGACTACTACAAGTGTTCTACAATCGGTAAAAGAAGAGGTTCTGAGTGAAGTAAGAAAAGAAATCAGTGAGGAGTTTTGAGGCTGTTAATGGGAAAGTTGACTGTTTGGGAGAAAAGGTTTCTACAGTGAAAGAAGATCTTGTGACTGTGAGGAATGAAATCGAAGAAAAGTTTTCCACCATGAAAGAAGAGCAGGAAAAGTTTCATGACGCTGTTGAAGAAAGGCTACGGAAAATTGAAACGTGGGAAGCTATGACCGTTGCAACGCCTAAATAGGATAATGTTTCCACTCCCTTCATTACGCCACGTTCCAACATCAAAGTAGCCACTTTTGATGGGAGGTCATCTTGGCGCGTTTATCAAACGCAGTTTGAAATTATTGCTTCTGCGAATGGTTGGGACGATACTTCGAAAGCATTCCATCTCGCAGCATCTCTTCGAGGTGAAGCTGCTGACATTTTACAGACACTACCTGAAGAGAAGCGGGGAGAATTCGTGACGCAGGCAAGCGCGTTGGAGTTGAGGTTTGGGGAGCAGCATCTAAAGAATTACAACAGACTGCAATTGAAAGTGAGACAGCAGAAGGCCAATGAAACTCTTCAAGAATTGGCATCGGATGTAGAAAGACTGTCGCTCCTCGCTTTCCCAGACTGTCCCTCGGACGTACGAGATAATCTGTCTCTTCAGTATTTCGTGGATGCCATCAAAGATCCCGACATACAGCAAGCTACCAGGATGTCAGACAGCAAAGATCTGAAGTCCACCCTTGTCTATGCTATGAGAGTAGAAGCCGCACAGCAAGCTTCTAGAAAAGATCGGCGTTTCGTACGTGGAAAATGACAGACGATTCCTCTGAACTTCTTACGAAGAAGTTTCAAGAACTGGAAAACAAGGTGGAGCGAATGATGAGAAGTAATCCTGGCTCGAGGGATCGAAAAACTAGAGTGGTTTGTTGGTTCTGTAACCACGAAGGACATTTCAGACGTGATTGCCCTGAATTGGACAGGAGAGGGGACAAACCCTCGTCCGAGTCTCAGCAGTTAAACTAAAGAGCGGCTATCTCGCGAGGCGGAGGTCGCTGTGTAGAGCAGGTGGTGCCCCACTCAGCCTCTATCACATCTCATCCCTTCAAGGAGGAAACCATGGTTTATTCGTGGAGGGCAAGATCAATGGAACTCCCTGTCGTCTAATAATTGACTCAGGGGCAAATGTAACCATCTTACGGACGGATGTAGCCCGGCGCCTGGACAGCCAACCTCTTTACACGGCGCCTTCAGTTTTACTACAAACTGTGACTGGTGACAGAATTTCTGTGCATGGGAAATTAAATGTCAATATCTCCTTTGGATTTCCCACCTACACTCACACCGTTTACGTCGCTGAAATTATTGACCCATGTATTCTTGGACTGGATTTTTTACAGAAAAATTGAATTACTTTGAATTTCGAGAAAGGCGAGCTTCAAACAGGGAAAGAAGAAGTTCAATTGTTCGGTTTGGACTCGGAAGAGCCGTGTGCATATCGAATAATAGCTCTTGAAGACATCACCATCCCTTCCATGACAGATTTGGTTGTAAAGGGTTCAACAGAGCTCCCGAAGGCCTTCCGATTTGGAGTAACGGACTTCCCATCATCGAATAGCTTCCCGAAAGGAGTGCTAGTAGGAGCGATGCTTGTGGATCTCTCTCAGGAGGTGGTGCATGTGAGAATGGCGAACATCGGTGATGCTACCAAAGTTATCAAGAAAGGAGAAGAAATTGCCACATGCACACCTGTTACAAGCATCGAACGGGGATCGAAGGAGTTTTCGACCGCACCCTCCGCGGATTTAGTCGACCAGCTTCTCGAGGATGCTCGGTTGGAAAGAAGTCAAGAGAAGATTATCGGAAACCTTATAAAAGAATTTCAGGACGTTTTCTCCATGTCATCGAAAGATGTAGGAAGAACGAAGCTTACACAACATTGAATTGACACAGGGACCCACTTACCGATTAAACAACATCCTCGAAGACTTCCATTTGCAAAACAAGAGGAGGTCGGGAGATTGTTACAAGAAATGGAAGATAATAGAGTTATTGAACCCTCCTCAAGTCCATGGGCCTCTCCAATCGTACTCGTTTGAAAGAAGGATGGTTCCACTAGATTTTGTGTGGATTACCGGAAGCTGAATGAAATTACGAAAAAGGACAGCTATCCTCTGCCAAGAATTGATGACACTTTGGACACTCTATCGGGGAACCAGTGGTTTTCAACTTTGGATTTGAAGAGTGGATACTGGCAAGTGGAGATACATCCCGACGATCGTGAGAAGACGGCCTTCACTACCGGACAAGGATTATGGCAGTTTCAAGTTATGCCGTTTGGCTTGTGTAATGCACCGGCTACGTTCGAGCGACTAATGGAGACTGTGCTTAGAGGACTTTCCTACGAGACCTGTCTGGTATATTTGGAGGATATCATTATCACTGGGCGGAGTTTTGATCAGCACTTGCAAAACGTAAAGAACGTGTTCTTGAAGCTTAGGGAAGCCCACTTGAAACTTAGCCCATCAAAATGTAAGCTCTTTAGGCGGAAAGTCAGTTATCTCGGATACATCATCTCATCCGATGGAGTGAGCACAGATCCAGCCAAGATCCATGCTGTGCAAATTTGGTCTCGACCGCAAGACGTTCATCAATTGCGAAGCTTTCTAGGCCTTTGCACGTATTACCGTAGATTATCATCTGTATTTTAAGATTTTTAGGGTATTCGATTTATTCCTTGCGATTCAAAAGTTGATGTATTTTTTTTTAAATTTGGAGATATTGTTTACTATACTATTTTGAACACCATTGTGCATGGATTTTGGAATCTGGTATTTTTTTATTGTTTTACAGCAATTTTCGTAATGCTTCTATTTAAAAAGTTTAAATTTTTTGCCGTAGTACCAAAGTTTTACTTTTAAATAATTAACCAATGAGTCAAATTCAAATTCCATGCACAATTATGTCAATATATATTCGATTAGCTTGTATAAAAAAATTGAAACAGATTGCAAAAAACTTGAATCGCAAGGAGCGTTTTTAAAATTACGGAAAAAACGCTAAATTTTTTAATAAAAATTTAATTTCTTGAAAAAAAATCAATATAAACTTATGAAATTATAGGTTGTGTTGCCTCTAATTGCTATTGAACTGCAAAAAAAATTTCATGAATTTTAGACAAAAATTGAAGAATTTTTATTTTTGACTTAACAGTCCCCTTAGTAAAATTAGCAATAAAAACACTGCACGTTTTTTTAATCAACTTTTATTATTATGGTTATGCCTGTTATAAAAATGTATATGCTTCAAAGCAATAATACTCTGGCAGAAATTGCGGCTGAAAAAATAAAGTGTTAGGTCTATGGGACAGGGACAGACTGACATTTCCTCTTGAATAAAATAAAACTACAAAGAATTTAGAAATATCTTCATCTAAAAAGGACATCAAAGGAATAAATGCTTGTCTCATTAATATTTTTAAACGAATGACGTCTTTCATTCTGACATATGTAACAGATTACTATCATCAAAAACGTCCGAAATTTGTAACAAAAAGTATTTACCTTCTCCGATAATTTCCCTGTTGTCAAATTATCCAAGACTTAACTTTGGATTAATCGCCTTCCATTTCGTCAACAACTCCCTTTCAAAAATTTACTCCTTATTACGACATATATCATGTTAATGAATTGAAACAATAGAAATTTTCTTGACTAACCATGCTTACATATAACCCATCGATTTTGTAGAACTTTTAAAACAATCTTATTATGATTCCTAAGCAGGACTTGATAGCCAAATTGATTGAATGTCTACCCTTAAATCCATGATTCACGGTTTAAAACCTATTCGACACAATTCTTCAAATTTTAACGGAAATTACCCAAAGTTTAAATGATTTTGAAAGTTAGCGTTCTCAAAATTGGAATACCAATTAAATAACACATTAAATTTACAGAACTAATATTCCTCTTTAATTCTATCACTTTAAAAATTAAATTATTTCAATTTTAAAGATGCTGTAAGTCATATGATTATACGGCGATTTATTCTACCTCTATCTTACATAATTGCCATTCTCAATTAAGCCCAAGGGCCTTATTTTACAGAGCCACTAGAGTGGCGAACGCGTGCCACCCCTTCAGTAGCTCTGACAAGCCACTCGAATTGAAACATGCAATCCCATGGAACTTATTATATTGAGCCACAGCAGTGGCCAGTTGCGATGGTGCGCGTTCATCACTCTAGTGGCTCTGTATAATAAGGCCCTAACATGTCTGGCAAAATGAATACCGAAACGACGAAATGCGACTAAAAACTTTATTGACTCTATATATAGCCAAACTATGAAATGAAAAAATTGGTTTTAAATTAATTAAAAATAGAAAGAATTATTTAACAATGTTTAAACTAGAGTAGGATTTTAAGTTGGAACATTCCGGATCATACAATCGAACCCATTTGAAGATACATAGCTTAGTTAGATCTGGACGTTTGTTTAAATTTTTATATCAAAAACGAACTAGAACTCGACTTTTTTGTATGTTTTTGAATATTTCAATAATTTTTTTCTTTGTTGTTTTTTATCCTAGACATTTGCTCCATTTTTTTTTTATAATGATATTGCCGCGACATATCTACAGTATTTCTTTGTATTATTATGCGAAGTTCTTCAATCATGGTAGAAAATAGTCAATTTCGAATTTTCCATAGGAAGTTGTTCAGAGAATTGATACTGTCGTTTCTGCCTTTTTAAGGTTCCTGCGAACGACCGTTTCGTCTGATTGTAAAACTGAGCTATGATGTTTTTGACTAAATTTCATTTAGGGATCGAAGTCAAAAGAGCGTTCTACATAGGATATATACTAAAGTTATATTCCCCATTGAACCAGGGCTTGGAGATTGATATACACTGCAAAAAAAAATCCAGTCAAATTTAAGGTTTTAAATTGGCAGCAGGGACGCCAGAATAAAACCTTGCAAAATACGGAAACATTCCTTATTAAAAAAGGTTTTTGACTAGCTGCAAACGGTTTTTCCCCGTAAAATAAACTGAAACTTTCCGTATTAAATATGGTCAATTCCATATAAAATATAATTTTCCCCTTCCCATATTTATGAAAAATTAGCCTATCTTTAATAAAGGAGAGGGATCAGAAATTAATAAATCGCTCAAAGTGTGGAATATTCCATATATAGCTTTCTATACGACCAAGGTACTAAAACTCGATAAATTTGAAAATAAGCAAGGGTATTTATATAGCTTTATTACACTTCACGACACGTTTATTTCGAAATCGGATTCTTCAAAAATATGCGAGTAAATACCCAGGCAGCAAAGCGTTATTGGCCAATGTTGGAAACTAGGGTTCTGGGAACATTTGGCAAGATGTTCTAGATTCAGTATGGCTTATTTTTCAACAAAACATATTTTTTACGCCTCCGTCCTTTCTTATAACATTGTATTTCAACTTTAAAAATCGGCTTCAGCAATTCAAATTCCAAGTATATTTTATCAAGCACTGAGCGAGATTGGACAAGATGCGTAGCAAAGGCCAGTCTACAACGTTCTCCATTGGGATTAGCCAGTATCGAACAGATTTTGGCCAGCGGATTTGTGAAGGAGTTATAGCTGTATATTTTCAAATCAAGAACTAGTAGTGCATTGTTTCGATTGCCTATTAATAGATATGAAAGATTACGCAATTTGAACTCAATATTTGAGAAAACATCGTACATGCAGGTCTTAGAACTAAAATGATTAAATTTTATTGCTATATTTATACAGTTGGAGAAACTTTTACTCGGAAGATATTATTAGCCATGATATACACTGGAAAAAAAAAAACTTTTATGTTCTCTATTACGTATAGTTCCATTTTCTTACAATAGAATTATTTTATAAGCAATAACGTATTTTTCTTGAAGAATACACAGGAAGTTTTCTGACGCAGAAACTTTGGTATTACGGTCTTTTGTTTATGAACTACAAAAAGAATTGGTCGATTTTTTTAATACATTTATTGTTTTCCATCGTTTGAACAACGACGCTGTTGTTTTAGTGTTTCTTATATAAGTCGTCGATAAAAGTATGTTGCTCTACTTAGTGAGAGTTTTTCTGCCTTATAATATACTTATCATTCAAAAAAAAAATTGCTTCTGAGACATAAAATAGCAGGATATTTTACTACTCACTTCAAAGGGCTGATTCTTTCTATAGCATGAAGCTACCACTCCTTATTGACCATTCGAATACTCATTGAGGATACAAGAAAAAAAAGTGTTTGGTACATCTAGTCTATTGAAATATCGCATATAAATCAATTTCTGAATATTGATTATAGTTGAAAAAATGCCATAACATTGTAATTTTAATCCATTTGACTAATTCTGCATTATTCTGTAAGCTTAATCTTTTTGAAGTAAATTACTTTATTCACAATAGATTACATACGAAGATTTAAGAATGAACTTTTACCGGACAGTTTTATTTATTGTTTTTAATACTTTTAATATATACTTTTTTATCTATTTAATGAAATTTTGAAAACTTTTCCAGATTTATCGTATTTTATATTCTAGAAACAAGACAATGATCCGTTGCCAAGTTCCGATGTCAATTCGGGAAAACCTTCAAGTGTGTATTATGGGGAACTTTGGTTTTGGCCTCTCGCAGCTCAGCTTCTTTGGTTATGACTACATTTTTTTCCTAACCCTAGAGTCAACGGTTTAATGAATTGCTGTTATTAATTTTTTACTTTTGTCAGTTCAATTAGAAGGCGATCCTTTTGGATATTTTGTTAAGAACAAATTGCGTTATCACCAGGAAACGACTTCGGAATTTGAGAATTTTAGGCAAGAAGAAGTAGATTTCCCTCCTTGGTAGATTTTTTACAGCTAGGCATAAAGTGCTCATTTTCATCAATAAAAATAGTTTTATGTTAAATTATTAGGCTTGAATGAAAGGTTAAAAAATTTTCGACAGGGAGTGATTTGCATCTCGACTGGAAGTCTAACTACAACAGCTTAAACTACATGTATTAAATATATGCTATCAATAAAAGGGACTTTTACTGATGCTTTATTATGAACTAAAAAAAAAGCGATTTGCGGTGGGGGTTTTAGACTACTTTCAAGTTAGACTTAAAAATGTGTGTGTGTGTGTGTGTGTGTGTTTAATTTTACCACCTTCATATAGAGGGTCACAATTAAAAACTATTAATACTGCATGTTGTTACATGAAATTCTAAGGAGGGATTTGTTAGATTTAAAATGGAAATTTTCAACCGGAAGTGACTGAATTTCCGACCAGAAGTCTATTTATAAGGAATTGATACTGTCCATATACCAATACATATATATGTACCACGGTGATAACGTCTCAGATAGTCGGAAGATTTCAATTGATAGTTCGAAAAAAAAATAAAAATGATCATGCTAAATATAAAATTGTAAATTTTAACTGGATCACTAAAATTCCGACCAGAAGTCCACTCGTACTCAGTGATTTTTTTTTTCAATGCAATTCAGATATGACCAAAATATAATTGTAACTAAGTGACATCCTCTTAAATATGGGCTAAGGCAGAATTATTTTCAGGGGGGGGGGGGGGGTGCAGATCATACACGAATTGGTGCGAGGTGCTTCATTTTTGGTCAAATCCTGATTTTTTAATTGGATTTCCTATGAAATGTTAAAAAAAATAGTTATATAATGAATTTTTTTTCTATTAAATATAAAATCTCTTTCAAACCTCCGTGTTCCAGAGTTAAATATCACCTTTTTTCACTTTACATTTAACGTTAAAATTCCAGGGAGGTACAAGTGCACTCCTTTGCACCGCCAACGCTGTGCTCAAGCAAGTTTACCCTTGGAGTCCAAGCAGTTCTGAATGATTTTGTACATTGATGGTAGAATTCAAAGATAATTTTTTACCTGATGAACTTGAAATTGCAGTCTGAAGTCTTTTTCTGAGAGATCCCATCAAATATACTTTCTTAGCTTCAAAATTGTTATAAAAATGAATTATACGTAGTTGCAAGATTAGTAAATAAAAATTAAATTCAATAACTACCGACTTAGAAAAAGAAAAATTGACATTTTGGTATAAAAATAGTGTTCAAAATTGTATTGCACTTCTAAGAAGCCATTAAGAAAATAATTTTTTTTTATTACGCATGTTGAGTTGTCATGTATGGCATTTAAAACACTTAAGATTGCTGTTCATATTGTTTCCTTTTCAATTACAAATCTCTTGACAGTCCTTTTTTAGCATTTGCATACCAAAAACTCATTTATCGGGAAACTTACTTTGTTTAGTTGGTAATTAACGACAGGTGCGTTCTACGATGGTTATCATAATGACCATTATTGTTTGCAAATGTCGTCTAGTATTAATCATTCATACTCTTGTAATGAAGCTAAAACTAAGTAGCTGATGAAGGCCTGAAACTTTCTCAAATCAAATGTGAATGTTTTTTTAGCTAAAAGATGTTAAGAGGAACTAAAGTAATTTTTTTTAGAATGTGCAGTGTCAGAACTGTCTATATACTAAACTTTCAGTCATATAAAAATAAACTCGTCAAGAATTTAAGCCAATCATAGATCACCATTGCACTGCGCTTATAAATACATGTATGTGCGAAAAAAAAGGAGAGATTTCTAGGTAGTTTAGAAAAAAACTCAAACTGAGACTAAGATATAATTAAATATCTGAAAGTATGACCAATAAAAAGAACTAAAATTTTCAGCTCGTCCCCCGAACCCGCACGGGTACGCGCATCCCATTGAAAAAAATACTGCCTCAGCCCATGATGGAGAGGATGTCACCTAATTAGATTTATATTTTAGTCATATTTGAATCCCAACAAAAACATCTCTGTAAAAAGGTGCTTATTTCTTCAAGCAATGATTATGAACTTGAAAAGTATTGAGATTTAAAGTAGAGCCAAGTTTAAAGTTGTTGTAATTTGCGGGCAATGAAAATTAGTAAAATGTTCTTCTTAAAGTCAAACTTCCCCTGCATAGGCCTAAATATCTAGCTGCAAAAATATTTGTGACACTTGACCCTTACGTATTTTGGTTCACTGACACGTAATGGTCAAGTTTTATTCTTACTTATTATACTGTCGACCCTTGACAAACTTTTTGTTGGCGGCTAACTACGAGAACTATATAATTAGCCAACTCCTTTCTCTATATATAATTCTCTTGCGTAACGTCCAAATTTGGCTGTATTTCTGTGAGAAGAATGGCAACGACTTGAATCACCAATCTTCTAAATGCACTTTATGCACGAATTTCCAGCCAATCACAATATCTCTTTTGAAATTCGACTAATACATCTGGCAACAGAAACAACTTGGATTCGCTATATTTTTCTTTTCTTATTACAATCTACAGATAGAAATTATTGCCTATTTAAAACGTATTAATTTAATAGTTACGATGATGCAAGAATAAATAGATGCAAGATGTGTACATTTCTTTTGGATTAGAATTCCGGATAAATCAGACTTTTCGGAAAAGTTATCTGCTGGAACATGTTCCAGAGATCGCCAGGTTGCATTCAGCGCTAAATAGCCAATTTTAAAAAAATCGCTGAGAGGCGTTGTGCAGTAAATCTGAACCTATACTCATCTTTAATCAGTGCAAATTCAGTTATTACGAATTAAAAACTATCAAAATAACGAATAAAACCACCCACTCAACTTCAAAATCTCATATGAAAATTAAAAAAAAAAAAATTATTGGCGAAATATGGCTAATTTTCTCGCCAAATTTGATTTTCAAAAAATTCCGGTTGATTGAATGCTGGATAATTGGCCCTTCACTGTTTTATTTTATTTTCTAAGTATCGCAAAAAAGATTAAGTGAGCATATGATTGCTTCGTTAAGAAATTTCGATAAACAACTTTAATTATTTTGGCGCTTCATACAAAACCAGCCCGTAAATTTTAATTGTTCAATGAAATAACCGATCTTTTTTAAATATATGTACAAAACTGTTTATTTTTGTGTTTTCCAAGATCTTTCTACTACGTTGCCACACTGTCCCTGCTTAACGCGTCTCGACAGCAACAGAATAATGACGTGGCAAATATTCTGACTCTTCATAAATAATAAAAGGTTCAGTTTCATGGCATTATGCAGCTGAAATAGCTTTTTGCTAGGGCATATTTTAAATGCTTCTCTTTAATGCGAGCAAAGCGAGCCAAGGGGATTGCATAGCAATCCAGGGGGTTGGCGAGCGTCAGCGAGCAGGGGGCGGAGCCCCCTAGTATTCTTTTAATTATTATTTGGTTTTAAAGAAGTTTTTAAAAACTTTCTTAACAACATCCAATTAGCAGGGACTCACACGAGATTTTTCTAAGAAAGTTACTATTTACCGGACCGCAGTCCATGACGTACTTATGCATTCAATATGAATGATGATAATACAAAATTATTTTAAATAAATAGTTTATTCGGATATGTAAAAAATTGCCAAAGGGGAAAAAAATTAACAACTGGCGATCATTTTGTTATCGATAAAATATCGTTAATGCTCAATTTTATAAAATCAAGTAAACTTTTTTATTATTATTTCTTGATTTTAGAGGCTTTGCGGCGTGTGTTAAGTTTTCCCTCTATTTATATATGCTAAGAGCTACTAGTATTCTAAATTCTATTATTCTAGCTCCAATAGAAATGTAATAGAATAGAGATTCAAATTTTTCAAACATTGCCCTCTTTATGGGATTCGGAGAGGAAAATCTCGATTTTTAGATTTTTTCCTTTGTATACATGTTAAACCCTACAAGTACACCGAATTTTATAGTTCTAGCTCTGTTAGAAGTTCCTTAGTAATTTGATGATCAGTGAGTGAGTTTTGGGTGGATTTCAAAATATGTCGTTTTCTGCCGTTTTTTAATTTTATTATCTCGACAATTAATATAATTGGATACTAGAAACTTAAGGGTCTTATTAAAGTGGCTAACAGCTACCCGTAAAAAACATTTCAGCTCTAAGATATACTCTTATTCGCAGATACACTAAGGGAAAAAAGTAGAAGGACAGTCATATTTTGTAATTTATGCTTTGTATTTCGATCCTATTGATCTAAATTTCTTTTTTTATGTAGTTTGGCTATTTTTTCTTTTTTATAAATGAGTAAATTTTATAAACCCCAATAAAAATTAAGGAAAACAGTACTTAACGATTTTTGGTGTGTGAAAAAAGTAGGACACGTGCTAAAATAATTTGTTTTGGAATATTGTAAACCTCAAAGGTAGGTGTTTCATTCTTTTTAACTGTTTTTGTTAAGAAAAACATACTATTTTATTGAAAATCCGTCGTTTTCATCTTTTTAGAATGCCTAGAGGAAAACCTTTAAGTGAGTTTGAAAAAGGCCAAATTTATGACTACAAAAATGATGGCAAAGGTGTGAGAGAGATTGCACGCCAGCTACATATTAGTCCAAATACTATTTCAAACTATATAAGAAATCCTAGTAGTCAGGGAACAAAAAAGAAGACTGGCAGACCTAAAAAACTGACGCAACGCGATCAAAGAAAAATCATTTGGGAACTAAAAAACGGATGGAAGTATTGCCAAAGCTCAAAATAATGCAGGCATCGCACACGTTTCAAGAACTGTCTACAACTACATAAAAAGGTCCGAAAACTTCGTATTCCGAAAAAGGAAGCACCATCCCAAATTTAATGAAAGGCACATTGAACACCGACTGCACTATGCTAAAAACCACATGTCCTGGACGTCAGAATGGACCTCCGTTATATTTCTGATGAGAAAAGATTTAATTTAGACTGTCCAGATGGCTACAAATACTTTTGGCACTGTCTCGGTACTGAAGAAAAGACTTATTCTACCCGACAGATGGGAGGAGGGAGTTTAATGGTTTGGTTGGCAGTCGGGTACGGAGGAAGAACAAGCCTAGTGTTCCTGAGTGGCAGGCAGAAACACACAGATTACATCCAAGTCTTGAATTCAGATCTCTTTCCCTACGGCGTTGAGCTAGGCGGAAATGACTGGATTTTTCAACAATACGGAGCATCAATTCACACAGCTAATGGGGTTAAAAATTGGTTTGCAGCAAATAATGTTCGGGTTTTGCCATGGCCTGCTAAAAGCCCGGACCTCAACATTGTAGAGAACATATGGGTAATGATTGTTCGTCGCGTTTACGCGGAAGGCAAGCAGTTTGAATCTATAGTTGAGCTTCGGAGAACTTTGAATTATGTATGGGACATTTTCTTCCAAACAGAAATTCAAACTTTATATGATTCGATGCCAAATCGAATTTTCGAAGTAATCAAAGCCAATGGTGGAAGAATTCCCTATTAATAAGACTTTTATTTGCATTATTTAGAAGTGTCCTTCTACTTTTTTCACAGAGTATGATGAAGTCAAAACTGATTTATTGCTGTACTTGACCTGTATTTTTTTTGTTTCAATTTTCAGATACAGTTATCTGTTTGTAATTAGTAATTTAAAGTGTTACTCATTAAATTGTTACGGGAAAAAATCAGTGTTTTTTATTTATAAAAAAAATCATGTGTCCTTCTACTTTTTTCACGCAGTGTATGAGAGGTCAAAATACTGCTGAGCGACTTTCGGTAAAGATGGATGGCAGTGAACTTGCAGGGTGCACTGCCGTGCACCTAGATTTCATTGAACAAAAATAATCACTCGATTTTACATGAGCGAGGAAAAAACAGATTATTCTAAGGAAAGGATAGGTTTTCTGGAATTTTAAGGGACTAAGTATTCTAAACTATAAAGATTGTTTTGGCTAAAGTTATATCCTCTTGTATGCATTACTTATCAAAAGAGCTAATAAAGAAAAAAGTTCACTTTTATTAGTTTGTCAGACACTAGGTTTTTAAATTGGACACCCAAATAACTTAAACAAGGGTATGTTTAGCAATCGCATTTATCGATTAAATATCTTTTGTGTTAAGAGCTTAAATAATGATTATTCTTTTTGAAACATCCTTTGATCGTATCTTAATCATCGACCATAAACGAGTTCCAGTAAAAAATAAAGCCTCCTAAAAAACTAACTAGATGTCGGAAAAATCATTAAGCCAGAAAAAGGCATTACATCGAATGGCTGAGGCCAAACGACAACGTTTCATTTCTTTGTGCAGTACTTGGTAGGATGGATTTTATTTCGAAACATTTTCGATTAATAACTTTTAATTGATAATTTTTTTCTGGATGGCCATTTAACTTGGTAGTTTTTTTTTAACAACATCTAGTTGTTTTTATACACATTTTTGTACGGTTTGTTATGATGTCATTGTTATCCATTAGTAACGCTAAAGTTACGTTTTGATGATAGGTTCGGTTTTGTTAAAAATGGTCGACTGGATAGTACGCAAGTACAAGGAATTTTAAATAAATGATCTGCGAAAATTCAGCAGGTGATTGATGTGTTGTTATAAGTCTTCTTTATTAACGAAACTATCTATTAACTTATATATAGGGAGTCTAAAAAAAAAAAATTATGTACAATTTGATTGATAATCTGTGAGGAAAATTATAATGAAGGTATGCTCTTGCATCATGAGGTTAGTATGAGGGTGTTCTGTTAGAAATAAAACTCGCCATCTTCACCAAAGTCCTTCTGATTGTGTAGTAAAACAGATTCACGATTTGAGTGATTGCTCATAAGTGTTATATCGGGGTCGCCAGGAACAAGCTTTAACAAAATTTTGCTAAGCGGTGGGATTTCGACTTCGTAAAGTCCTGACTAGGTGATCACTTTGTTTTTCAAATTTTATACTTGTGCAAATTTGAGTTTGAGGATTTGTTTACAGTTTCTAAAATTGGGTAGATTTACAAATTAGTTTTTCAGAATTGTATCACTTTGTAAAATTCGTGGATTTTTCAAGAATTTTTCCTTAAAACAAAATAAACAATTCTATAAGCAAAATGAAACAAACCAATTTTCATCAGTAAATTTATTGAAATTCGATATATTTTTAGAATTACTCAGCAAGAAAGTTATGAAGCATATTTAATGAGCATAAAAAAGTAAATCTATAATGTTTAGATACTTGTAAGTTTATTTTTATGGACTTTTTAATTCAATAGTACAAGTTAATTTACTTCTATAGATATGTTCCCCTTGCACACTTAGAAGCAAGGGGGTCCATAGGGTTGGTCCCTAACAATTAGTTAATTTATAGTCTCCAAACTTAGATGAATGCAATTCTAAAACACTCTTTAAAAGCAGCTTCTTTTCAGCTCTCATTACTTTAACTGAAATATTGTAATTGCCTCCATGCATTTGCCGATATAGTTCAAACCTTCCTTCCAGTGGATCTTTTTTATATTTTCCATTAAGAATATAATCATCATTATACATTAGGAATTGGTACAAATAATTCCTAAATAGTTTTGGTAGTCTGCAAGAATGAAGAAAAAGTTTCTTTCGTTAATTTCCCACTACATGGACTTTTGAAAGGTAATTTCATGTCCTTCCAATTTTGCAACAAAGTTACAATTTCCTCAAGAAATGCAAGTCTTTCATCATCAACAGAAACAAATGGATTATCATCATCTCTCAGCTGTTCAAAAACCTTTCTTGGATTTTGATGTTCATGATTTTCCATCACCTAATACTAGCCAGAACAATTTGAGTTCCAGCATTTGACTCATTAGACATGATCTTTAAAGCGTATATGTTACTTGAATCAAATACTTTTAAGCCTAATGACACATTCTGTCTCTCAAAACTGTTTGGGCTTAGAGATTTAGAGGTCAGTTTATGGGAAAACTTAACTAGATTTTCACTTTCAGATTCATGTAAAGGAACAATATCTGAAAAGGATGCTTTATGTTCGATAGTGGGATCCTTTATATCAGGGAAAAACAAGGTTTTCCATTGAATCCTCTGGTTGATCCAATTGTTCCGGATGTACTTTAGTCAAAAAGAATGAACAATTGTTGTCCATTGTAAGGGTTTGGAATCCAGGTTTTTACTCACCCCCAAAAAGTTCAGTTATCATACAATTGTTGTCTTTGTTGTTATCGGTTATGATAGACGCAACATTGTATCCAATTTTTTGAACAAGACTAATCATTTTATTAGAAAAATTCAGCAGTTCTGAAGCAGTCAAATTGTTCATGGGAACCAATGCTGCAACGTCTTTGTTTTTGGAATACAATGACGAAATCATAAAAGTTTATATGCTTGTGGCCCTTGTCATTTTCTTATTCGAATTCATTCTACATAAGGAATTCGAACCAAAATTAATGTATGTACGTACAACTATTTCATCAATTAGTAAATTAACATACCTTTCCTTTGCATTGAGCTTGGAACACTTGGTTTTTCAAATATTTGTTGTGCTCAGCTATTGCACCGGTGTTAGAAAAAGATAACAAAGAAGAAAATTTTCTTAAATACCTAACAGTAGGCAGAATTAAAATTCTAGATTTTGACATTTCTTCATAAGCAGTAGGGGAGAGTATGTATATTGAAAATGGCCCAAGCACAGCATACTTGGGCTGTATCGCGGCACAGTTTTATTCGCTAAAACCAACTGCTCATATAGAAATTTCAAGGCACCAAATTCGCAATCAATCAGTTCATATGTCAAAAGATGAGATTCAAAAATATTGATTACTCCATCTAAAGTTTTGAATGGTTTAGAAGAATTTTGGTTTACAAGTCATGGAAACCAATTTTCTAGCTAGGAATATCTTTCCAGCAAAAGTCTGTTGTGTTTTATGTTAAATATCCACTTCAAGTCTTTTGGAATAATCTCAGTATCTTTAACAAATACATTAAGGACAAATCTTCGCAAATGGCAATGCTGTGGGGAATTGCAATAGGATTTTGCGATAAATCAATGACATAAAAATAAAAGGATTTCTCCTTTAAACACTCCCAGTTACTTTTTATTAAATTAGAATATCATTCTTTCAAATCATCAAAAGACTTACTTTATCGTTTTTTAGAAATTAATTAATCCTCTCCTCTTCACTTTGTAAACACATTTCATGCCGTTTATTAGGACTAGCTCAAGTAAATTTAGCTTCTTCATAAAGATATTTCAGCAAAGATGGAAAAATAGCAAGTTCCGCATTTTCACGTAGTTTGAGACACTTTCAAAACGCAGAAACTTCAATTCCATTTGCTTGTCTGTAGATGTTTTTAATAACATCTTCTTCGTGAAAATGAAGGATGCAAACAACAGTTCGAGGACCGGGCTTCCAATCTTGTCGAGGTATCTTTCTCATCCATTTGTCGTACAGTCATGTTCCTTCGCTTGGAAATTTAAAAATGCTCACCGATCTGGAGCTTTGTAGCTGGATTTACATCCAAGAACATGGTAAGAAAATGGCATTTCCTAAAAAAAATATAAAAAGTGTAAGGAAAATGAGTAATTATTTAATATTGAGCAGTAATGAGATACGGTTAAAACTATTTAGCTTTTAAAGCCGGAGTGGAAATTAGGATTCTTACTGAAATATATTATTGATGAATAATATGAAAGTCTGGGTTAGATAAAATGGATGTACGTGCATATAATGTAAGCAGGACATGAAATAGCAACTTTTTTTTTTTTGTAATAATTAAAATAAACACTGGTTATTTTGCCTTACATATATGAAGAACTTTTATTACTGATGTTTTGCCAGTTAAAAAAAATTTAATTCTTCAAAGCAATATTTCAACTAAAAGTGTGGCTGAAAAAATAAAACATTAACATTCTATGCTCAGGGACAGACTGAGTTTTATTCTTTACAAAAAGCTTGTAATACATTATATTAAAAAAAAAAGTAGGTGCAAAGAAGGTTTAGAATGAAATAACAGTAAATTCTCAAATAGTATAATTTATTCACATAATTTAAAGCTCAGACTAAAAGGAAATTTTTGTAAATGACATTTGTGTTTCAGATTTGTGATCCAGATAAACTTAAACATAGAACAGGCATTTGATCAAATAAGCAACTAGAATATTTTAAAAAGTTAGCCAAAAAATTATGCTTTATCAAAAATTTAACTGGCATATTATTCAGCTAATGTTACTATATCATAAAATATTTGAAACTTGCACTGCCATTTACACTAGTGTAAAAATTCAAAATTAAAATGAGCTTAATTGTACATGTTTAACTTCAAAGTTACCCACCAAAATGTTTCAATGAAATACGTAATGTTGAAAATTATAAACAAGGCTTTGAAGCTATGTTTTACCGAAAAATTAATAGAATGTTACTGTAACTATATCATAAAATAATGGGAACTTGTTGTTCACACTATGCAAAAACTCCCAATCGCAACATTTTATATTGAACATGTATCACTTCAAAGTTGTCAAATATAATATTTCAATAAAATGACTTATAAGTTGGAAGTTGCGAACAAAGTTGCGTGTACATCTGTAGCCATGCAAGAAACGCTAGTTAACGAAATGTAAAATATGCTAAGCAAATTTTAGCAATATCTTTTTATTTCAACCATGTCTATTTTTTCATTTCAAGCAGAGTTTGAAGCAAAACCATAAAAATGCTTCGACACTCAACAATTTTACAAGTCATGGAAGTGTGGGCCGCAGTACCAACGAAATTAAAATGTGTGGTTGTGGAAATAAAATTATTGTTTCATGATTGAGCAAACTTGAAGAAGTTAAATAGTGTGTACAGGTACATCAATGTTCGTACTCTTAGGGTGAAAGAAAATTATATGACTTTTCAATGACCACAATTTCTTTTGAAAACAAAAATTCCCAATTTCCCAATTTTGTTTCATTGTTAACACTTCATGATAAATTATAGATAATGCATTGTACACACTATATATATTTGTAATAAGTTTATGAATGATTATATGTAATAAAAAAGCTGACAATGAAGATTTGTCTTTTTCTCACATTTTTATCTTTAAAGTGAAAAAACATGATTTTTTCCATGATAGTGGTAATTTCAATTGCCGGTAGCAACCCCTAAATTTTATTTAAATTACCTAAAAAAATTTCACATGTGCTTTCTCACCAAAAGGAAACATTTGAAAGGGTGTCCCCTTAAAAATTTAAAAATTATTTTTTTAGTGGCATATAAGACGTACCCTACTGTCAATATTGCTGGATGCGTAGGTGCTTGAGTGCGATTTATAATCTATTAATCGCACTTCAGAAATGCATCCATTAAATTCCGAACTGGGTTCAAGCCCCCTGATGAAGAAACTCAGTCGGTATATCATATTTCAGATTTTATATTTTCATATCTGTGTTTGGCCTATTAATATCTGACTTTGGCAATTAATTTTTCTAATATTTGTAGGATTGTTGCTTCCAACTCATATTGACACGATTCAATATGAAAATTTAGTTTCTAAACATACTGACGGAAACTAATTTACTGAGGGATGTCATCTAAATTGGAACAGAAATCAAGTTATTTCACAGCAATTTCCTTGAAATTTGATCACTCGGGAATTTTTCCTATTTTATAGGGTTTCAACTTAAAGAAAGTTTTCTTAATAATCTTTAAATTTCAAATAATAAAAAAAAATCAAATAATAAAGATTTTTTCAAATAATACAGATTTTTTCAATTAATAAAGATCGTCTAAAAAAAGTGAATTGAAGAGCACAATTTTTTTTCTTAAGCAGGGTTTCAGTTTATACGAGCTCGTGTTAAACGAATAACTTAACTTTACTTTTAACCTTCTTTTAACGATAAAACTGGTTAAGTTTCGCGTCAAACGGTATTTCGTGTTTCGCTTTCAGAGCAAGATTCTGAGAGATTGAGTCATTTAACATTAGCGGATGATTCACACCATCCCCGATTTTCCCTAAAATATTACCAGTTGCTGCTGTCCTTATTAGATAATAAAAAATTAAATTATTTGTTCCTTAGTTGTACCGTTCAAATTCTATGACCTGTCATAGATCACCATTAAAATTGAAAAAAATTGTGTTTTTTGTGACACATGAAAACTATTTTTATCCATATAAAACTTCGCAAGCAACATTGCATTTCTTCTGTTATGGAATGAACTAGAATAAATCTTTATGAAACATATAAAGAGTCCATCGCAAGTCAATTGTGCAAGGTTATTAAAGATCATGAAATGTCCAGGTTTTCATGTTTTTAACCATTTTCAAGGGTGAATTATATCTAGCGCGTTTGATTTGCCACTGCAAACACGGTGCCATTGGATAGAGCTATATTAGTACTATTTATTAATACATAAAACATTGAGGCAAGCTGAACACATTGGAAGCTATTTGGTGCCAAAATCGAAAAATCTCTGAATTTGACACAAATTTGAGCTAGTATATATTTCTGCGAGAATAATGTATTGATACAACGTTGAGACTATTTAAACACTCTTTTATTATACTTAATTAGAAATTAAACTTTATTGCAGCAAGTTGAAGATATTTTTTTTTTTTTTTGCACCCCATCCTTACATATTGATGCATTACCATTTTCATTCATGTTTTCAAAAATTAATCTGTTTTCACTTCACTCCTCCTCATGTTTATAACAATCACTGTGTCGATATCATAACGCAATGGCCACTTAAACTCATCAATTCCTCTCTGATGAAGAAATCTCATTTTAAACTCAACATCCCCACAATATACTAGCAGTGCGTCAATGTAAAATAGATAACTGTACAGGACAGCGTAAAAAGAATGGGGCTGAATTTCATATCCGCAGTCTTTATCAGCAATTAGCTTTATCTCCCCCCCCCCCCCCAAAAAAAAAAAAAAAAAAAAAAAAAACTGCTAGACGTTGTAAAAAATTCCGGCAAGTCAGCCAGAAGTTATGAAATCTAATGTTTGCCGCCTTGCGGCCGCGTTTAGTTTCTTTGGGGTACTTGTACTCAATGAACTAAATTGTTAATATTAGGGGGGAGGGGGATAAGCATAGGCAATCAGTACTTGGCAGGCTACAGTTATTTTGGATTAATCTCTTTTCATTTGCTTCATCTACTTTGCACCCATTGCACTGAATTGAGATTAATTCTATAAAAACTGTAGCCTGCCAAGTACTGATTGCCTATGCTTATCCCACCTAATAATCACAATTTAGTTCATTGTGTACAAGTACCTCAAAGAAACTAAACGCGGCTTGCTTGGCGGCAAACATTAAATTGCATAACTTTTTCTGGCTGACTTGGCGAGTTTTTTTACAACGTCTAGTTTTTTTTTTTTTTTTTTTTTTTTTTGGGAAGATATCAATTCTTTTTGTAGAGTGTTTGCTAACTTAACTGCAGTCAGACCCTGCTTTCCAAATATCTTTCTCATTAAATTACCATTCCTTAAAAATTTTCCAAGGTTTTCAGTTACTCACATATTAAGTCAAAATACTTTTTCCAAACTGCTTAGTTGCATTTTATACAAATGACTTGGGTTTTAACCATCGCCAAATACAACTATATAATCTTACCACTTTCCCATCACATGACTAATGTCTCCGCACAACATATGTAATACAAAATAACGTCACACTTGATCATAAAAATCCAAAGACTAGGAGTGTGGAACATCGCGGAACTTTCAATCACACTTTAATACTGGTCACAGCATTCAAATTTAACATGGATCAGTGTAATTTACTATTTTTGTTTACTTATTGCCAAAAAAAAATTGCCAGTTTATTTTTGGTAATAATTATTACATTGACAAACAAAAACACTGCCAAAATTGAGAAATTTGAAATATGTTTTTCGGTAATAAGCAATAAGTAATTTTTACATTTTTCGAAATACACTGTTTAAATAGTTCAACTTAAAGTATCAAAGTCACTTCTTAAAATTGAGCAAAAGATAATGTCCGAAATCCATTGACCTGTTTAAATCAGTTCTTATCCAGACTAAATTTCCCAATTTCCGGGATCAATTCTGGGGGGGGGGGGGTTGCAGACCCATTTACGCATTTATTCATACAAAAGTCACTTCATCTAATCAATCTGAGATTAATAAAAAATAATGGTCTGAATTTATTAAGCGTTTAAGTTGTAGGCAAGGCTAAAATTCCCAAGCATCGGGATCATTTCCAGGGGTTGCAGACACTCCTACCCATTAAATCATACAAAATTCACTTCCTATAATCAACCTAAGAAGAAAAAAATAAATATCGCCAAACTGATAAAAAAAAAAAAAAAAAAAAAAAGGAAAAAAAAAGAAAAAAAAAAGCCAGACGAGATGGTGTCGAAGAAATTGTCAAAAAAGGTTGAGGACTGCTGCCGATAGAGACGATGGTCCAAACAAAAGAAAAATCACCACAGTAGAAAATTGAATCTTAAAACACAATTAATTCCCCGTACTAACCTCATTACTGCTGCTCATTTTTTTTTTAAGTGTGTCTGTCTGTGACTCTGTGGATCTATATAGGAACCTACTTAAAATTGGAATAGAGCTCTGAAATTTTCAACAGAAGAAGTTTTGGCCTTCTAATTGTATATATATGTCAAACAGAATGTTAAAATTTTAATTAGTTCTTTTTTAATTAATTCTTTTTTACAAAGTGACTTCAAACAGAGATACAGCTCCAAAATTTTCAACATAAGTAGTTTTAGCCTTCTAATTGTAGTTTTGAAAAACAGAATTTCCATTTTTTGTTTAGTTCTTTTTAATATTTTTTTTTTTTTTAAATTAACTAACATATATTTTATAAAACGATTTTTAATAGGGCTACGGCTCTGAAATTTTCAGCATAAGTACTTTTGGCCTTCTAATTGGACTTTTGGAAAACAGAATTTTAAATTTTTATTTAGTTCTTTTTTAATTATTTTTTTCTTAAATTAATGAATATATATTTAACAAAACGATTTCTAATAGGGCTACATTTCTGAAATTTTCAACACATGTATTTTGGCCTTCTTATTGGATTTTTGGCGAAAAGAAAATTAAAATTTCAATTTGTTTTTCATTATTTTTTTTTAATTAATATGTTTACAAAAAGCGACTACTAATAGGTCTAGAGCTCTGAAACTTTCAACATGAGTAGTTATGGCCTTCTAATTTTACTTTTCGCAAACACATGTAAAAATATTCTCAAAGGGGTGTTTCATTATTGTATTAACGGGAAATGGAAATTCTTGTTTCTCAACAGGGGAGGGGCTTCTAATATTAAGGGTTTACGCAGCAATTAGTTTGTAGTGAGTGAAGCGAGCTTATGCTTACTCAGCAATGAACCTTTGTGAGTGAAGTAAGCCTGTGCTTATTATGAACTTTTCAGCCAGGGAAACGAGCTTGGTCTTGCGTAGGAATGTACCTTCCGGTGACCGAAGCGCCAAAAACTGGGACCTATACACCACTGACGAATCTCCGCAACGTAGGGCCACGCAACTAGCTAAAAAATTGCACATGGTAAAATTCCGTAGAGAAACACGGGTACTCAGCTAGTCTATATTAATAAAACAAGCAGTCTGTGTGTCTGTGGATCTATGGATATGTGGCTCTGTGGATCTATAGAAAGCAACTTAAAATTGTAGTAGAGAACTGAAATTTTCAACATAAGTAGATTTGGCTTTTTAATTGTGTATATGTCAAACAGAATGTTAAAATTTCAATTAATTCTTTTTTAACTATTTTTTTTTTTTTTTTTGTATTTTTTTTTTTTTTTTTTGTAAAGTGACTTCAAATAGGGGTACCGCTTTGAAATTTTCAACATAAGCAGTTTTGGCCTTCTAATTGGCCTTTTGAAAGATCGAATTTTAAAATTTATTTAGTTTTTGATTTACAAATATTTTGCAAAACGGTTTCTAATTGAGCTACAGTTCTGAAATTTTCAACACAAGTAGTCTTTGGCCTTCTAATTGGACTTTTGACAAAAAGAATGCTAACATTTTAATTTATTTTTTAATTATTTTTTTAATTAATATTTTCACAAAAAACGACTTCTAATAGGCCTAGAGCTCTGAAAGTTTCAACATAAGTAGTTTTGACCTTCTTATTTTGCTTTTTACAAACAACACGTGTTAAAATATTCTTAAAGGGGTGATGTATTATTGTATTAACGGGGAATTGTTTTTTCTCTACAGGGGAGGGGCTTCTAATATTAAAGCTGTACGTAGCAATTAGTTTTTAGTGAGTGAAGCGAGCTTACGCTTATACAGCAATGAACATTTAAGTGAGTGAAGCGAGCTCTTGCTAGCATTGTAATGAATCTTTCAACGAGTGAAGTAAGCCTATGCTAATGTGTCAATGAACTTTTCAGCGAGCGAAGTGAGTTCGATTTTGCGTTGAGATGAACTTTCCTGTTAGTGAAGCGCCAAAAATTGGGACCTATACACCAATGACGGATTTCCACAACGCAAGGCCTCACAGCTAGCTAAAATACTGCGCATGGTAAAATTTCGTAGCGAAGCACGGGTATTCAGCTAGTAACTAAAAAAAGTATCTTGGGAACAAATTTGAAGTTGTCTTCACTAAAAATCTCAACCTGGATATTCCGACATATTTTATTACATTTAACTTGCCAAATTAGGATGCAACTTACTTTTATTATAGAAGAAGGTTGTGCCATTGGATAATTGACATTTTCTTATTCCTATAACCATACTGGTAAAATACAAAGTTCTTAAGGGGTTGAATATTTTTTTTTTTTTTACTTTTTAAAAAAATAATTTTGAAGACTATTCTTCAATAAACTCACATAAAAAATACTTTTTTACTTTTTTTATTTATATTTCTTGTTAAAAAATAGTTAATATGTGACTAGTAATATGAAAAATTTCAATGCATAATTTAAGAATATTATAGAAAATGTTATACCATATTTTCAAAGTAGTTAAAATGGAATTATAAAAATATTCTCTAATTTGCTTAGTATTTTAATTATAGAATTCGGTGCATCTAGTTCATGCCATTCAATATTTGGTAAACATGTAAGTTATAGTTAAGGCGCTGAAGTATAGTTTCTTAAAACCATCCTATGATGTTGGCCAAATACAGAGAAATTGAAGGAAGACAGAATTTCGCAGCTCCAACCTTATATATATATATATATATATATATATATATATATGTGTGTGTGTGTGTATGTGTGTGTGTTCGGAAACTTCCTGGTCACTGAAAGGCAATAAACGACAGAGCGTAAGTGACGACCTGATGTTGGCTACCACTACCGGCCCAGCTGTAAAACCATTTTCTTGAAGCTGGCCAGAATTAATTGATTTATTTATGGCACATTATATTTTATTCTAAGTATTGTCCATCACTAGTTACTATTTCCCCCCATCTTTCTGGCAGCATTCGGATACCAAGTTGGAAGATTCTTCATCTTTTAAGGCTATCCACGAATCGACCCAATTTTTAGTATCTTCATATGATGTAAAGCGTTGCTTATACAGGCCATGTGCCTTCGAGAGGAACAAGTGATTTTCGGAAAGGGCAATTTCTGGTGAATACGGTACGTGGGGTAGGATTTCCCAATTAAGTGTTTCCAAATAGGTTTTGACTGGCGTAGCAATATGCGGACGAACATTATCATGTAGGAGAATTAATTTTGTCGTGTCTAGAGTAGTTTTTCCTTGAGTGCTGGGCTCAATCTCATTAATTGGGTTCGCTAGAGAGATCCAGTAATAGTTTCGTTTGGTTTCATCAACTCATAATACACAACACCAAGCTGATCCCATCAAATACATTAGTGTTTTTTTTTCATGAATATTCGGTTTGGTTGTCGATTTTGAAGCATGACCAGGTGGTCCCCATGATTTACTCTTCTTTGGATTATTATAGTGGATACATTTTTCCTCACTAGTGACTATACGATGCGAAAACTCCTTCCTTTCATGCCTGGCAAGCAGCATTTCACAGATGTAAAATATGCATTCAACGTCTCTCACCATCAGTTCATATGAGACCCGATTTCCAATTTTTTTTTTTAATAATTCCCAACGATTTTAAAAATGTAAAATTGCTTGTTGTGTCACTTTTTAATGCAACTGCAAGTTCTTCTTGCATTTGCACGAATCTTTCTCCAATAATGCCTCCAAATCCGTGTCTTCGTACACTTTCGGCCTTCCAGTACGTTCTTGGTCTTCTACGTCAAACTCACCCTTTTTAAGCTTTTTAAAACAATCACAACAACTTTTCTCACTTAAAACAGTCTCACCATATACTTCTACAAGCAATCGATGCAGATTTCTTTAAATTAAAGACGCAAATCAAAGTTCCCGCAAATGACGCTGATTCATCACAAAACTTGAGATTTTCGCACGAAAAAAATTATCTATTGCTGATACGAAGTCACTAATACTTCAAGGTTACGTTGTTGCCAGATGTCCAAACTTAAGATACTAAATTTTACTTCAGACAATTTCAAAATAACCTTCTGGTGGGGCCATCTTTTGTCAAACGTCGAAAACTTATTTCTTCATCCTATATTAAGAGACCCCAATTATGAACCGGGCTCAATTTCGTGAAATATTATTATTTAAACACCATAGGTTACACAAATGTGATATTAATGAAATTATTAAGAACCAATAGGGATAGTTGGCAACGAACGAAAAAATTATTTAAAAAAAATGTACAAAGGTGACAATAGTACACATGTTACGTAATCAAAGATACACACATTTTCACGTGTATTCGAAGTTCTCATTTATGGCACTCTCACTTGCAAAACTAAAAAGTAACGTTCAAATTTCTTCTGTCATTACGTAGAGAATTGAGATTTGGATTTGATAGTTTTTGATTTTTTTTCTTCAAGAAAAATCATTTTTTCATGGTAAAAAATGATTACCATTTAAGTGTCTAAAAAGTTTTTTTTTAAAAAGTGATAAAATGATGTATTCCGTACAGAACGTATTGTGATCCGGAAAAATTCGAGTAATCTAGCCAGGGAAACTGTTGTTCTTTTCCATAAAAATAGTCCATGAGGTAGGGTAGACAAATACATTTAATAACAGGACGGACAATTAACGATCTACGGAGATAAAGTTCACTAAGAACCAATTCGGCACACAGCCAATCAACATCATACAGAACCACACAGGTCTTCACACGTTCATGTCCACCAGAGGAATGGTGATTTCCCGGTAGAGGGACGAACAAACTACATCTACACGGATCTTGTATCAATCTGCATAAAATATAGTTCGCTCGCCCCAATACCAACAGAAACACATGACGATATTATGGGACAAGAATACGAAGTATATCCCAGAATAGGTTTTAAGATGATATTGAGAACAAGCTCATAAGTCTTAAAGTTAAAAATTGGATACCATTGATGAACAGTGATCGATGTCGGTGAAGAAGAATTTTTTCAGGCATAGTCTCTATAGCAGTCTGCTGGGTTGAAGAAGAACTAAACATGGAGAGAAAATACATTGATGTTGTATAATCAAAGAAACAATTGCAACTAAACAGAACATATTCAAAGGTTTTGAAGAATTTCTTCAAAGAAGATAGCAATCATTTTTTTTTTTTTTTAAATTTATTCAGCAAATGGCGTTATTGCAATCTCTGAAGAAAATTATAACCCCTTCTTACAAAACAAATATTACTTATCGTTATGAAAAAGTAGAACACCCGCATTTAACCTTCCAATGTGGTTTTAAATCGTTTGATTAACCTGTCATCTGAATGATATAACAATGTTTTTGTGAAGATTTTTAGTTCTTCTTGTAGAAAATGTTGTTTACTTCATCTATTTGTTTACCTAAAGTTAAGAAGGCTCTAATTCATCATGGATGACTGGTATTGATTTGTTGTACAGAATGAATTAGAAAGCGTTCAATAGAATACTGCCGATCTTCGTCTCTACCATCTGTTCAGTGATGACGATGTCCATCAGGAGAAATAATTTTTTTTTCTTTTTAAAATTCCAATCCACAGGGATTGAAAAAGTTGTATTTTGGGTTCATTATCTAATCATAAAATTTTGATCAAAATCCATTAATATCTTCTGGTGCCCCAAGTCTTCTGAAAGTTTGCTGAAAAGTGATTTTTTTGCAAATAGTATCCTAAAGAAACCATTTCGTTTAAAAAAAAAAAAAAATAAAAAAAAAAAAAATACAGAATCGGCAGGATATTTTAAGACTTTAATTTAGATGTACTTAAATATAGAAAAAAGTATTTTAAATTTACTTCATATTTTGCGTTTTGCGGCGCCCCGACCCTACTGAAATCGAACCAAAAGTCACTTCTTTTTTTTTAAAGCATTTGCAAGTTCGAAGAATATAATATTTTATTCTAAGATTATATAATAGTAAATTTACTAGATTTTATTATAATAATCCATCTGTGAAAGTTATTTACATTTCCATCATCATTATAAGGTGATTAATAATTTACTTGGGTTCAACTTTAGCTTGTTACCATTATCATTAATGAAAGATTCACTACTAGTTAATTGAAATTAAAGTTAATTTGAAATCTTATATTCTGACTTAGTGTTGAAACATTTTACTAAGGATCTTGATTTTAGCCTATTTAATAGGAGACCATGTCGCTTAATATTTCCGCATACACTTTTTGATTCTTTCGAGACAAGTCGGGCTCCACGTTCAACTACTTGTTGACTGTGACAAGGATATGTCGCCCATCCCACTGCTCTCCCGCTATTCACTGCACTATCAGTTTCATCTGTTGGGATATTACTCATTATAGGAGGATCATAGCGGCCAACTGTTTACCAATTAATAAGTTCAATGCAATCCTCTGATACAAAGTTACGTTTTGATAGTTTAAAAATTGTAATGTTTACGGTTTTTTCTTTCGACTTTTAGCAATTAATATTTGTTTAATTGCAAAAAAAACCTTATATGCTCTCTTTCATCAGTGATTATATTTTCGGGATGACAAAAAAAAGAAAAAAGAAAAAAAAAAAAAAAACCCTGTTTCGCTGAATAACATCATCCACTATAGCTTGGATATCATGTGCCATACATCAAGAAAATGATATAAATCTTCATATATGAAGTGCTTCTTCTGTAAGAGAGATATTTCTTTTTATATGAAACCATAAAAATGCATATACTTTCATAATATACGTGATAAGAAATATCAAAATTTCTGATGGATTTTCTGTACCGACTTACAGTCTCAAAATATGGTTTGTAGTTGTTAGCCATTTTGTGTGTGCCACAAGACCAGCTTTTTCAATTATCCCTAATAGCACACATCCTCCCAGGGAGGTCCCTAGGAAGTCCCCAGTCATCCCCGGGACTACGAATGACTTCCCAGGGACCTCCCTGGAAGGATGTGTGCTATTAGGGATAGATCGGAAGAACATGCACCAAGTGATACAGCTAGACAATTATCATAAAAATATTTCTGGTTACTACTGAGAATCCAACTATTTATATTCGGCATATTCTTTAAGCTTATTGAGACAAATTTCTTTATAGAGAGATTCTCACAGGTTTAAATGGCTTTGCCAATTGGCCCGAAAAATGCTTTAGGACCAACTATGGCACCATCCAATGCACATAAGAGGCACTCGTAAGAGCAGTTTGTTAGTATGGAGCAAGCAAATGCACCATTATAATGGTCTCCCAAGCTCCAACAAACGAATCACTTCTCTTTTGTTATCTGTATTGAAGATTGTTCCACCACACCCAATTACATTAAGTTCATTCAGATCTATTCCACTTTCAGAAATTTTACTATGCACTCTTTTATAGTTTGCTTTTTGCTTCTCCAGTTTTCACAGTTACATGGCCAATATATTGCGAGCCTGGTTCCTGAAGAAGTGTAAAATGCTCCACCTTTTTTTAGTACTTGGATAATATTTCAATCCCTTCTTGACTTGCACTTTCGTAGTATCTTTCCTTCCATCAAAGTACAATGCTGTTAGATCACACACTTGTAGATGTGCCATCTCTTCATTCCGAGTTTTCTGACGTGCTTTGCTGACCTTATTGCGGTCTTTTATGTGTGAAGTGAAATGTTTTCGTTTAAAATTCCAACATCTTGCAAGATAGCACTGGCAATTGTAGCAGCCCATCGATCAGAAATTCCAAATCTATCGCATTCTCGATCTGGAGAAAGTAAGTTTAAACAATTTTGAGATTGATCCATTGAGAAACTAATATTTGCGGTCGACGACGTTGGTATTTGTTGCTCATTCAATATTGTTGAATTTTGATATTCTGACGGACGTTGATTCACTATGTTTTCTTTTTAAACTTTTCACAATCTGTTTTGTTGTGTTTGAATCAATTCCATCAATTATCATTTTTTGTTCCGAACGTTGTTCTTGCATGAATGGTCTTCAAGCAAAAATAAATTTCTTATTTTTCTCACATTTGCATTTCATATTTTCCAGACACTTGCAAGAAGCAATATCAAAAAGAAGAGAAATCATTTCATTTTTAAGTGCTTTGATATTTGTTGAAAAGTTTAGTTCATGTTTGCGGCTTTAGTGGCTTCGTCACATTTCTATATTTGACATGGTAGATTCTTATTTTTTTCCGTAACTCTTATGCGAAATGTGTTGAATGGAAGCTTTGACCCATATTAATTTAACTTTTTGGGCCACCACTTCAGATATTTCAGCTATTGTTGGCTTGTGACTCTTTTCGTTTATTTTCATTTCGGATTTTACAGATAGACTATAGCTCAAAACATCAGAAACTGATGATAACTATAGTATCAAGTTGTGAGGGTTCTACAAAGATAGGATACAAATAATCATGGCTTCCTTTTCTACAGATATGGTAAAGATAGAAAAAAGCGTATTCTGTTTAGC
Organism: Linyphia triangularis; assembly: GCA_963978545.1. Lineage (NCBI taxonomy): Eukaryota > Metazoa > Arthropoda > Arachnida > Araneae > Linyphiidae > Linyphia > Linyphia triangularis. The sequence goes on from OZ021723.1 coordinate 76,161,459, forward strand.
ATACTGGTTGCTCGAATGTAATACATATTTCTGATCCAGTGTACAAGGTCAAATGATGGAAATGTCTGACTTTGAGAAACAGGAGTGATAGTATTTCATTTTGAATGGATTAGAATGAAAACTTACGTTTTTGGAAAAATAAATTAGCTTTACACATGGAGGTTAAGTTATTAAAACTTAACCTCCATGTGCCACTTTATATAGGGGAAGCTTATTTAAAATTATGATTAGGTAAGTCATAACATATAAAATACACATATTTTTGCTTTTTTTTAACACTATATGGTCTATTTATTTAGAGGCGGAATTTGCATAAAATTTGACTTTTGGACAGTTTTCAAGAGTTGTGTGCACAGGAAGATATTATTTAAAATTGAAATAATTTAGCATACATATTAAAAAGATTAAATTATATGTTTTGCACTCCCTGCCGATATATTGTTATTGCTAGTTATTTTTTAAATTTTTAAATAAAATTTGTAGAAACGTAAATTTTCTGAGACTTGAAGGGCCACGGGACACCGGAAAGTATCATTTTAAATTAAAATAAGTAGGTGCTATGTCTATTTAAAAATGCAAAATACAACAATATCGTCAAACTGGCCATTTATTCTAAATGAAGGATGAAAATATACAAACGACACAGATCTACGTCAGTATTATTGTGTAATTGAAAGTTGTGCGATGTTCCAGACCCTTAGTTCACAATGAATTGGTTTTGATTTTCCCACGGTCATCAGAGTATCCGTGTATGGCATTGCAAGCAAGAAGCTCTCATTGGAGAATGCTTGAAATGCTCAATCAAATCATTTCTTTAAATAAATTTCAAAACTTATTTTCTTTCATAAATCTATATATTCTAAAATGTACGTTGAGTGAAGTTAAAAATTTTATAATGCTTACTTTCAAGAACATTACATACATTTGCAGATTTTTTGTTTCAATCATTACAATATTACTTACACAAAATGTATTATGAACGCATAAAATTGATCAAGTATCAGTTCAGTTTAAACTTTGACATCACCTAACTAAATTAACTACTGTAACTTGTGGTTCAAAATTGAAGCCATCTGTAATACTCATTCTTATTTCAACTCACAAACTTAACTACCACTACATGGGTATATCCGTTATTGTTTAGTAATAAAAAACCAACAAATTAAGTGATTTTATCTGTAATGTGCTTGAGAAGTATCAAAACAAGGAGCATGCATTCGTGTTTATACAGCTTAAAGGCACTCTTAAATGAAATTGCAGTCCAGAAAACATAATGACACATACAACGTTTGCACAAGAGATTCCGACAAAAAAAGTTGCACCTGGTTTCATTGCTAGGAAAGGATAGGGTATATAAGCAGCAGAAGTTTTTTGCCAAATTACTTTACTGAAATTATTTCAGTATGGAGTGCGGCAAGCTTTCTGTGTTGTTTATCGGCCTTTGTGGCCTCGTTTTTTTCATTGGAAACAGTAAGTATCGTCATTAAATGGAGTAAATAATAATGGGAAAGTTGGTTTTACGCCTTTAGTATAATTTACAAAGTCTTTATATATAAAGTTCATCATCCTTTTTTTGCAGTTTTTAGTCCCTCAAAAAAGCCCATTTGTAATTGAAGTTAATAGGCTTAAAAACTATTTTAAGTTGTTAAAACTTTTAAACTAAATTATTTAATGCTGATTTAAAAAAATATATACTCACTAAATACTATTTGTAGTTTTTCATACTGAGAAAAATGAACTTGAATTGATTTAAAATGTATCTTCTAAATGAAAACCTTGCTCAAGACTTACATATAAATAAATGAAATCTTTAAGAACGTTGACAGAAATTAAAAACATTCAAATTTCCAGATACTTTATGAACCTTTTTATTTTTTTTTTATTTTTTTTATTTCTTATTTAATGATTTTTGAAACCAGAACAAAAATGAATAACTCGATAAACCAGATTCGCATTTTCTAGAATTTCTGACTGTAAACTATTTCCATGTTCAATAAATACATTCACTGATTTTGTACATTATTTTTAGATGAAGCTCACCCTGCATCGGGTATGTAATCCCTCACTATATATGAACTTGGAGCGAAATGCATGAAATGAAATGAAAATATGTAATGCCATTAAAGAATTTTAAATCTGGATTATGAATTGTATTTGTAGTTGAAAATAGTTATCTTATTTCAAATAATTTTTCATACTTCTTTATAAAAAAAAAAAAAAAAAAAAAAAAAAACTGTTTAGCATATTTAAATAATAAAAATATATTTGCATTCTTTTGTTCAGTTAGTAGGTATTTTATAAGCTATAGATTATGCTAAAAGCTTTGTAATAAATCAATAGAAAATGTATAGCAGAAATTTGATTTATATTTCAAAGAGAATTTTTTTTATGAAAAATGAGATTATGGTTTAGATAAGAAGATAAGATCAAAATTAAAAGTGGCGTTAAGAAATCTGTTTGATATATTTTGGTATTCTGCAAAAACACACACGCGTGCAATGATTTTAAAGCATTTTCTTCGAAAAAACATTATAAAAAAATTGCAGTTTTGAATTATTTTTGAATTTCTGAATTATTAATGGCATAGTGAAGTAATATTTTAAGCTTGATTAAAATTATACAAGTCAAACCATTTCAAGTACTCTCGCAATTTGGAAATCCACACGAATTGCAAATATCATAGAAAATTAGATTTGGTGAACATACTTGCATTTTACAAAGTTAAAACTACCTGTACTTTATATATTTACAGCTAATTAGGAAAATTAAACAAACATTTTATTATGTATAGTCCCTTAGAAATATCATTTTCATTGTTCTTTGCTTTATACTCAAATAAGTTAAAGTGTAAATTGATAAACTACAAAAAAAAAAATACGTAAAATAATAAATGTGGAAAGAAATATTCAATTGAAGATAAATAAAACAGATTAATGTCACAAATCATTTTATTACTATATATTTATATTTTTTAACAACTGACGAAAGGTCCAAATCATAAACATAAAAATTAATAAAATTAATAAAAACGTTTATTAATTCAACATTTCAAACGATATTTCCGATTTTTTTTCATTGGAAATAAAATTGCTCTTTCATATACTCAACTTTACGACTTTCCAGAATAGAATTCATGTTCGTAGTATTACAATTGTGTAAATAACATATTTTTATTTATTGATAATTACATTTTATCGTTCTCAACTTTTGATGAAACAAGTCAAAATCACCACATGGTTACCTAATATATCAAAAAACAACTAACAAAATTTAAAATTGCAAGAAATCAAAATATACTAGAAACACTATGACTCAATTATATTTGTTTAATTAATTATAATGAATAAAAACATATCATATTGCAATTCAGCAAAGAACATCGATTTGTTACATTTCGAGTGTTGTCGCTTGCACCTTGTTCTGTATCGATATGAAACAATTTAATGATTTGTACAAGTTTACGACTTAAACCAATAACATATTATTGGATGCAATAAAAAATACCATTTGGCAAAGTAGCATCTCTGTATTGCTATAAAGTTTCTATATTTGATCGTTATAAAGTTTTATTGCTATAAACCTTTAATGAAAGTATGTACTTTTATATCTAAGAGTATTTGTTCAAATACTGTAAAAGAATGTAGTATTTATTTGGATATTTACTTTGTGTTTCCCAACAAATCAATAAGAAGGTTACATTTATATAAAAATTTTATTTCGAGACATTCAATTTATAACATTATCTTAAAAATATACCGTTATAAAAAATAATTAAATTAATATATTTGTCGATATCAGATATGTACATTGAATTTACTGTTTCCTAATTTTAATTGAATATCATTAAGTAAAATGTATTGTATAGGTCTCTTGAAATTTAGTTGCTTGGAATTTGATAAGTTTCAATGTATTAAAGGTACATTTCATATATTTGCTTTATTATTCCAAATTTTGGAAATGATGTCTGAGGCTAATTTATGACTAGGTACTGCATTCAAAGCAACTCTCATTGTATTATTTAGTTTGTATTTTTGAATCCAAAATAAAATTAAAAAAAAAAAACGTTTATTCATATTTTCAACTTTGCTCAGAAAATAGTTCTTACTATCAATTTTACAATAACTTATTACAATAACATACTAAGATTTTAAAAATTAACACAAAAATATTGTCATAACGATAATTTTAAATTGCAAAGTACTTAAAATATGATTTAATAAGAAGTAAATTAAGAAAATTTTTTAGATGAATTTTAATCAGTGGATGAGTATTAATGTTTTTAATGTGATGTGTAATTTGCAGGTAATCCGCATGAGCATCACAGTGAGTAATGTATTTATGATTGTTATGTGTATTTGTTAATAGACGGTAATGTATTACGAATACGAAATTGTGCTAAAAGAAAATTCCTATAATGTGTTATAAGTAGCATAGTTATTTACAGATAAATACAAAATATGGACCGTAATATACCAGAAGTTAACAGCTTTGGTGTTAATGATTTTCCATCCATTATTATTCTATAAGGTAATTGGATTCATTACAAATAAAATTCAATATTAATCCAAATTAACACATTTTGAAGATTTATTATTGTAAATATTCACGCTAGAAATAATAATTAGTTGCTTTAGATTTCAAACTACCTGAGGTTATAACTTTTTATTGACTACTACGGACTGACTATCTAAGAATTCCTGTCCAATGGTTAGATATGCAAATACTGTTTTACCCAGTGTTTTTCAAATATTAATAACAGCTCACCCAAAGAAAGTTGCATTGTGCATTGTATTGTTATATTCAGGAGGTGGTTAGAATTTTAAACAGCTAATATAATCAGTAGTTGGGAACAAATTAAGATATGAAGGATTAAATTGGGTGGGAATAGTATTCTAGAATTTTTTTTCCTAATTTTTATATCAGTCTTTTCGATTTAAATGGCCCACTGAGTGTAATATGGTGATTTAATTTCAAATTTATGGTTAAATATTATAATGGCATGGTTATCAGCCCGATCTATTCTATTTAAATTTCAAACTGAATAGTTTTTCTTTATCTTTTCTTTATCCTTTTACTCAACAATGAAAAAAAAAAATGACAACAGTATTTTTTTTTTGCAATTTTTTTTTACGGAATTTAATGACAAAACTGAACTTGTCAAAAACTTTTAAACAGCAACCTGAAATTCCAGTAATAGTGACATGAAAAGTGTTAACAGTATTAAAAATTTGTAATCTGGACGACTAAAATGAAATTGGTTTTGTTTTGCTTTGGCGACATTTTTTCTCTGCAGTTAGATATCTTCCACAGAAGAAAGCTTATAAAAATTTAGTTTGCCGTATGTCTCAAGTAACTTTTAAGTTTCTTTTTCAAGATAGTACAGTTATTTAAACCATTAGAAACATTTGCGGGTAAACGTTGAACCACAATCTGAAACTGCTAATTTATTTGATTTTTTTTTCGATATTACAAGTGTGAATATTATCAATATTTTGTCAGTTTGAATTTTACTCATTTTTACGAATTTAACGAAATGAAAAAGTTAAAAATATTACAAAAATTACTAGAAGAATCGACAATCGGATGGTTTTGCAACTACGTTTTAATATTTCAACTCAATTACCTAAGAAAGAGCCATAAATTAATAAGCTTAGTTTCATTTTAACATATTTTTTAATAAAATGTTTTATACTTATATCTTGGGGCCAAATAGTACAGTAAAATTGAACAGGAAAAGAAATACAAATTATTAAATAGGAGATTTTTATGTTATAATTCCTATAGAGTTTGCCTAGGAAGGTATTATTAATTTTTATAAGTTCAAAAAAAATTTACCCAAAATCCATTATAACTCTCCTATTTTACTCCGTTATAACCCTAAAAAGATTTTTGAGCTAGGACATGATCGTAATTTTATATAATTGGTGTTTTTTTTTTGTATATTTTCGAAGAGCATTTATTTCAATTTTCAAATTCATAGTAACATTCCTTTTTACCATTATTACTTATTACCATTTGTTTAATCTTTAGGTGTTCTAAACATTTCTGTTAAATTTGTTGCAGAAACATTTACCTATAAAAAACTGTCCAAAATTTTCTTTTTGGAATCCTTCCCCTCTTCTTAGTGTAGGAGTCAATAGTTATATGATAAAAATCCTGTGTGAGGTTGATGAAAATTTAAATTAAATTACATAAGGATCTCTTCCTCAATGACGAAAGAATGAAACCCAATGAATCCGTAACTGTCCAAATTTCAAATTATACATATGTTCGGAATTTAGAAGCGCAAACTCAATGAAATACGATAATATACGAATTACTATCTATTTGAAGAAATTTAAGCCATATTCCATATTTATTATAGCTACTGCTCTTAGTTAAGATTATATTAATATGCACTTAAAGTTTACCTGTAATGTTTGCTAAAAACCATTTTTCCGTTATCTTATAAATGTTTAATATTAACGTATGAGTAAGGTGGCCTTCAAAAGTGAAAACTCAAAAGTTTTAACCCAGGATATGATTTATAACAGCTGAAATTTTCATTGAAAATTTTTGGAGACATTTTATCACATGTCAGTGTTTAAACACAAAACCAGTGATTTTTTGAATTTTTATTTTATAAAATATTAGTAAAATAGAGTTTCAGTAGTTTTATATTTTTCCCCGTTGTACATGGTTCATTATATTTTCAGTGTTAATGTTTGTTTAGTATAGGTAATAAAGAATATATAATAATTGGTTCAATAAAAATCTTAAGAAATATTCAAAACATTTTTACCATCTTTAACCTTTAAGTAGTTTAACCTGTAAGTTTGTATCTTATTTTAAGGTTTTTTTTGTGGTTCCCTTCTGCAGATATAATACTCGAGAAAATTTAGATTCATTGTTTTTTTTCCTTTTGAGAGTGCTACCACTTTTTTCAAAAGTGAACTTCTACGGCAACTATTTTCAGTGCTCATTTGAAAGATCCTTTAAAGTGCAATCACTAGTGTCCAACAACGTTTGAAGTTACAAGACAGCTGTAAAAGCATTTAAATCAATAATAATAATAATAATAATAATTTTAAAAAAAAAAAATGTAGATCTTTTAGTTTTATTTATTTGAAAGGATAACTTATTTGCTAATGTAAGTTTAATTGATAAATACCAATAATTTCTTAAAAATCCTTCAAATTGGAGTTTGTTAAAGTTCAATAAACGTACACAATCAAAAGCTAGTATGACTATGTTGCCATTCATCAACAAATCCCTCACAATGTCTTCTCTATTAGTTCGAACTACAATATTGCTGTTGTTGCAAAGTGTGATTTAAATTAAAAATCTTTATGAAAAAGTTGTAGTGTAAATCTTGTAATTGAAAATGCACATAATACCCGCATTCACACCCATCCCAAGTGTAATATATTGTACAGTAAAGCCAATTTCTTCTCTCTGGATAAAATAATAAATAATTCTTTGAAAAAAAAATTCCTTTAAGCCGTTTTAGAGATACTGTGAACCAACAAATCTACAAACCTCACTTTTATATAAGTAAGGATACTTGTAGTATGTCTATTCTGTATTTGGATCATAAAATGATTTCAAAATTATTGCCTATGTATATGTAGGAAATAGTCTATAAGATAAACTTCAAAGATTAGCATCTATTATCATTTTCAACACTACAGTTAATGTTAATCTACAATAATATGATATAGTATTTAAATTATGATAATAAGAGTTATTAATGCAAGGTGTTTTTAAGAAAGCTCTCCTACTTGGAACACATTCTGAATATATATTTGTCACCAAATCTTTTATCTAGGAGAATAATCTAAAAAATAAGAAAAAATGAATGAAAATAGTAAAATAGATCTGTTAGCTTACAAATAAGTATTGAAAGTGCCACATTTCCGTCTGGTGGTAAAGATTGTAATTTTTATGGAACATAAAATTTTCTGTAACTGTATTTTATTACAAAATAAACAATTTTAAATAGTTTTTTCTTAGCTAGTTATTGAAATATTTTAATTTTAGCCCAAGGCCCGAAACACACACACCATCACGAGGGTCCTCGTATCACGCATCGTAAGTGTTTTTTAATTTCTAGCAATTATTAAAACAATTTTTATGCATTAAAAAATTATACACTAAATATCCACAGTACTTATATAATTTTTTATTTTTTTTTTGAAAAAGAGTATTTACTTGGCATTTGTACACATCAGTAATTGCTCATTTGTCTATATAATCTGTTAGAAATAGTTTTATAAAAATCAAAGATTATTTTTTAAATAAATCTGTTCCATACAAATATTATATTCAACATATTATCTTAATCTATTGATTGATCTATTACTATTAAAAATAAAGTAAATAATTAGCAATAAGCTAAAACATTATTACTCTCGTAATATTAATGGAAATTACTTTACTTATCAGTTTCTTATGTTAGAACTTGTATAAAAATAAAAATTCTAAATTTTAAAGGGAAACGAAGAAAAGCTTATCAATGTATTAGTTTTAATTAAGTCATGCTTAATTTATGTAATTAATAAAAACATCTTACTTTAGTTTCAAATTACGTTTATTTTAATGTATAACATTCAGACATTTACTTATTAGTTAAGAGATTTACTATTAAATAAGTATTTTTTGCTTTCTTGGATTTATTTGAATAAAAACCACATAATATACCATTATTTTATTTTTATAAAAAGTTCCTCAAAAGGAACTTGCTTGACTGCTCGTAAAATGATATATAAAAGTTTATAAGGAATTTGATCATTTTCAGACTACACATTTTAGTTACTTACATTTTTTAATTAAATTTACTACTCATGGAACATTATTTAGTGTTTGTAATGAATTAGATTACTCTTCCAAAACTGATTTTTTAAAATAGGAAGCGTATTATTAATTGCTTGTATTGCAAAATCAAATGCAATGTGACTGTCTTTGCTTTAAAGTATTCCTAAATGAGAAACATGTGGATGTAGGTGTTTTTTAAATTTAATTAATTAAAATTCCAAACCTTGAAAATTGACATATTTGCACAATTTTACTTGCAGATCACAGCGGAAATCACCACGGAGGTAATCTATCAACATTTTAAATTACTAGTTATTATTTATAATTGGAACTTAATTGTATTGATTATTTAAAAAATATCAAAATTATAAAATTTATTGAAAGTATAAAAGAACGAAATTTTTTAAATATTACTTTTCGTAAAGTTTAACATCTTATTGGACATGTATATATTATTTGACTGCAAAAATAAAATATATATATTGTTTTAATAGCATAAAAACTGTATGAAGGATGGATATCTGTGTTGTTGGACAGTTAAATCAATTTAGGAATGCGAGGGATTAAAACTTTCTAATAATTGTTTGATTTTTATGTTTGATACTTATTCCCATATCTAAGTTCTTTTTAACGGTGCTTGAAATCGAGAAAGATGCGTACTAGGATCATAGAGTAGTTATGTGTGAAAGTTATTACATTTAATTTAATAAATATTTAAACATTTCAAAGTATTTTATATTTATATAAATTTCGATTTTTAAATTCATTGACTTCGCCAATCAAAATAGATACTTACGTAGAATTTGGGTACATATATATGCATAAGATTATTCCAACTCTTGGTAACAAAAGTACACAATAATTATCAATACAATAATTTTTAATTTCAACAATGATAGGATTTACAATTTAAAAATGTATTGAAATTATTGTTTATACAAATTTTTGATTCTGAAAATTCAGAGGAACATCCAATCTTCCAAACTTTGGCTAGAAAAAAAAAAAAAAAACTGTATTAACTAGAAAATTTAAAAAGTAAAAAGTAAATAAATAAAAGAGACATTGATTAAAATAAAAAAAATAATCATGTCATGCACCTAAAAACTCTTTTTATTACTGTATAGAAAATATCTCCAATGACTTTAACAATAAAAAGAAATTAAAAATAATGATATTCAAACGCAATGATGAATTTTTATTCCAACTACAAGAAAGTACCTTTTATAGTTCTGTTAATTCCACCAAAATGCTACTTCAATTTTATTCAACTGGATCATATATACCTTTAAAATGGGTATTGAAAAGTTAATATTTTTTATAAAAGTAATTTACACCTAAAATAAAAGGTAAGGCGAATAAAAATTTAAATGATTGAAAATATGCACGCATAATTTTGTATAGACATTTTTTTTAACATTTATTACTTAATTAAAAAATATTTTAGGAGGAGGCAACGGAGGCGGTGGAAATGGAGGCGGTGGAAACGGAGGCGGTGGAAACGGAGGCGGTGGAAACGGAGGTGGTGGAAATGGAGGCGGTGGAAACGGAGGTGGTGGAAACGGAAGCGGTGGTAAGGAAATCAATTCTATTAGGTTGAAATCTTACTCTAAACTAATGTTGTAAGCATATTACATTTCCATGTATGCAGAATCTGCTAAAATAATAAATATAATATTTATTAATGAACCAATAAAAGGAGTACAAATGCCATATGGGATATTAAAAAAATTTAATATTTTAGAAATCCGTTGAAAAACTAAAAGTTCTTTTTTATACGGTGGTTTTTCTACTTTGTCTAAGAAATTTGGTGCAAAGAGGTCCGGCAAAATTAAGAAATATTATTGTGTTTTTTAAACGAAACAGGGATAAAAGATCATTGTTATATTAATATTCAATGAACATAAATAATATTTACGAAGTTTTTTATATTGGTACCACATGTGAAAGGCTCTCAATAGTTAAATAATTTATTTTGATACAATTGAGTGAATAAATCAACCAATAAACTTCTTTGAAGAATTTAAAACCAAGTTATGGGATGTAAGAAATGCGATGTGTAAATTAATAATTAATTATACGCTAATACCACTATTAATTAATTGCAATATTTTTATGTAGATTAATTTAATGAAAATACGTGCAACCACCCACTTTATCTCAGGAAAAACTCTCAAAAATTATAATGACATGAATAAAATTAAATATGCTGTAAAGACATCTTGAAATAAAGTAATAATTGTCTTTAATTTATTTCAGGTTTGGGTGGTAACGCTAGTAAGTATATTTAACAACGTTTCAATGGAGATATATCAATGGAAGTTGATTATGATGATATTTTATTAAAATATAAGTAGTTTTGATTAAGTAGTTATATACTTAACTCGTATAATAAGCTGTAGACAAAAATAAAAACGATTAATGCCATTATCATTTTAGAAAAATAGAGATAGTAATTTTGTAGAACGTATTTCTCTATAATAAGTATAATTTGGTTTGTTTCATATGGATTTCAGTGAATACATAGAATACAGTTTTTAATAAATATACAATTCTAAATTAACAATGACTGTCACTTAATTCACATAAAAACTTTGCACATGAAAACAATATACTTTTGAAAACTGGGGAAATGAGATTTAATATATGCAATTGTTTAAATAGACTTTATTTTACCTTGACCGAGACAGTATTCCATTTAGCATTAAAAAATATTTTTTTCAAAGTAACTCACTACGTTTGATCACATAGGGATCGATAAACACAAAATGGGTGTTTTTAGAGACGTATGGAACAGAATAATCGACTTTTATTAATTAAACAATGTCTTTATTAAACAACAAACAATTATTAAGTAGCACTTTTTATTTAGTACTGTTTGAACCATTACAATATTTATTAATTGATATATTACATAAATTAACCCCCTTATATTCAGAATCTATTTTAAATTAAGGGTAATTTTAACTTAAATTTTAATTTTACGATTACTCAGATAAATTGATATTACTAACTTAGATTGTTTACAACAGATCTTGGTGAACATTTAGGAGTAAATTATTTGTAAAAGGTTATTTTAAATATTTAACTCATAATATATTTTCCAAATTGTTATTGATATTTATTAATTAACCAACATATCTAACTTTGAGTAATTAGATAATTGATTTCTTGAATATATTTAAATCGTACGGATAGTTAATTTTTCAGATTTTGCAAATTTTAAGCAATTTTTTTAGAATTTTTATTTTTGTATTATGACTTTATGTGTTTTTCAGCTACGTGATGCAGTTTTGAAACAATTATTGTCTTTATTTTTTTACTAGTTAACGTTAGGTAAAAATTATATAAAATAAAGAAAATATTTTTTTCGTTGGGAAAAAAACGATTTCATTCATTTATAGACATCATATCAGCCAAAATTTTTATCTTATTATCAACTATTATCCAAACTCTTAGTTTCCAGAAAACATAGTTACTGTGAAACTTAACACACTTACATTATATTAAAATAAACCAAACATATTTGCTCTTAGATGATAGATTCTGAACTTAAGAACATATTGAAATTTCAATCATTCATCAATATTTCAAGCATGAATATATATATATATATATATATATATATATATATATATATATATATATATATATATATATATATATATATATATATATATATATATATATATATAGTTGAACACTTCTTTCTAACACCGTGCAAATGTGTTTTTTATTTTTTGTATAACTTACATTATAATTTTTTCTAAAATGAATAAAATCAATAAAACTAAAACATTAACTCAAATAAACGCATTGTTTTAATAGGCCTTGGAGGTAATCTAGGTGGTAAAGGATCATTGAGTAAGTTTTATTCTTTGAAGTGATTGTTATGATTTGGAAAAGTAATGACAATGACATTACCTTTTAAAAATGACAAAGAAGTTGGAGCTTGTGGACAGAATGAACAGAATATTCGTGAAAATATTTTGAAGAAATTTCGCCCTAATAATTTTTAAAGGAAATTGTAGCTTCCACAAAAAGGAAGAAGCAAATATTTTCATTTATATTATATAACTAAATATTTATTTGACTTCAGCATTAACCTGTACAAGAGTTTAACAAATAATTATTAACTGTAATTTTGTAGCAATAAACTATTAATTTCTTTAATTATATGTAATGCCATATTTTTAAATGTTCACGTAAAAATAATTAGAAACATCTTAGTAAAGTGAATTAATATGCTAGAAAAGAAAATGTATTTTAGATCATATAAAAAGTAAAGTTAAATAATTTATATTTCATAAAAAGTTATGATTTTCATTGTTTCAATCAATGAGAACACATGTATTTTATCCTGCAGTTCTTTTGAGATTAATTCTTATTTTTAATTTTCAAAACTCGGCTAAAAAATAATGTTTTCTTTAAATTTAGACAATGATAATATTAAACGTTAAATTTAGATTTGTTAAATATTCGAAAATTATTTTAACAGATGTACCTGGTGGTAAGTTGAGGCATAATTAAATATCATGATAGTGTATACTTTTTCGATCTCGAATGTGTTTTAATGATAGTAAAAAAAAATCATTCTTTACATATTTTAAGTGCCACTACATTATAGTTCATAAAAATAGTAAGTAAAATAATTTTTTACTCGGCCTACATCTTTAGCAGAAGTCTGCATTTTCACAAATTAATTCTACTTTTTATTTGGTTAATAACACCAGCATAAATAATAATTCATGATTATTTCTTTAGCCCTCATTTTTTTTTAATATTTTATGTGTAAAATATTGTTGCCATTAATATTTCAAGTCCTTTTTCTTAAAATCGAAATTTGTGGGGTTTTTTTATTATGGATAAGTGTTTCTTAAAAAACAATAAAAAAGTCAAATAAAATAGTAAAAGTAACAAAGTATTATTTTTTAAAGAAAATATAACGTTTTATTATGATTATAATGATTTAAAATATCGTGTGTATCAAAAAAGCGTATATAAGTATCAAAATGGTGTATATTTTTATAGCACACATATAAAATAGCATCCATATAAAATAGTAAATATATAAAATAGCATATAAATAAAATTTTCTATTTTTTGAAAACTTAATTTAAAAGAGGAGTATATTTAATTCGCAAAAAAAAAAAAAAAAAAAAAAAAAAAAAAAAAATTAAATTTACATTTTAATAAATTGTCTGATTTTAAAAACCTTCTGGTTGTATTGGATAGAAAACTTAAAATTAGTTAAAAATCTTAAAATCGAATTTAAGAAATATCCTCTACACCAAGATTTTCAATCGAAAATGCCTTTTTAACGAAATTACTATGATTTGAAAAAAGAGTTATTTTAACATTTAAAATCATCTTGAATATTTTTATAGCAAGTCTTGGTGGTGGACTTGGAGGGAAAGGCAGTGGAAATTTAAGTGAGTGTTGTTTTGAATGTTAAAAGCAAAAAAATAATACAACATTTATTTGAAATAAAGTAACAAAATATAATTAAGTAGAAACAAATCGAGGGAAAAAAGGAATACATATTAAGAAAACGATACGTAAGTCAATAAGAAGAAAAAACTTAAAAATAGTCTTTTGAAATTTTCAAGGTGGTTATAAGGAACCTTGCCGATATATGGTCATCTAGCTTTCATTCCGTTCAACAGAACGACAGGAAATTTCAGGTATAGTTATTTAAAGTTATGAGCTCGAGATTCTGTGAATAGCAACAAAATGGCGCTCACGGTTACGGTTATAATTTCAGAAACTCGAAATTTCCGAATGGCATCACCTACTTTTACCTGTCGCAAAATGCTCAGTGCATACGAAAACCCCCAAAAAAACGTTGGAATGGTATGTGTATCACAAAAATTGAACACGTTATGCCCATACAAAAAACAGCTTTGCGAGCGGCCAACAAAAACACGATTAGGGCGAACGGTGGAAATTTGCATATGACGGAGGCCAAAGTTCACATGGGTGCCATCACAGGCAATTTTATTGGTTTATTATGTGCAAATTTCATCCGTGTGTCCCAATCGTGTTTCTGTTGGCCGTTCGCAGAGATGTTTTTTTGTGCTTGCATAACGCGTCCATTTTTTGTTATATACTTACCGTTCAAAAGCTCTTTAAAGTTATTGCATGCTCTGAGCATTTTGCGACATGAAAAAATAGGTGTCGCTCATATCTCTCAAAAACTATACCTGAGATCTCATTCCGATTTGTTGAACGGAAAAGAAGCTGGAGGTCCATATATCGAAGAAGTTTCTTAATGACCACCTTGTATTTGTAAATAGTATTTCCAATTACATATTGAATTCTGACTTACAGTAAATTATAAATGCTGAACAAAAATTTTTTTGAGTGCAATCTGATTTAGAAAACTTTTCTTATTATAGAAATTAGCATAACAATAGAATTTAGATAAAATGTACGTTATTGAAATGGGGCATTAAAACAAGATGCAGTACTATATATAACTTTTAAAAACCAAACTTAAATTATTGCTTCTTTTAGATACACCGAGTGGTAAGTCGAATTTGACATTTTAAAAATCATTTTATTTCACTTAATATTGAAGATTTGCTATAAATATTTTTGATAATTTAGGGTATAAACAGAATTTTTCTAAAATATTACATTGTCATCGAAATTTTATTACATTCTAAAAATTGGTAGTTTTATGAAATAATTTATGATTGCGGAATAGGGCGATCCAATATCTATATTTGCAAGAATAGAATAATTGAAGATATTTTAAGCATAAGTAAGTAGAAATTCTATTCATAATATACCATGCGATAAAAAGTAGAATAAAGAAATTTTATCAGAATCTTAGTTGTACTGTCTTAGAATTAAATACATATGTTATAATAGGATCTTTGGGAAATATTAATTTTAAAGCTAAATAATTATAAAATTTAAATTACAACTGATTTATTAGAAAATTGTTTTACTAACGATGCTAATTGTTGAACACCCTTACAGTATTTTGAAATAAATTATAATATTATTTCTTGGTAGAAGTATCTAATGAAGGATAAATATCTGCAATCTATCATATCCGACAATTCCATAACATTAAAAACTCATTTATTAATTTTTTAGCACAATATAATAACCAAAGTTTATTTTTAAAAAATTTTCAAACTTGACAGACTTACAAAAGCGTGATTAGGGTATTCATAATCATACAAAGTGCAAGGTGTAGATCTGTGCTGTCTTTTTTTTTTTTTTTTTTTTTTTTTCTTTTTTTTTTTAATCTAGCAAATATAATAAATCCATATTTGGTTAGTAATATTTCATATTAAATACGTAAGTAAATATAATTCATTCAAATAAATTGCTAAATTTGAGAAAAACAATTCTGTCTTTTTATATTAAAAATGTATCTTCTTTTCTGATAGTAAATCCTGGAGGAAGTGGACAAGGAGGTGGAAAAGGAAATGGAGGATTAAGTGAGTATATTTGCCCCTTTCATTTAAAAAAATATCTGATTCATGTACATTTTTGCAATACAGAATTGAATAAAAATTAATATAAAATGCTTTGAAGTAACCAAGTAATTTTCATCTGTTTAGTAGAATAATTAAAAATGAAAATTCTATAAAAAAGTTAGGAATAATTGGAAGGTAAATATGTACGTTTGAACCAAGTATTGTTTTCTGTATATCCTCTAGTGCAAGTTACTGAAATCAAAATGTATAGTATATTTACAAGTCCTTAGAAATACTGTATAGTAAAAAAAAAATTATAGTAAACAAGCGTATTTTTATAAATATTCAAACTTATTTATTATTTTTTTTTATTTATATATTATTTTTCCTTGGAATTCTCACGTATCCTTGTAATTTGTACTATATTAATTTTTAAAGCCTTTACTTGATAATATAGGATAACAAAAGTATAAAATTTTGAATTTCAATTATAATGTTTTACCTGTAATCATCAATATATGTTGTTTCTATGGTGAATCATACAACTCACACCAAACCCTCCAGGTTTTTCTTCTTCTTTTTTTCTTCTTTTTTTTCTTCTCTTTCCTGCCTTTAACTAAATATACTATAATTTGCAATTCAAATGTTCTTCTTGCCCTTTCAATGCAGAATTAAGTGTGTTTAAGGTTCGTTTTCCTTAAGGTTCGTTTTCCTAAGGTTCGTTCCCATAATCTATTTTTTTAAGGATTTGACACAAAAAGGTCTTACTTAAGTAATATCCGCAATATATGCACCATTATTATAAATGCACAATGAAACTTTATAGTTTTACGCAGTAAATATTTTAGTTTTTTTTTCTTAAATATTTCAATAATATCATATTACAGGTAAAGTAACGGGGGGAAATGTTTGGAAAACGCAAATTGCAGGGGTGCGATATGTGTCATGTCTTATACTTTAAATACAAATTTCACGATATGTATAAATTATAGGATAGGATTAATCAGTTTGATTCACATGCTGTATTAATAGAATAAATTAAGTTCAGATCAAAGCAAATAAAATTCAAAAGGCGAAAATTAATTACAAGAATAGGATGTTTCCTTATATAAGTTTTATTTTGAAGTTCACAATTTTAATATGAAACAATTCTTGGTATAAAAACAATATTTAAATAGCGTAATTTTTCTCGATATATTCTATAATGAATACTGTTAGCAACTTCACTTGAAACTAAATGATTTTTTTTTCAACGTATAATTTTTAAAAAAATCTTTAATATTTCGCTAAATTTAACTGTTCATATAAGCGTTATCAAACTTAATTAAATTTAGATTGAGCAGTGTTTGTAATAAATTTAATTAAAAAGCGCAAATTTAAGATTTCTACTGTAAAATAGTTTTAATTTATATAGTAAAATGACATTATTATAGTTAAATTTAATAATTAGGCTTGAAAACGCAAGTGTTAAAAGCTTAAATTTTAAGTAAAAATGATGTTTTGTGCCTTGTTGAAATGTTGAAAAGTTATAAGACTTTATTTTAGGTAAAATTAGATTTTACTCAACAAGCACACTACTGCAATTTAATGATATTCATTGGTGAAGGAATTTTAAATCAACTAATATTTTATACTATATTAATTTGTTTATAGACCTTCCTGGTGGTAAGCGACAATGAATCAGTTTTCGCTGCTTTTCTTAAAATAATCTTATATTAGTTAAAATTTTCTAAAAATAAACTTTTAAAATAAAACGTTTGATATAAAAATTCACGATTATTTCTTTAGCCCTCATTTTCTTAGTATTTTATGTGTAAAATAATGTCGCCCTTAAAATTTCAAGTCCTTTTTCTTAAAAGCAAAATTTTGTATTTTTATAATGAAGATATGGGTTAATGTTTCTAATAAACACAGTAAAAAAGAAAATTGAAACAGTAAAAGAAACAAAGTATTATTTTTTAAAGAAAATATGAAGTTTTATTATGATTGTAATGAATTAAATTATCATGTGTATCAAAAAAGCATATATAGGTATCAAAATATAATATATATTTTTATAGCATACATATAAAACAGCAAATATATAAAATAGCATACAAATGAAATTTTCTATTTATTGAAAATTTAATTTAAAAGAGGAGTATATTTATTTAGAAAAAAAAAATACAAACAAAATTCCATTTTTAAAAATTGTTTGGTAAACGTCTAAAAATCTAATAAACAAGTAATAACGTATTCTTGTCTAAAATTATGAAATATTTTGAAAACTTCCTGGTTTTATTGGATATAAAACTTTAACAATAATATAATTACATTATTATATGGATATTAACTGATAAATACCTATAGTTTTCTCATTCAAAAACCTTAAAACCGAATTTATAAAAACATACTCTACATCAAGATTTTCAATCAAAAATACATCTTTTTACGAAATTACTATGATTTGAAAAAAGAGTTTTTATAACATTTGAAATCTTTCTATAGCAAGTCTTGGTGGAGGAAATGGCGGGAAAGGCAGTGGAAATTTAAGTGAGTATTGTTTTGAAGGTTAAAAAAAAATATGACACAATTTTTTCTAAATATATTAAGAAAATAGAATTAACTAGAAACAAATCGAGGGAAAAAGGAACAAATATTAAGAAAATAATACGTAAGTCGGTAAGAAGAAGAAACTTAAAAAATAGTCTATTGAAATGTTCAGGGTGGACATAAGGAGACTTTGTCGATAAATGGACCTCTAGATTTCGTTCCGTTCAACAGATCAAGATGAAATTTCAGGTTTAGTTATTCAGAGGTATGAACTCGAGAATCTGTGAATAGCAACAAAATGGCGCTCCTGGTTACGGTTATAGTCACAGAAACTCGAAATTTCCGAATGGCAACACCTTCCTTTTTCTTTTCGCAAAATGTTCAGCTCATACGAACACCCTAAAAACCTTTGAAATGGTATGTGTATCACAAAAAACGGATGCGTTATGCACTCTCAAAAAAACAACTCTGTGAATGGCCAACAAAAACACGTTCGGAGCGCACAGTGGAAATTTACATATGGCAGAGGCCAGAGTTCACATAGGTGCCTTCACAGGCAATTTTATCGGTTTTTCATGTGCACATTTCCTCCGTGTGCCCCGATCGTATTTCTGTTGGCCGTTCACAGAGCTATTTGTTGTGTTTGCATAACGTGCCCATTTTTTGTTTTATAAGTACCATTCCAAAGCTCTTTAGGGCTTTCGCATGCGCTGAGCATTTTACGACAGGAAACAGTAGGTGTTGCCATTCGAAAATTTCGAGTTTTTGTAACTATAACAGTAAATGTGAGTGCCATTTTGTTGCCTTCACAGAATATCGAGCTCATACCTCTCAATAACTATACCTGAGATCTCATCCTGATCTGCTGCACGGAACAGAAACTAGAGGTCCATATATCAGCGAAGTTTCTTTATGACCACTCTGTATTTGTAATTTGTATTTTCAAACACGTATAGAATTGTAATTTACAGAAAATTATAAATTCTGTACAAAAAAAATTTATTATAGAAATTAACAAAACAAGAGAATTTTGATGTAAAATGACCAAAACCGTAGACAATTAAGATTAAAAATTTTTTTAAATATAATTTTAACATTGAAAAGGGGCATTAAAACAAGAGGCAGTACTATATATAGCTTTTAAAAACCAGACTTAAATTATTGCTTCTTTTAGATACACCTAATGGTAAGTCGAGTTTAACATTTTAAAAATCGTTTTATATCAATTAACTTTGAAGTTTTGCTATACATATTTTTAAAAATTTAGGGTATAAACAGAATTTTTCTAAAATACAACTTTTTCCTCGAAATTTTATTACATTCTAAAAATTGGTATTTTTATGAATTAATTTATGATTGTGGAATAGTGATATCCAATATCTATATTTGCCAGAATGGAGAAAATGCAAGAATCGGGAATTACTATTTTCAAAGCTAAATAATTATTAAATTTAAATTACAACTGATTTATTTGAAAATTGTTTGATCTACGATGCTTTGTGTAGAACACCATTACAGTATTTTTAAATAAATTCTAATATTATATCTTGGTAGAAGTATCTAATGGAGGATAAATATCTGCAATCTATTGTAGTCGACTATTATATAAAAATTAAAGTTCATTTATTAATTTTTTTAACACGAAATAATAATAATAAAAAAAAGATTATTTTTTAAAATTTCCAATCTTAACTGATTTACAAAATCGTGATTAGTGTATTCATACACATAAAAAGTGTAAGGTGTAAAACCTATTTATTTTTTTTTATTTTTCAAATTTAGCAATTAGAATAAATCAATTTTTTGTTAGCAATATTTCATACTAAATACATAAGTAAATATAATTTTTTCAAATAAATTACTAAATTTGTAAAAACAATTCTGTCTTTTTATATTAAAAATGTATCTTATTTTCTGATAGTAAACCTTGGAGGAAGTGGACAAGGAGATGGAAAAGGAAATGGAGGATTAAGTGAGTATATTTGCACCTTTCATTTAAAAAAATATCTGATTCATGTACATTTTTGCAATATAGAATTGAATACAAATTAATATAAATGCTTTGATGTAACCAAGTAATTTTCATCTGCTTATTAGAATAATTAAAAATGAAAATTCTATAAAAAGTGATGAATAATTGGAAGGTAAATATGTACGTTTGAACCAAGTATGGTTTTCAGTATATCCTCTAGTGCAAGTTACTGAAATCAAAATGTGTAGCATATTTAGAAGTCTATAGAAATACAGTATAATGAAAAAAAAATTATAGTAAACAAGCCTATTTTTATAAATATTCAAACTTATTTTTTTTTTTTTTTATTTATTTATTTATTATTTCTTGGAATTCTCACGTATCCTTGTATATGTACTCTATTTTAATTTTTAAATTTTGTTTGGAAAATGCAGCTTTCAGGGGGGCGATTGTAATAAATTTAATTAAAACGTGCTAATTTAAGATTACTATTGTAAAATAGTTTTAATATTATATAGTAGTAAAATGACATCATTATAGTTAACTACTGTAACTTAATGGTATTCATTTGTGAAGGAATTTTAAAATAACTAACATTTTATACTATATTACTTTGTTTACAGACCTTCCTGGTGGTAAGTGACAATGAAGCAGTTTTCGCTCCTTTTCTTTAAAAAATGCTTGAAATTAGGTATTTTTATGGTATTAGTAACTCAATGAAAATCAATTAAAAACAGCAGAAATGCTTCTAATATTTTAAAATATTTACATTAAATTTATTTTGTATAAAGATACAGATTTTAGATTAATTTATAATAATAATAATAATAATAATAATACTTTGAAAATTTTATTTTTTTGTTTAAGAATCTGAGTTTTATGAAGATAGTAGTACCATTATAATATTCTAAGAATTCAAGAGTGTGAATTACCTCTTTTTCAGCATTAAAAAATACATTGAATAACATTAGAAAATTATACTTAAACACAAAATAATAATAACTATAATTAAGAACTATTAAACTTATACTAAGCACATGAAAACAGCAATGCATTAACAAATATTATGCAAAAGTAATACAAATATAAAGGAAAACAAGCAATAATTTAAAAATACATGTATATATGTATATATATATACACATTTTAAAGCACAGAAAATGCATTTAATCATGAAACAAATTTCTAAGAAATTAAAAATGTATTTTTACGAGGGATGCTAAGAGACAATTAGCTAGCTTAAAAAAACTATTTTACTTTACAAAATTTTTGGATTTTCACATTTTTTATTGTAGAATATTTATTACTTTTACTTTATTGCCTTAAATTGTCTTGTGATATAATTGCTGTTAAAGACAGTTGTAAATATGAACAAAGGTAAAAGTTTATTTTTGTTTTTTGGATCAAAACTTTCTATCTGATTTTATAGTTATGTGTCTTTTCTGTAATAAAAGAATATTCAAACATATTAAAAAAGTTATTTAATCTAAAAAACAAAAGCAATACCGTTCTGAAGAGGTTTTCGTAAGCATCAAACTTAAAGTTTCATTCATAAACCACATTGTGATAAATAATATTTGAAAATATATATACCGAAATACGATGCTATATCGTCCACACCCCTGCATTGATGAGCTAATGTCGTAAATGAAATTTCAAACTTGGTTTTTAAAATGTCTGTTTTAAAGAATGAGGAGTATAAATAATAAACCATATCTCTCATTTATGATTATTGCAACTAAATTACAAGAAATTGAAGTGCCACTGTCCATTTTTAACCCGTTCTTACAAATTAATATGTTAAAAGAGGGCACACTACACAACTTAAAAAAATATAATCAAAACTTTATTCAGAGGAAAATGATGACATAAAATTATAAACAAAAAAATATTTACAATAAGCAACTATTTATTTTCTTCAAAAGATCTGCCTACAATTTGTAGGCCCTCGAATTCAACTAAGATACAAGTTTAGTTGAAGTATAGAAACACAATGCACTCTTCAACCAGAAGCCTTATCTGCAATTTACGGAATTCCACTGCCGTCTCTGCTCAATTCTTTTTTTTCACGAATGGTTTAAAAAGAATCTACCTGGTGATTCAAGGAAGCATTTCAAAGAATTAACGAGGAACTTGTTGATTCCTTTCTCATGTTGCCACCACTCTCAAACTTTTATAATTGCTGCTAGTAAAGGAAGTTATGCATGAAGACAACGTCATAATAAATTATTTTGCGCGGAAGTGAATGAAATATGCATTGTGATTGGCTAATAGAATTTGAAAAATTAGGCGTCGTTTTTAAAGATGTGTTGTTACTTACATCGGGTAAAAGCCCATTCACATTTGAACCATTCGATGAAACCCCATTCCTAGTAACACTGCACATAACGTCCATACAGAATGTAAATGTAAATGTATTTTGAACAGATTATTCACAGTTACATATAAAAATCGTAGCATAACATATATGTTCAACATGTGTTGGTTACATAAAAATTTATAAAAAAGAACAAAGTGGTAACAATACATTTGTTTTAATACTTAACAACAGTTGAAATATTTAAAAAAGTCCAAGAATTTCGAACATTTTACAAATAGTCCAGTTACCGACTTAAACTTTGGTTTAAATTTTTGAACAATTGCAAGTTTTCATGTGAGTAATTCAAATCTAGGTATACTAAATAACAAAATAACTTTAATTATAGTTTTACTTTATTTTTATTTTAATATTATGTTCATTTTAAGGGTCTTGGACCTGGTAGAAGATTAAGTGAATCATTGTATTAAATATTAAATTTAATAAAAATAATATGTTTTAGTTTTTACTTAATTTTCAGGATTTAAAATAACAATAAATAATTCAAAATTTTAATAACCAATACTACATTACTATTAAAAGACATACATTTTAATTTTCAGGTTTGTCCACAAGTAAGTAAATTTACACACACACATACAATTATTCGAGTGCATTAAAACTCATATCTATAATTTTTTTAAATGAACTAGAAATACTAATTTTTAATGAGTTAATACTCACGAAAAATATTTTCAGTTATTGAAATAAAAACTAAAAAAAGTACTTAAATGCTAATATAAAGGGCTAAATGCTAATATAGAGGGCTTCACCAATTTTACATTGGTGAAGCCCTCTTTTGACGAAATGAAGAGTTGATAAAATGTAGAGGGAAACAACTCTTATTGGAATTATCTTTAATATATAAAACTAATAGTAATACGCGTTTTTAACTTTTGCTGATCAAACTATTACTTCGATTTTTTTATTTAAAAATATGTTACAATGCGTTATGAAATGAAAGGTCACGCCTATGATTACTTATTTAATATTGTATAAAAGAAGGATATTATTTTAATATCATTTTAATCAATGCATAAACTGAACAAAATGTACTTTTTATGAAAGTTTCATCGTAAAAATAGTATTTCAATAAATTAAAAAAAATCACAGTTGATTGAAATGATAGACAGATCGATTCGTAAAACGTCTTCTGTATGCTTTCTAGAAGTTTTTACTTATAGTTTTGGTAAATTTCTGCCCATTTTAACAATATATTAAACTTTAGAACATCAATGCAGTCATACTGCTTATCTCCTGAGTAAATTCCTCTTTCCTGAAAGCCTCAAACTTTTTCCCATGGAAAGAGTTTTGGACTATAAGGTGGCAAATTGAAAATATTTTATGCCATTATCTAAAAGCCATTCAACAGTAGAGTTTGCTACATGAATAGACGCGTTATTTTACTAAACATGAATAACGGACCACCAATGTTTACGGCATTGGGTAACAAGTAATTAAGGATATTTTACAGCATTTAGACTAATTTACGAAGGATATATAAGTTTTTCCTCCCCATGCGGATTCATGCCACACCATAACAGAATCCTCACCAGTTGGCCTTTCCGAGAAGATATATCTCTTCTGTTGTGAAGGTCTTGCCAATATTATTGGCAATAGTCTGGTCCATACAAATTAAATTTCTTTTCATCACTGACGATTACTGAACTCCTATACTGCTTCCTAGTCATAACTTCCCGTGCAAATTACAAGAGCTATTTTTTTTATCTATCTCTATCTGGTTTGGAGTAGTTTTTCTTTTTTTTTCTAATTTGACACTCCGTTTTTTCTGACAGCTCTACATATGCGAATATTGATGGGCTTTGATGATGGGCTAAGACAAAAACTCTTGTACTACCTGATTTTAGGTATCTTAAGAACAGTCTTCTCGTTAGTGGTGTAACTTTTTTTTTGGTCTTTCAGAGTATGTCCTTAGACCCTAAGCGTTACCAAGCCACAAAAAATATGTTTATTACATTAAATGACCTAGTTAAAAGTCTGGAAATTTCACAGTCTGATTTTCCATGTTGCTTAAAAACTAGAATTTTGCCTCACATTGATAACGACAGATTTTTATTATGACCCATATCGTTAAATAATTATAAGCTAAGAGAAAATTCCCAAACCTGCTTGCATCATGCAGTGAACTGTCAAAGTTATCCAAGGACGAGTCTAATGCAAATTTTCTGTAACTTAACTATCAGCCCCAAACAATAAAACGTTGATCTATCATTTCGATACGTTTTAAAAAGTAATAAAATATAACTGAAAACTTTTACCTATCATTTATAAAATTATTTTTTTATTCTGTACATGAATAGTCAAAAGGAACACTTTAAAAGGATTGATGCAGAAACAGTTTAGCTACTTTTAAATTACAGTAGCTAACAATCGAAAGAAACTGATGGAGTATCATTTCGCAACGCACTGTATGCTGATCTTGTAATCAATGCAATAGTAAAAACATTGAAGTCTACAAGTTTCAAATTCAAAATCGTTTTGTATGATAAATGTTAAGTATTAAGTACAAGAAAGTTATTATTGATTGTGTTAGATAGATAATCTTAAATTGTTTTCTGGAAAAAAATCTTAGTCAATGTTTTTGTTGTGCATGATAAGTACAAGAATGACAGTTTTAAACCTGAAAATAAAATTTAAAAAAATATTTTAAGTTATGTTTTATTCAAGTTGGTATTAATACATATTAGCAAACGGAAATTTTGAGGAAAAACTGTTTTGCTTGCCAATGTATTTGTGTTCAAATTCATTTATTTAAATGAATAATGTTGTGTATTATGATATAAAAATATCAATACTCTATTAAAAAAAAAAAAAAAAAAAAAAAAAAAAAAACATTTTTAAAAAAAAACTTTCATATTAGAAAAATGTGCGAGACATGTTTATTGTCACATTTAAAAAAATTATTAAAGTAAATAACAAATTTTAAATTTATAAAATTCAGAAATTTAGGAATGATTCCATTATCACATTCAATGTATAATTGAATCTGAATAAATTTACAAGCAAAGAAATCTCATGGAAAAAGCATTACTTATGTTAAATTTCTTTTATGTTTGTTAAAGTTTGTTAATGATTAACAAGTAGAGTTTTTTTTCATAAGAAATTTATTTAAAATTAAGTTTTACCTTAATATTATTTTAAGCTTAAGTTTAGGCTGTTTTAGTGATATTTGTGTAATTATTTATTTCAGATGGCATATTAGATAACCTTTCAAGTAAGTAAATACTTTAAAAGCTTAAATATTTATAAAAATCAGAAAAATTCAATAATTGTTTAGGATAAAGATAAAAGAAAATCAGATAATATTTATGCAAGACTACATTGTTGTATATGATGAGATAAACAAAATTCAAGTAATGCCGACATCTTTTTCAAATTTATTTGGTATAACCTCATTAGATCCCCATACATAACAACAAAATTCATACTGAACACTGCTTCTCATATAAATTCCTTGCTATGCGTGACTCAGGATAAATTTTCATAGCTTAGGATTTCGTATGCGGTTACAAATTATATGATGGTTGTAGTTAAAATTATAGTAGACATTTTTAGAATTATTTACTGGCAAATGGATTCAAAGTAAGCTTGTTATAAATGCATGAAACTTTCTATGAGTATTTTATGTCATAATTTTATAACTTTGATATTCATAGCGTTGGTGCTGCACTTAATTGGGCAGTATAAGTTAAAAACTTCTTAAACTTGAAAATATAATGAAAATGGACTATGTGTACAATGTTACAATACCTTTTATACAGCAATGCGATTTACTTAACATTAAAAAATACTTGCTGTGAAAAATAAGTTTTAGACCTAAATGAAACTTTATAAGTGAAATATTCATGCTTATTTGATTAATTTTTAAATGCTAATCACATATTAGAAATACCAAAACAAAAATCCCAAACAACATTTTGAGATTGTAACGAATAATTTTTAATGTCCAGGTAATAGTAAAATAATAATTGTGTAAAATGAAAATAATAGTAGAATAATGTCAATCATTATGATATTTGAAATTATTTATCTTTTGATAGAATAATATAATCTAAAATACATGATTTATTTAACAGAAATACCAAGTGGTAAGAATTTTCATTTTGAAATAAATTCATTAAACTGATCATTCTTTAATTTTCTACCCATTGCAAAAATACCTATTATAGCAGTGATGTCGATAACATATCAAACTTTGAAATAGGTCATGCATTGCGATTTGATAATACGTAAAGAAAGTTTAAAGAAACAACTTTATTAGTAAATACGCCATTTTCCAAACTCAAACTGCTATCTTCAAATATATAGAACACAATTCAAAAGGTAAATCACGAGGATAACTAGTTGTGACAGCACGAGGATATATTCATCCTACTATAGATACACGTGGATATATTTTCCCGCTATACTACATTATTTTGTTGCCTTTCTCATTAGGTTTGAAGTAAAAAAAATTGGAAATTAATGATGAAATATGAATGCAGTTTTTTCTTTAAAGTTATTTATAGTAAATCAAATTGCATCAGAATTTTGTAATCATTAATTTTTAAAAGAATTCAATAATTGTGCTGCCAAATGTGTTGGGCTTAAACTGTAACAAAGCAATTATTCAATTTTTAATGTATCTTTGAATAAAAAATATAATGTCTTACAGAAAAAGATATATTAAAAGAAACTTCAACTAATACATATCATAAAACATGAAATGCAAAATGTATGAACGTTTTAATTACGAATATCAGATTACCATTTAAAACCATAAACCTTTGTGAAATAACATATTTTTGAAGCAAATTTATTGAAACTAATTTAATAAAAGTAAATATTGCATTTTATATACTATAAGAACTTTAATTGATAATATTTTTAACAAACTAGATTAGAAATTGCTTTACACTAATCATTAATTTAGAGAAAGCCTCAACATTAAAATTAAAATTTTATATATATGTGATATAATATTATTAGATTATAATTCTGATCAATCTATTATTATTAATGAAACAATTTTTAATCAATATAGGAAAACTCGGAGAAGCATTCAAGAGTAAGTTTCAATTTAAAATTATAAATGGTCTATGAAATATAACAAAAATTAAAACTGTTCTGTTATTTCTTGAAATTTATCAAGTTAAACTGGAAAATAACTTTACACAGTCAAACAAAATAATTGCATAATAAGAACTAGAGAAATCAATGAGACTAAAATTAAGTTTATAAAGCATTAGGAAATATATATTATTTTGATAAAAGTTTTCTTTTTTTAATTAATTTATAAATTGAAAGCATTTAAATTACGACATTGATGTAAAATTTTAATATTTTATCATGCTGTGTTTTATTTTAAATAAGTGATTTTTGAAATGATTATAAAAATTAAAAAATATTCTACTTCCCATAGATTTGCCATCTGGTAATGTTATATCAGTTTAAATTGTATTAAAAAATAATGTAAAATAATTTTGGTATTTGACTTCAATACTATCCGTTAAATATCTTCTGAAAACTATCTATACTTTTACGTGAATTATAATGGTGAATACATTTTCTTTTGCAAAAAATTTTCGATCTTTGTTATTTAGAGGGCGTGGAATAAGTTTCCCACCCTATTCTCCAGTTTGCTATTTATCAAATTATGTAGTAATAGTTAACTCAAATAAATCAATACAATTTAACAAGAAACAAGGGTTTTAACAATTACTACATGAAAGTATTTTGTGATAACATAGTCAAGTGATGTACAAGAGTATAAATTAACGTACAAAAAGTTTGGCTGTAATATATTTTGAAATACAAGTCTGAAGAGCAGTTAGCAAGTTTGTTTTATAGCAGAACATTAATTCTAAAGCTGAAAAGTAATGTTAAAGAATTCAACCGATATATACCTAATAGATACCTCAGACTTTGGACACTAAATTTTGATAGCTATACCCTACGTACTTTGCAATGACTTAAGGCAACTGCCGTTATTGAATCTATTGCAGAAATTCCCGAGACGCATTTTAGTGGTTTAAAAAATTGTCTGTTCAATGTTCATTATTTTAAATGTAATTTTTTTCGGTAAATAAGGTAAAGCAACGTTTATGCAAAAAATGTTTTAAGTTTATTTTTTAACGATAACGAAAGTGGAAAATATAGCCTACAAGTGTAAAAATGTATGTAATAAATTATAATATATAATTTCATTTTATATTTAAATATAATGTGTACTGATTTTTTGAATTACCTTTTTTTTTTTTTTTTTTTTACGTTTTTTGCGAATGGGATATTAATGATAAACAGCTACTAAACTACAAAAAATGTTGTAATAATTAAAGATGTAATGCAAAACCTTGCATAGGGTAGTCATAATATGCCATAATCGATTAACTTACTGAGATGTTAATCCTAAAAATATATTTTTCGCTCTATAATTTAAGAATTTGTTTTCTTTGAGTTTCAATTGAGGTCCATTATCAAACACTCTTTTGAAATAAAAAGCTTTATGGATAAATAAGTTGATATAGTAATTCTTAATTACTTAAAAAATTGAGAATTATATTTCCTTATTATAGCCGAAGTTACAAGCCTCCTTGGTGGTAAGTAAACGTCGCTAAAGTGATTATTATTATTTTTTTTTTACATAAATTCTTATTACAATTAACATAAATAAGTTAAAAATTAAGCAAATTCATGTATAAAAACAGTTCTACTATTAGTTGAATTCTTTTAAATGAAAAATGTAACTTCGAATATATAGTCTCTTAAATTTACTATGCAATGTGTGTACAAACTACGTGTATAACAGCGTAGGAATAACAGAAAAATAAATTCATGCGTGAGGAAAAGACTTGTAAGAGCACATGCACAATAGTAGACACATCGAGAAGTGCCTCATACATAGTATCCAACATACTAAGCCGTGGTAGGTTTGAATTGATGCAGTGGCACTTAAGCATTCCCATTGTGAAGTCTCTAATCGTTTACTCTCATTCATAGTTAAACCTAATTTTTGGATGTTTCGCAATGGGATGATAACTAAAGGATTTGTAATGTGTTTAAGTGGAACTGACATTTAATTATGGATCAAATTATTTAGTTCTTCTCTAAACGTTGTTTTTCGATACGTCTTTCATTGCAGATGCACGCACTCGCCATCCTTTTTATTTTAAGAAACTCATCGAAAATTTATTTCGCATCTGGTTTTTAAGAGACAAACATGTCCATAGAATCATCATAGTTATAAGTCAAAAGTAAAGCCATTTTCTACAAGCGTTAGAAAGTAGACAACAAAATTTCAAGGGGGTCCGGAACAAACAATAAAAAATAAAAATAAAACTTTATTTATAAATATTTTTACATCAAAAATATTCACCTTATTTATGAGATACTATTTTTGTCTTTAAAACAATGTTTTATTTTTTTTCCAAATATTGGGATTATATATTTTTAAAAAAAATTAAAAACTAAGAAAAATCCATATTTATTGATGTTTGCGTATTTTGATATAAATCAAGAATGTTTTTTTTTTTTTTTTTTTTTTTTTTTTTTAATTGAAAACTTTTTGTAATACATAATTACATAAAAACAATTTCATATTCACAAAAATTTGATGGATGAATTACAAAAAATTCTTAAAGTTAAAATATTGAAATTTCGAATTTTTTTATGTTATTTAATAAGCTAATTGTTATATTAAAAAAAAAAATTCTAACACATTTTCTTTAAACTATATAAATTAAATGCTTCAAAAATTTTAATCCTCAATTGTTAATAGTTATGGAGCTATATCGATTTGAATTTGCAACACCTGTGAAAAATACTAGTGCCCGTAAAAAGCACTTTAAGCAGACGTTTCAAGGCTTTAGCCTATTAGTGATATTTAAATACCAGGTAATTTCGTGGATTATTCACCGGAGGAATAAGATAGCAACATAGTTTTATTCAGGAATGTATGAACTATTTTTTTAAACGAAAAAAACCTTGTGATTTTGAAGAAATTTTGGTACTGGACACCTTAAGTAAACATTTTTAAGAGATAAGTTGATTTGATTTCAATTTATCAAATCAAGAAGAGGACCCTATTTTGTTGTACAATAAACTCTTTGCTTTAATATGTTATAGAAAACTGAAAAGTAGAACTAAAAAATTTGAATAATAAATATTTAAAATGTTTTAATGAGAAACAAATTTAATTATATGATGGTCTATGGTTATACGTTGCAAACACTGCATAAATATTTAAATTAACTTTTTTATTGACCTTGCAATTTAAAAGTACATAAAAGATGATTAAAATTAAAAAAAAAAAATTATGTAAATATATTTACATATAATCACCGCACAATTATATTTATATACAGAAACAAATGTTACAATATTTTGTTTGTTTTTATGTTTAGGTCTGTCTCCAGGTGAGTGAATTATTAAAATACTATATACATTACAGTACATTCCTAAATTAAATAGTTTTAATTCAAAAAAATAAATAATAATAGTAATAATAATAATAATAATAAAAATAATACCAAACTAAAAAATAAGCTAAATTATTCTTATATTACGATTAATAGTATGGAAATATTTGCAGTTATTACTCAAATATAAAAAGTTTGTAAATAACATTGTCACTAGTGGCTAATGTGTACTGAAATTATTTTTAGAAGTACTTTCAAAGGCTATTGGAGGTAAGTGACTTTTAAGAAATACTTTTCATATAATGTCAAGTAATTAATAGATAATGTCTATATTAAAGACAGGAAGAATATATATTTTACGCCAAGATACAATCTCCTTTCAGCCACCCTGATCAAAGAATGTGATGTAACACATTTCAAATCAAATTCTAAAGGCAATATCCCTTTTAAAATATTAAAAGTGATCAAGCGAATGAAGAACTATGCATTGCATTGGAACGGCACCTGTTGCATAAACAATGCCTAGTCAAAACATAGATGATGGAAAAGACGGAGAAGCTTCCATTTTCTTTATTCGCAGGATTACGTGGTGAAGTACACAAGTTCAAAAATCTCTCGTCAACAATATATGTATGCAATTGCAATCCGTGCCTACCAATTAATGTGATGTTTCCTTGAAAGTGGCAGTTATTCACTTTAAAATGCGGGTAATGATTAACAAAACACATTTTCAGTATCGTCAATCATGATCAGTGAATTTTATATAAAATGACTTAGCACCAGGATAACATTTAGGGTACATCTAGAAGACTCAGATTGGCATAACAATGATGCTTTCTAGATTCCCTTGTATGGCGTTATAAGTGAATGGGATACTTTAGCGTTCTTGTAGAGACTCTTTCACATACTGACAGTTACAACGTAAGTGTGAGGCCGTCATCACAGCTAGTTGACGGCAGCTTGAACTTCCCCTTTGTCTGAATGAAGTTAATCCTATTAGTATTGTTAAATTTCATTAAATAATAAACCTCATATTGGCTTGCGTAATGCCCTTTTCTTACTTGTGTTTTGTACGTATATTACGGCAGTAAGTAAGTTCCGAACTAACAATGCTATGTATTTTCGCGTAGTCTATTTGTACCCTATCCCTCCTCAAATTTAGGAACTCTGGTGCTGAGACATCCTGTATGTTGTTGTCACGTTACATGGTATTATTAGATCTTCGGTTTAAGCATTATACTTTGGCGAGTAATACAAATGATTCTTTGTCATTTTTCTTTCTGTGTTTCGATCTGCTCTCATTGTTTCCGAGGAAAACTTTCGGGGGCATTTCGAAATTCGTACTCGTTTTATTTCTTTTGCAATGAAAATATGTGGGTGTTACTATTAAAATGTTTCTAAATGTAATCATAACTGTAAAAATTTTAATAACTAGATTTTTTTTTTTTTAACATATTGCTATAATTTTGTGTATTTGCTAATTTGCAATAATTTTGAAATATACTTATCACATTCGGCAGTTTAAATCACAACCATTCAAATAGAGGGTTACATGTAACTTAAAATCAAATAAGTGGATTTCGTTTAGATATATGAATTGATTTTCAATCACCTTTACATAATTTCAAGTTATATCAATAAATTAAATTGCAGGCGTAATAAAAATCAGTTCATTTGAGTTAAAAAAACAAAACAAAAAAAAAACTTACCTGCTCTTAACTCACATTTATTTAAAAATTGTGCTGATTAATCATAAATTGTCCTGATTGTCCTGATTGATCATAAATTTAGTTTATGTATTATATCTTTAGATACACCAAAGTGTAAGTATTGTTATGAGGTTTTTATCCTTGGAATATTAACACAAGATTACAGAAATGACAATTATTATTCACATAGAATACTACCATCCTTTCCAGAGATTTTGGGTATTTTAAACTAGTTCACATTAAAGCTTCAAAAGCCTTAACCCAACAGCAGAGCAGTGAAAATGCAATCTTGCTGTAAATCAAAACCAAGATCTCTATTCACTGCACGGGCAATCTCGACCCTAATACATCGACTCTCTGAACTATTCTAGACCCATGTTAATTTCAACGCGTTCTCTGCTCTTAACCTATTCCTGCTGTCTATTTTTACTAAGCATAAATGCTTAGCATATCCAATTAATAAATTCTAATTTTAAACTTAGTTAGATAATACTGTTGATATCCGAGTGACAACCAATTTAGAATTTATCTTCAGCACCTACAAAACAATGGTACATTGAATCCGATACTCATCGAACCTTTTTACTTTCGC
The DNA here is from genome assembly GCA_963978545.1 of Linyphia triangularis. Taxonomy (NCBI): domain Eukaryota; kingdom Metazoa; phylum Arthropoda; class Arachnida; order Araneae; family Linyphiidae; genus Linyphia; species Linyphia triangularis. The sequence goes on from OZ021723.1 coordinate 76,195,263, forward strand.
CGATTTTTCAGAAACAGAAAAAAAACTGGAAACCTTATCTTTGTCACTATTAACAGTAAAGCAACCTATATATTCATATCCATTGCTTAAAAATGTATATTCATCACTTTGGACATTATACAGGTTAACATCACTGTTAATTTCAAAGTAAAAGATGGAGTAAACGTTTTGTGATTGAATGAACAATTAAATTCAGTCATAAAGTTTATTTAAAAATAATTTGAGAATAGTTGGTATGGTAGAAGTGGAGCTTCAAAAACTCAAAATAATTGCTTTTATAAGGTCCATTTACAATTGTTATTTTTTTTAAAGGCTATAATTTCGAATCATTGGAGAAATATATTATTTAAATTTTACGAAATTATTACATTAAAACAAAAATAGCTGGGAAACTTCTGGCATTTAGCAACAGTATGGGCTGGGTCAAAGGAGGCATCCGATATCTAAAAGCAAAAATAAGTGGTCCAGCACCCAACCATTTATGAAAGTACCGAACGTGTCTCATGTCTTTCAATACCCCAGAAGTTTCGCGTAAGGCTGTGTGGTTATGCAGTGATAATCCTGCAGAGGTCCATTCATAATTGGTTTTGTGCTGGAGTTTGTCAGTTATTATTATTAATCAGTACATTATTTTTTTACTTCTACTGTATCATTTCCTCACTTTCTCTGAAACCTCCTTAGAGTGAATGCAATCAGGATTCCGAATTTCAAATGGTAGTCAGAGATGAACCTTTATTTTTCCTTAGTGTTTTAGCACTAGAAATAGACTGCATGAATATTCTTTCACGCTGAGATTTTCGAACAGATGCTTACATTCGTCCTCTTTTTTTATCTAATATGTATAATTATATGCAAAATATCATTTGTAATATTATGTATTCACTTTAACATTCAATAGTTTACGTTAGTTACTCAAAACTAAATTTGAAAAAATTAGATCAATTTAATTCCCTTCTTTATAGTTTTATAAAATGGAATTTCAGTACAAATGTGATGATTTAAAATTAAAATAAGTTATTAATTCTTTAAATAATTGGGTTTATAAAATAAACTGATATACAACTATATATAAGGCGTTGCGGATACGAAGGGCGAATTGAACAAAAGATGGTTGTCTAAAAAACGCGTTTGATTATTTTTCTATAAAGCGTTTTCAGACAGCTTGGTATCATTCTCTACGTATCTTGAAAGGGAAAGATGGGTAACCTCAGTATGAAAAATATACATGTATAATCTCTAAAGAGTTTAGAATCGTATTGAGAAAAAATTTTATTGTTTGACTCCTTGATGAATTCGCTCTTCGTTACCACAACTTCTCTTATATACACTATATCAATAAAATGTAATGAAAAACTACGTGCATTATTTCTGGTCAGTCTAAATTTATGTAGCAATAGAATGTTTTTGAAATAAAACTTTTAACTGGAAAAATTTTAATAATTTTGTAGAACATTTGAAATATTGTTTTTTAATTTTAAATATGGAACCCTTTCACTCTCTCAGTTTTTCCAAATCATACTTATAAATTCTATAAAATTACACCCATACTTCTGTAATATTGAATAGCAATAACACATTACACTCCATGTTTGCAATCTCATTTTTTTAAATAAAAATCCTTGCTATAGTTATTTAATGAAAAATATACAGCGTGATATATATATATTTTTTTTAAATTTTCAATTTACCCTTTAAAAATTAAAATATTGCGTTTGCAAATTTAAAAATTTCTGTGCTTGTGTTCTGCCTGTGTTTAAATTTTGCACAACACTGTATTCTTGTCTAATATGAGAGATTTTCAGTAATTTAATAATACCTCACAAAAGTGCTATGTAATGATGTGCACATTTTGTTTGTTCATAATAGTTAATATGTTTGCATTGCTATATTTGAGTTGAATTTAAATGCTGACACAATTAATCATAATTAATATATATTGCAGCTGTCCGAGCAAAAGCTCTTGGTAGTAAGTAATAATTATTTACTTCACAATGCGTTTGATAAGTAGTTAATATTAATAATTAATTAAACAGATTGGTAATTGGAACGCAACCGGTATTGAAACTATATATTTTTTGGACGCGGGGTTCTTTCATGATGTGGGAATAATTCTCTTAACTATATTGCCTGTTTACAAGGTCGTCAATGCTAAGGTCAATGCGTGAATGTAATTTACTTAAAGTTGGAAAGTTGGCAGGAAGGGACAATTACACACATCACCAAGCTCCAAATCACACATCTAACCCAATGAAACAGTGGTTTAGTCGAAATTAGGTGACTGTTTTAGAGCGGCCTAGAATCGGACTTGACCAAAATTCAAAGGAGAATATCCTTGTCAGTGATTCGGAGGTGATGAGTAAGCTAATGGTTTCAATTTACAATGGTTCACGAGTTACAGCTTACAAATATAAATAATCCATATTCTTTTGGGAAGAACGATTATAATTACAATATTAAAAAAATTTCACATAAAATATGTAAGCATTAAATATGACTATAAAATTTCTATTCTATTTGGATATATACTTGTATAATTTCTGGCTTATAATTTTTTGCTGGTTACCCTTTCTTAAATTTTATTTATAAAAAAAGTATTTTCATTAATTTGAGGTAAAATATACGGCAAACTATTTGGTGGAAGTGCCAAATGCGATACAAGGAGATGTTAGTAAAATTCCATCTGATAAGCCAAGAGCTACAGTAGAAGTACGATTTATCTCGCTTACAGATAATGATGAACAAAGTTTATAGTAAGTTTTCAGAACGTTAAAAAACTATGTTTAACAATATTGCACAAAGTGGAATTTCCTCCTGTCATTGATATTCGGAATTTTTTTTTACTTTTAAAATCCAATAATCTTCTTCAAACTATAAGTTAATTTGTTTAAATTTTATCCAGTTGTGTTTTACATTCATGCCCATTTACTAGTGGATAAAAAGAGTTCATGTATTGAGTTCATGTAATAAGAAGTGTGTAAAATCTTAAAACTTTATAATAAAAAAAAAAAAAAAAAAAAAAAAAAAAAAAAACTGAATTGATTTCTTATGTCGTTTCGATGTGTCAAAAGTTATGAAAATTGGACTAAAAAGCCTAAAACTCAAAAATTAATAAATAATCACAGGTTTCGTCATCATTTTGCGGTAATGCTTAAAAGTTATTGTTTTTCCACAACAACACCTGTAAAAAAATTTAGAATTATACATTAATATCTTCTGCCTCCTCGAGAGAACCTCATTTTGAGAATTAGAGGCATTTTTTAAAATAAAAGCACATTACACTTTCCTCATTGTAATGCGAAAATAAACTTTATTCCATTTTTCAGACATACAAATTACAAAATCATTATCGATTGTAATCTCTTTTAGACTGTTTTTCTGGCATTTTTTTTTTATTAAAAATTGTAGCATGTGGTTTCTGGATTCTATGATTACTCCATCCCTATTCTGCGGTCTAACTGCATTTTCGGAGGCTTCAGTGTGTTGCTTTACAATTTTCACGCCAGCTTGTGTATATGTGTGAAGTATATTTTATAAAATCCTAGCCGTTCATTGGCACACAGTCCTGTATCATCTCCAAAAGTTCATAAAAACTAATCTCTCTGAGAAATAGAGGTAATGTTACATAACAAGTTTGTAAGTTCATGAGATCTGCGTAGTTCTTAGCTCCAAGATTAATTGCAGGAATATCAAATATGCGAACATAAATTTCATCTGGGCAGACAATTTTTTTATCTGGCGAACACAATTTTCCCTTGCTTTTGCTTTGATAATCAGTGTAGCTGTAAGGGTCTTAATAGGGCTTCTCTCATTACTTAAAATAGACATAAACATATTTTCTGGATCCGCAAAGTAAACGTTGGGAAAAATTGCTGGATAGATTATGTCAAGATACTTCTTAAGCAAGTACCAAGATAAGCTTATGTAAAGCCACAAGTTTCTAGCCCCGTCCTTTATGGAATGAGGAATCTTAATTCTAAACTATGATGGCACATAGACTCTTAATTCTAGCATGGCACATAGACTCTTAATTCTAGCATGGAACACAGACTCTTAATTTTGGCAAGCTTGAATACAACCAAAGTTAGCAACTCATTTAATGGGTTTGATGTAGATCTATAAAACCTCAGTATTTGATTGGCAATTGTCAGCCAGATTTCCAAATTCAACATTCCTGGTTGATACTTAGCTAGATAGAAAGAACATATGCCAGAATAAAGGGCCGGGCAGTGCAAATGTCTAAGAAGTATTTCTGATCAGAAGTTAAGGAAGTGTGATCAATACTACTAAATGCAGAAAGAAGAAGCTTTTCGTATTCTTTCATGTTCCATCCAATATCTATGGTGTGACATAATGGCAACTCCTTAAAATGAAATAAGAAGATAATCCATTGGATTGGTCTTTGAAGTCACAATTCTAGCCCATGAATTATACAGTTAAGCGCTCCAGTTTTCATAACCCTTCCTCTCATCCGAGAACAATAAGGTTGCTAAAATCATCCAGAAACGCATTGGTTACGTATTCGTAAATGTTGTTGGTTATATCAAGACTAGATCCACTTTCAGAAGTAACATATCCCAAGTACGTGGAACCAGGATCATATTCAATATAATAACGATTTTCTACAATTGTTCTTTGGAGCTGCTTGTTCTTGAGTATTTTGGTTGATTAGATTTTGTCATGCCGTCCAACAAAGTAAAGATCCGTTAGAGTAGAATACTTTTTTAATTCTAGAATTTTCCCCTTTGATATTTTATTTTTGTCCGTGAAGATTCAGGTGTTTGATTCTGATACTATACCTAACCTTGCGTAACACTCGATGACATAGCATCCGTGGCTCAGTTGGACACACCATATCTACGACTGACAAGAGCAGTTTAATTCAGTTTTAAGCGCATTTGTGAGAGTTTTAAACGCATTGAAAAGAGGTTTGCTTGCAAATGTTGCGTAAAACTCGCCTTTGGTAATCTTCTGGTATTCCTCGACTGAAGATTATAATTCAGAGTTATAAGATTTCGCACACTTTTTAATAATGTGATTCACAACTTTTTCGCACTACCGCAAAACGATATAAGATAGTATGACTTTTTTGAGTTACCCTATTAAATATCCTTCACATATATATAAAACTAATCACTGAAGCCTCCAGAAAAACAGTTGATCCGCAGGTAAAAGATGGGTTTAATGGAACAACACTAGAATCCAGAAACCACTTGCCAGAATTTTTAGTAAAAATATAAGCCAGAAAAACACTCCAAAAAAGGTTGCAATCAATAATGCTTATGTAATTTGTAAGTCTCAAAGTTGGGAAAAAGTCTATCTTTTTTTTTTTTTTTTTACAATGAGAGAAATGTTATTTAAAAAGTGTTTTTATTTAAAAAATTGCCTTCAATTTTAAAAATATGGTGTCTTTGAGGCGGCAGAATATATTAACCTATTATTCAAAAAAAATTTACAGGTGTTATCGAGAAAAAAAACATTAACTTTCAAAGCATTTCCACAAAATAATCAACGAAATCTGCGATTATTTATTAATTTTTGAATTTTAAGCCTTTCTAGCCCAATTTTTACAACTTTCGACCCATTGAGGTGACAGAAGATATCAATTCAGAGTTTTTAGATTTCAAACATCTTTTAATAATGAGAGTCTGCAATTTTTCCTCAATACCGCTAAATGATCCAAGATACTTCGACCTTTTCGACAAGGCCTAATGTATTTTGATTGAATGGTGCCAGAGTAGTAATCATTAAATTTAGATTGACGTTATTAAAGTGAGATCGACCTTATGATGCATTAATCTTATAATTTTGTAAATTAGTCACATAGTTATTGTTTGATAATACAGCAATTATTGTTTACAAAAATATTTTTAGATTTGCCTAGTGGTGAGTTTAATTTATTTGTATTTACGTTCACAACAATTACATTTTATTTTACTTATTATTATTTATCCTAGTGTTATGCTAAAAAATTTTATTAGTTAATAAAAATGTATATGAAATCATTTAAATACAAATTGTGAAATATTATTGAAAAATTTATAACTATACTGGTGCCAGTTTTACTCAATTGTGAATAAAAATTTGATTTACATACAGATATTTTCCATAATATTATAAACTAAAATGAAATTATTTTCTTTACAATTCTAGATGCGTTGAGGAACTTACTAAAAAGTAAATAATACATACATATTTTTACAAATAAAATAAAACAAAATTTGTAATGCTATATAAGTTATTATAATATTTATACAAATAATAACAACACAATTTTATTAATTTAAGTATTTATTCTGATATTTTATATTCAATTCAGATTTATTTTTTATCATTAAAACTTCCAATAAAGAAGCTTAATTGAAAAGACGGAAAGTGTTTTGCTCATATTATATTAATTACACGTTCTTTTAATGAAAATATTATTTTATACAAATATTCAAGTAATTCTAACTATATTTTTTTTGAGTAGAAGCACCGAGTGGTAAGTAATTTTGCACATAGAGCGCAATGAAAATCGTTATAAAATAATTTCTCATTTTATTCGTACTTTTAGTGATTCAGTAGTCAAATACTCTAAAAATATTATACTAGTCTTCATGAAATATTAGACCATTAATATCATCTACGTATTTGCGACAATTCTTGGGATTGAAATTTGAAAGCTGAGGTGAATTTTCATGGAACGTCTGTTAATTGCGATTTAGTGGCCCTTAAAGTCGAAAAATTAAAGTTATGCAACTAAACGTTACGTTACTTTTGGCATTTACGTTTTCAAATACTTTTGACTTTAATCAGAATTTTTCAATACTTTTATTTCTCGTTCTAGTTTTAGGGATTTTAAATTTTAGAATGAAAACATAACATAATTTTTCAATCTTTATGAATGTTTGATTTAACATTACATAGCTATTGTAAGATTAGCAAATATTGCATGTTTTAAAAATCGGTAAATTACTTCTAAACTGAAGTGTAAAGTGAATTTAACTCTAAAAGTATTTATTTATACTACTAATTTACATAATTAAAAATATTGCATTGAACTTAGGAATTTATTATTACTAATAAAAATAATTTGTTTTATTATTTTATTTTGCTAAATGTCTGAGAAAATATTATTATTTTACTTCGTTCTTTTTTAAGACTCACAATATTTTCTTGTTTAATATTTTTATATCAATCTAATGAAAAATATGTTGTTTTATTATATGAAATGGTTAATTCAACGTAACATTAAAAATCAATTTATGCATTTAACAGCTGAAATCAATAAACTTGGTAAGTTTTAATCACACAAATTTAATTATATAAAATATAAAAAAATGTATTCCTTATAGTGAAATTTAACTATCAAAATGGCATAAGCAGAAAAAGTTCTAATCAAAGACGTACATATTTTTTAATTTTTAAGCAGTAAAAAAAAATCACAATTCTTTTTTATTTTTTAGGTCAATATAATTGTAATAAAACTAATAATATTTTACATTTGTCTGAAAGATAAAATGGGATTTTATTTTTATTACTATAAAATTCAAATCATAACAAATTAGATACACTGAAGTTAATTATTTCAAGTAGATTTTATTACATATTAAAATAAAATAAAAATATAAATTAAAGACATTAATAGAAAATAAAATATTATTTTCTATGACAAAATGTAAGTTTCATACAAATTGATAAAAATATTGCATATTTTTTTCTCTTTAATGTGCAAGATATTTTTATAAAAATTAGAATTCAAAATATGTTTGTCTTAGCAAAGTAAACATAATTTTAATTCAAACAAAAAATGTATATTACATATTAGGCTGTACTTTTATATAGTTTAGTGTATAAATTGCAATTATTTTTAATGCAACAATCAATTATATTTTACAGTTTCTGGACCCATCAGTGGTAAATATATTCAATTGAACATTCAATTTGAAAAAAAAATAAAATACTTTTATCTTGTATTGTGATAATTTCTAAATAAAAGTGCTTAGTAAATACATAATTATAAAATTGATCATAAGTGTGAATAGATAAAATATGAAATGAAATTTTGTTAAGTGTCACAGTAAAAATTAAATTTATGTTGCAATAGGAAACTTTCAAGCTGTGTTAATCAGAATAGAATGTTAACAAAAAAACTCAAGTTAACATACTACTTTTTTTAAACAATTTCATGTCTAATATATTAATAGATTTTTAAATGGTAATCTTTTTTTAAAAAAGTAGTAATACTTGGTATATGAAGATTATGTTTGCATGTGCTTTTTAAATCTTGGGTTTATTTGTGTGCTTAAATATCCATAATTATATAAAATACATATTCCAAACACAAAAATTTCTTTTATATAAATTTATAACTGATTTTTTCTTATGCCATTAAATTTAAAAATATAAATTAATTTGGATTAAACAAAATTACTTTGTTTTATATAATCAACAGTTTTGAAAATAAAGCATTTTGCTACAAAGAACATAACTTATATTAAAATATATCTTACTAATTTCAAAAAAAAAAAAAAAATATATATACCATCACCACCTCACTATAAAAAACTTAAAACAAAATTAGTTTTAAAGCTGTTGGCATTATCATACAGAATAAAAAAAAATGTAATATTTGAATACGTGGTATTATTTCCATTAATAAGCTTTTACATTGTTGATAACTATTACAAAAAAGGACAGTTCTCAATATTAAATGTCCTATTGTTTTTTGTGGAATAAGTTGTTTGTTAAGGGAATACTATTTAATGATGAGTTTCTTATCTATTCTAAAATATTTTAAATTATTATAATTGTTATTGTTTTATAAACGAAGTTTAAAACAATAAATTTTTATCACGTAGGCATACCTTCCGGTAAGTAAATATCAAAATGAATAACTATTAAGATATTTCATAATAACAAATAAAATTTATATTTAAAAGCATAGTTTTTTTGTACACTTTTTTCATATTTTAAATTGAATTTAATCTCATAAAACAACTGTTTATAAATAAAATCATTAAAATTTGAAATAATAGAAACATTATACCATTAATGTAAATTGCAGAATGAAAATCATGTTTCAACTTTTTAAAGCATTCATGGCAATTTAAAATTAATCCAATAGTTTGAGGTGAATATGCTATAGAAAATAAAATAAAATAAATAAATAAATAAATAAATAAATAATGTTTGTAGTTTGCTAAGAGTAACGTGAATGTAATGTAATATTAACTTAAAGTGAAAATTTCAAAATTAATATTTTGTCCTAAAGGTTGCTAAAATCAATGGAAAATAGTGTGGAATATTTTTATAAACCATTATTATTATTATTATTATTTTTTTTTTAATTTTTTGAGGCGTAATTTAATGGTTTAAATTATTGATTTTATGAGTTCAGTTGCCAGTTTTGAAAAAAAAGTCACAAATTATGAATTTAATGAAACAAAAATATCCTTTTTCAGCTGATTTACCAAGATTGATCGCAGGTAAATCGAGTCAATTATTATACTTTAAAAGGTTTAGTTACCTGTTACTAATGAAAAGAAGTGAATCAATGTTTTCTATTTTTTATTATTACGAAATACTATAACAATAAAAATTAAAGAAATAAGCATTTTTAGTATTTACTTATTATAATAATTATCATTTTTTAATGAGTTACTCTTTTTCAAATTCGGATCTACTTATGAATAATTATGATAAGATTCGATATTACCAGCACCCTATGAGAAAACGAGAATATAACAAACACTTTATTTTAAAATACTCAAATAAAAATTATTTCTGAAATTTAAATTATATTTGAACATATACATGGTAGTTAAAATTAAACTGCTGTGTGATCTATTTACGTATTTTATCACACAACAAAATACTGAATGCGTGTCACTGCGTTATCAACGGCTGCACGCAACATATCAGTTGGAATGATGGAGAGAATGCATCCTGGACAATTCTGGTTTTCAAGTCCGTTTCATTAATTACATTTCATCAATAATTGCGATCTTTAAGAAAGCCCCAGAGCTAGATGTCAAAGGGTTCAGATTTGGTGACCTTGCTGACACAGCATCTGACAAAGTACGCGAGAAAGCACCTTCACAAGGGAAGTTCCCTTGAATCTCATTCTTTACACGTCTTGACGTATGAACAGTTGCTTCGTCTGGCCTTAACAGTGTGTGATCATAGAGCCTCTTTGCCTTAACGCCTGTACAGTATGATCTTCTAGGAGTCTGCTGTATTGGTCATTTGCGACGGTACATCTAAAAATGCCGTCAACTGTGGCTTACTTGAAGAAGTGCGGCTACGGGCCCAAAACGAAATTCGCTGCGCATCCACATCATGCCGTGACGTATGGGTAATGAAGAAGCTGCACTAAGCTTGAATACTGAATTGTAGAAAATACTCCCCGATTAACATGCGACCGAGCAATCTGCCGTGGAAGGGGGAAAAAAAGGTCATGTCAGATAGCAAAGTAGGCAAAACACGCCATTTCGCTTTGTCTATCACAATACAGCATAGCTTTTTGCGGATAACTTCTTTTAAAGCCTTGCGACTAAATTTTTTGTATGCGATTTTTTTAAATATTTGAAAATGTGCAATCAAATACATAATAAGAAATTACTATTCAGGTGGGGAAAATTTAAAAAAAAGGATAGAAACTTCAATTTCATTTTTTAGTTTAAGCACGGTGTGCGTGTTTTAGTTTTTTTTTTTTTTTTTTTTTTTTTTTTTAATTAGGATAAGTTTTTTCTAGGACAGTTTGCTTTTTAATGATTTAATAAAATAATCATTTTCTTAAGATGATTCATTGTTAAGTATTTGTCATGTTTAGTTAATTTCGTGCATGTTCCTTTTTGGCATGCATTAGTTAGCTACTTTGTTGTGTAAATCAAATACAAAAATGACTAGAAAACATTCCGCTTTGTAGATGTGATGATTTTCCCCAAAAATTTATGGCACAAAAAATATACTGAAAATTAGCCGCGTAATTACCATGTGAGATTTCAAGATTTTTTTCATGAGTCACAAATAACGAAATAAATTCAAGATTATTATCTTGTATTCCGTATTAAACTTTATGGGTAAAAATTAAATTTAAGAGAAATACATAAAAATAGTACAACTAAAAGACAGAACTTGATAAAATTAATTATCTTCCAAAATATATAATTCTGTACCTTTTTTCTTTGTGAAAAAGAATAAAAACTTGTTTCATCTATCGTTTGTTATTATCTTTGGTATAGTTGATATTCCAATTGCCCACATCAATCGTAAGCATTTCAGATGTGGCATAATACAATTACAAATTTTAAGACCAACAACAGGCTCAAGGCCCAACAGGGTTGGTCGAGTAAATATATATATACACGTATATAGAAATAGAAAATAATTTGCATACGATAGTTACAGGATCATACATACAATATATAATAGTTACAGGATCATACACACAATATACAATAGTTTCAAGATTATACAATACAATATACATAATACAATACAATATACAAAGTTGACAGTTGTAGGGATAAGTAGGATTTTGAAACAATGCTTGTGTGAAGTCCTGGACACTTTAGTTTTATTTTATTATTGTTTATTGTTTGTTAAATTAATACATTTTCGTAAACTTGTCCTTTAAACTTCTCTAGTTGAAGGAATTATTAAAACACTTGGATTGAAGTAGTTGTTCTATGTGTTCACGACACCATCTAAGAGAAAATGTGCAACGCTTGTTTATAAGTCAGTTGATGGCAAGAACTCATCAACTTGCATCCTTTCCAGAAACGCAAGGCGAAATTAAGACGTGCTTATTAATCTTACGGCTTCAAATGTTGCACGAAAAGCATTTTGTAAGAGAACAACTTCAAAAGCGAGTGGCTGTGGTTTTAGCAATACATACATTGCCATCTAGTGTTCAAATTTTAAACTATTATTTTTTTAACGGAAACGTCGGACGCAGGATTTTCAAAATATATATTTAAAATTTCATTCAGATCAGCTCAGTAGAACTGGAGTCCCTGGCCTCTGAGTACCTTCAGTTTATTTTTAATACAATTTATATGAACTGATAAAAAAATTTATATAAAAATTAGCAAGTGAAGAGTAGAATTTCAATTATTTTTTTAGATATATACATGAATTTTATTGCCTGACTTTCATGGAGTAAAGCACAAAAAAAAATTCTTTAATCTTAGGATATTTTTTAACTTTTATGTAGTACTGTAATATGCTTTGAAACTCCAAAACCTATTTAAATTTTCAAATTTAAAAAATACTTAAAACAAAAAAGACTAAAAAAAACTTGAAATGTTTGACATTTCCTAAACTTGATATAATTAAACAATTTTTTAAATAATCACTTCATTTTTACTAATAATTACTTCTTATGATTCATTACCATAAATTGTGTTAGTAATTTTTACAGATTTAAAGAAAATTTAAAAAAAAAAAAAAAAAAAAAAAAAAAAAATGTGCAAAAATTATATAAAACTCATAGCATGTCAAGTTACAAAAACTTTCTTTAAAAAAGTTAAATTGAAATACACAATTCCAGAAAACAAATGAAAGACATATATATACGAAAAATAATTGAGGAAAGTTTTTAAACTCAAAAATATAACAAAAGACATCACCGTGAAAAAATATTAAAAGTTTCAAGATAGCAAGTCAGAGATACAGTTGTCCATGAAACAAAAATTTAAATAATTCAATTTCTACTAATGGTAGACACAAAAATTTTATTTCGTTAAATTTTTTTGTAATTTTTTACAATAATAATTCCCATACCCTTAAACTTATAATTAATTGCTTTTATTTCAATAAAATATTTTCTTTAACTCATGATATAGGCCTTCCAACTGGTAAGTATTACTTTTGTAATGAAACTCTCAATCACCTGCCTCTTTGGGAAAATTTTTTAACCTTTTTTTTTTTTTAACAATTTCAGTTTTCTTGTATGCGTATACTTACTATTACGAGGAAGTTGCATGATTGGGGCGAAACTTATGCTTAGATTTTTCTGTTACTTTTAAATTGTATTTAAATATAAATAAAAAATTTGTTCGAAATTGATTTAAAAACGAAACTTGTCTTGCTATGCAGTAAATAATATGTTAGATTCTGACATCAATGTACAGTTTCAGTAAATTATTTACGTTTTACTACTTCTTTACTGTTTTTTTAAGTTCTAAGAACATTTATAGCGACATTTATTTGCAAAATTCCTTCATTTTGATAAATTCTCATACAAATTTTCCTAGTATAATAAGCATGAATGGCCTTAATATTAAATTCTCAGTTAAAGTTAAATTTAACCTTTGATTAAAAATGCAATGTTGCTCATAGTTGAAAGACATATTTGCTTGCTGCATGAAGCCAGTTATCTCCCGTTACTTTTTAAGTATAGACAACATTTCGGAGATATGTGTGCATTTATATCTTTAATTTGCAATTGTTTAGCCTCTTTATTAAAACACAGCTAAAAATAAGGTATTATTAAGAATAAAATAATATTTAAATACGGGGAAAAAAATTATTAAAAATGTTATGTATATATGAAATGTTATGTACATTATAAAAAAATTTTATGTTAATTTGAAAAAAAAAATCTTCTAAATTGATACCTGATAATGCATCATAAATTTAAATTAAAAATATTTCAAATTAATTGTATATGTTTCATATCAATTTCCTAGGAATGTAACTAACTAAAAATAAATTCTTTTAGATCAATTAGGCAAACTTGCTGCAGGTTAGTAAAAACTCTGCAACTAATACGATTTTTTAATTGAATTCCTATATACCTAAGAGTGTCAAATTCACTTGCATTTTCAATTTTTTAAATATTTGTCTATTAAATAAAAACATATCACTATATTTTCTTAACTGTTTATGAGCCATACCCTTTCATACTGCCACAAAATTTTAAAACTTAAATCTGACTTAGATAATCTTCTTCTTTCACTTTTTAGCGGGAAAAATATCACAAATAACTTATCATATTATAATTAACGAAAAAATTTATATTTAATTGTTTAAAATTTGTAGCAATAATTTATAATACAATTGTTTTGAGTAAAAAAAAGAGAGTACATTGAAAATGTATTACGTTTTCGAAGAAAGAGAGACGACTCATAGAGAGACTATTTTTTTTTTAAATTTATTTCTAAGCACCACTTTAAATTTTATAGGAAGATATCAGAAAATTAAAATTGTTTGAGTTCTGAATTTTATAGAAGGACATGTTGTAAAAGCACTTCTATCACACATATTGATGTGTCTTATATAGATTTTTTTATTTTTCTATAAATCATGTTTCGCTAAAATTATTTTCTAGCACTGACTTGACTATAAGCATGAGATTGATATTTTACAAATTTAATATAATTTTATTGATACATATCTTTTCATTTTTAGGAGTACCTAACAGTAAGTAAAATTTGTAATAAAATATTGCAAATTATAGGTAATTCAACAAACATCCACAATACACATTACAGAAGAGATTGACAGTATATGACATAATGATTTTGGATTAAAATAGAGGATAAAAATTGAGAAAAATATCACAATAATTCTTCTGTTATTTTAATATCTCTACTCTTTAAGAATATGGCATGATTATGTATCATACCAAGGTATACAATTTTATCTTCATTATATTACGTAACTAAATTATTATTTAATAGATTTTTCATAAAAATGTATATGTTTTTATGAAGAAGACGATAGCAGGATATTACTTTTTAATTCAGTTCACTAATAGCAAAGTATGTGGAAAAAAAATCAGTGCACTTTTATGTATTATACTTTTGTTACCTAGTTGCTATGCATGTTGATGCCGTTTAATCATTTCGTACTTTACTGTTATTTTTAAACGAATGTCCAGTAAATCTTGGACATTAATCCAGAAAACCCAATATCATAAAATACGAAATCTGGTCGATCTAGGTATCCAGACATTATTCGCAAAGCGTTTAAATAATAATATAGGGACGGTTATTTTGGGTTCCGTTGGTATTCTCTGACTCATTAAAACTTTCTTGAATATGTGTGTTCCACTTCTAAACTTTTATAGAATCATGTAATTTATTCCACATTCATTTTAAAATATAAGATTCTTCTTGATTTTTAAACCAATTTCTAAACAATCAACACTTTCTAGTGCTGACACCGTTTTCCGTTTGTTTGCTTTGGGAAACATAAGAATGCTTGATGTTGAATTTATAAAATGCGTGGAAAAATAGTAACAGCAAAACAGTTATATTATTTCACAAATATGAAATCTACGTATATCACAGAATTAATTCTTTTTTTTTAAGTAAAGTAAGTTTGATTTGAAACAAAGGGTTACTCTCATTGACAACTTTTAAAATGTCTGCAAATAAAAAAAAATGCTTTTGCAAAAACTCCCGTATTCTTTTTTTCTTATTTACGAAAATTACTCCATTTTTATGAAGATTATCTAAATTTCAAATTAATTTTTAAAAAATTAGAATCGAGTTTCCTGATCTTTTCAAGAATTTTTTAAATACTGGAAGATAGATAATAAATATGTTTTAATTTAACGTAAAAAAAAAAATGTTTTGTTTTTGTTTTTAGGTGTAAAACTTGCTCTAACTAACCGTAAGTTGATTACATTTTTTCTGAACTTTAATAAGAAAAATTAAATAGATTTTTAGTCTTGTTGACCATTTTTCTCTAGATAATGTTAATAATGTTGGATATTTTGCTAATTTTAATTAAAGTGTATAGTAGCTATTATTAACAGAAAAAAATGAAATATTTATTTTTGGAAAAACTATACGATTTTGTTTTTAATATATTTATTTGCCCATTATTTTATATTATTCCACTAGATTTTGATAATCTATCATTATAAATTACTTTTTGTGCTTTATTTACATAAAAAAAATTGCTTTTTCTTAAAAAATGCTTAATTTTTCTAGAATTGCCGGCTCGTAAGTAAATGTTTACTTTGTAAAGATTCGTAAAATTTTCAAGTATTTGATTATTTGAAATAGAATAATAAAACTAAGTTAAATACCTATGTGAATTAGTATTTGATAATGAATTCTAATATTTGTATTATTTGTTTAAAATCACAACATAACAGAAAATAAAGCTTCAATTTGATAATTTGAATTTAGAATATATTTCACATTTGCTTTTACAGTTTATAATAATGATATTACAGGGTGCTAATGTTCCAAATTAAGCAATGGTGAAAATGATCATTATTCTTATGAAGTTAGTTCTCTAAAAGTCAATAGATGCAATTAACTTGTTTATAAATGCAATCATTCAACACATTTATAAGTTACAAAAATTATTTTTTAACAGTAAAATGAATTTTTTTTGTAATTTTCTGAAGTTGTATACTACAATTATTGGATGAAATTATAATCTAGTTACCTCAGTCGAAACATAAATAAGATAATAAAAATTAAAATATAAATAAATAATGCATTTGCCAGTTCCATTCTGTCAACTATGCACCATTTGACACTAAATATTTCTATGAAGTTGCAAATCAAAATAAATAAATTTTTAATCCAATTTTTATATCATATTAGAGTTGAGTATTAAAAAGCTTTTAAATAAGGGATCGATTAAAATAATTTAAAATGAGGATATAGTAATTTGAGAAAAAGAAATATGTATACACTTTTTTTGTTTTAAAATTTTCTTTTTTATAGCCGTTATCGGGAATATCGTTAAAGGTAAGACACTAATATAATGTATCATATGAACATTCGATTTTAAGTATTTAATTACTTGTCCTCAAATACGATTAAAATATGAATAATACAGAATTCTAAAATGTTGATTTGAGTTGATAAACTTAACAAATAAAAGTATTGAAGTCTCTAAAATATTATAATTATTTTTCCTTGAATAATAAAAATTGATTACAGAAAAGATTTCAATATAATTAAATATTTAATATTTTTTCTATTTTTATGAGATTTTACAGATATTTTGTAATATTTTTTATTTTCAAGCGTAGATTTTAATTTAAAATTTTGTTAAACAAATCATTTAGTTTTCTTAAGGGAAGTTAGCGTTTCAGAAGGTAAAAAAAAATGAAAAATATTTGGAATAATTGTTCTAAAAAAACATCAAACATTTCTGAATCCGATAGTGCAGAAAGTTTGATTCTCGCTAAATTAGAAGTATAAATTTTAATTTTTAAAGAGTGTTAAACCTCAATTCGCATATTCATTTTTAAATTTAACTCTTACTACGTCAAAGCAGCAATTCTGAATATGCAAATAAAATTAATCAAAAAACTACTAAAGATGAATACCTAAAATTTTCAACATATGCTGTATGATATTTATGTTAAACCATATAAGTGAATTCGATATTATGCTATTTTAGGGTTATGCTACGCTAAAATTGTAGTATGGTTTAAATTTGCAAAATTAAAATTTTTATACAGATTTACTGTCATGATTTTTTTTAAAAATCTGATTGTACATAAAGTACTTAAAATATTTTAGAATAACAAAACAGAATATTAAAAAATTTTATATTCAAAATATGTTAAAATGCCCAATAAGCATGAGTGATTTTTTCAATTTTTATTACTTATATGTTAAAATACTGATTTTTTCAATTTTCATTACTTATATGTTAAAATACTGATTTTTTCAAGCGCTGAAATTATTGACGCTTCAATAATTATGGTGTGTTATCAAACAAGTAATAAAAATTCATTTTTATAGATTTACCTTCAGGTAAGAAACTTATTCAAGGAAAAAATAAGTTAAGGGAATATTAGTATTTTTTATTCATATTACCTTACTACAATTTCTTTTAAATATTCAATATCGAGTATTAAATGGTACCTTTAAACTTTTTCTATCATGTAAACTGCCTTATAACTTATTAATTTATTTCTGAAAAAAGTAAATTATAACTATAATTAATTATGTAGATTTTTTTTTTTTTTTTTTTTTTTTTGCATAGGAAATTCTTTAATAAAGAAAAAAAATTAAAATCAATTCTTTGATATGAGTAGTAATTAACCTACTTTTATCATCTTTTAAATTTCATGCATATTTAAATAAATCATCATACGGCTAATATTATGCGATTATAACTAAATTTCTGCGAATAAAACCTGTACAGAACATTTTAAAATAAAGCAATTTTTCTTTTTCCAAAATAAATCCCAAATTTATAAATATTTTATATATCTTTATGTTTCAGATCAAGCAAAAAAAACTATCAATGGTAAGCATTACATAGTTAATAATCAATGAAAACTGTAGAAAATAATCAATGTATGTAAATAGAGATTTAACTTCATTTGGATCATTTCATTGAATATTTTTTCTTAATTTAAAACAAAAAATAAATATTATACACTTGTCTTCAGGTTTAACACAGGGTAAGTGGATGCATTTTAAATTTTAAATAAATTATGCTTTATTTTTGGAAATTTTTTTAAAGAGTTAATAATTCAAATATTTTTGTACGATTACTACACACTATTACACTATTTAGACACAAATTACTTTTAAATATCAACAGCTGAGGTTTCTATTCACTCTATTTATATTAATTTTTCAGTATTTAATGAGTAATTTCGAGGTCTTATTCATTAAATTCGACAAATATCATCGCATTTAGAAATTAAATATATTGCTTATGAATGATTTCATTAACGTGTCTTTTTGTTGTGCAAATGGGAAAATTTTAATAAACAGCTTCTAATATCCATAATAAAATAAGATGGAAGAGTGTATACGTTTGTTGTTTTTCGACTCACTTTTGTGTCTATCAACGACTGTTTTTATAAGACGTGAAAAAATCTTTAGCCGGTCACGAAGGTGTATCAATTTACTTGATCTTGAAAAATGCTCCACGTTGTTATAGCTTTGACTATTAAAACCCCATTTGGATCACAAATAGTAACTCCATCTGTGTGAACTTTATTGAAACATAAATTCCCTTGTATGTGGTAAAAACTTTACTCAAAAACATTGTTATTCTTATAACTTAAATTGTTTGTTTTAGAGCTTAACTTATATTTGGAATCGAAAACACTTGTTTTTAATAACTTTAAAATTATGAAAACTGTAATGATTAAGTCATTAAGCATTCAAATCATAAATGTAATCTTTACGACTTCTCATAATAAAAATTAAAATAAAGCTGTAGTAAACACAAATGCGGACAAATATCCCAGTTACAGGATGGCTACCTTGTTTCCGGGATACCGTTTGCACTTGCTTCACGTTGCAGTTGGCTAATTTACAAACAACTATGGCTCTGTATATTTAGTTTACTGGAACAAAATAAAAAATTTAAGCACATGACCTAAATATAAACAAAACATTACATAGAAATGCTCAAACCGAAGAGTTAACTCTTTGAAATCGAGGTTGTTGAAATATTTTATATCTTAAATACTTTCGAAATTATTTACAAACAATACAAATACAATTCCTCTTTTTTTTTTTTTTTTTCTTTCTTGTGAACGTATGGATATTTAAACTTTTTGAATTACAGCACTGTTCAATAACGTACCCACAGGGGATTTACAAATACAATTTTGGGAAATGAGATGGGGGAGGGGGAGGAAGTGTCCGGTCAACAATTGATGGTTATGTAAAATGTTGGAGCTTCGCAGATGAAGATGAATTCTCATTAGCTCCCAGATAAACTCTTAAGTCTCCCATAGGAGGAAATCACAAGGAAATTAAATGTTATTTGAATTTATTTAATAATCCTCTAGAATTAATCATAAGTAGAAATCCCTGAACGATTTTACGTTATTGACTTAACTCTATTTGAATTCTTTACAAAATGGCGTTACCACAAAAATATTTTGTACAGAGATTTCTTCAGACGGTCAGAGGAAAAATTGTGCATGTACATACACGTGTCATATATCAGCTTGAAAGTCTCGATACAATGACTAAGAACAAATAAATTTCAAAAGAAAGTGTATTTAAGTTCAGTTCAAAGAATGTTTTTAAAGGTAATATATTGAGAAGGTCATAATTTGGAAGTATGAATAGATATAAAATTTTAAGGTGGATTCCATTTCAGAGAGTCAATCAGTTGGATCCATTAGACATGTTGATTATATTTATCCACACAACTGTTTCACAGCCTTCACTACTCTCTTACCGCAAGCTATTAGATAATTTTTCTATAAAATATGTATCCATCAAATTATAGTTTTAAATTAAAGTTATTAATTATAGTTACCAGATTGAAACATACACGCGTAAGTAGGTATCTTATTGGATTGTGTATAAAAATACAATTGTTATCCCACCCATGACACTTCAACCACTATCCTTATTTATCTTTTACAATTTCATGACTACAACTCAGATTCAGAGTTTCATTACTGCGAGGCTGATTCCAATACACAAGATAAACTAACTCATCAATGTTTAACTAAATAGGATATTCCTCATTTAAACTCTTTTTTCCTATTATCATTCAGATAAATTTTAAGCTCAGTTTTCACAAGACAGTTCCATGAACAGCCATATTTTACTGTAGAAAAATTAGTATGCCTATTACAACACTAATTTTACACCAATACGACTCTTTTCGAACCACCAGCATTGTTTTCTGCCCCAAAAAAAAAAAAAAAAAAAAGTATCTGGTGACAAATTGTGTTTGGGCAGAAGAAAATCATAAAATATAATTTTAGTTTGTTAGTCAAACATTCCGTCATTGATTTTTTTTTTTTTTTTTTTTTAATATTTCACTTTTATTTTAGATTTACCAAATGGTATGTATAACTTAAAAAATGCAATAAATTAAAAAGATTACTAAATAAGTAATAAGCAAAAATATTTAAAAAATTTAATTACTCGTAATGCACATAATTATAAATCAAAAATTAATAAACTATAATTCTAAAATTTCGAAAAGATAAAAAGCTATAATATGATGTAATTAAAAAAAAAAGATCTTATTTGTTTTTTGAAAAGATATAATGAGAGTAATCACCATTGCATGAATCCTAAATAAAATAAAAAGAAACTATATTTTAAAAATAACAAAAACATTAAATACATCGAAACATATCTAACAATAAATACATAGAAAGACTTTGTTTTATTTAATTGAAGCAAATTAAATAGACAAAATAAAAAAAGAACATTATTTGCCAATTAGAAAAATTGTATGGAAGTATGATTCGAATTATTTTTATATATTCTTAGCTTTCAGGAATACTAAATATTTTATATGAACATAATATTTTTTTAATCTGACACATATTTAGTATACGCTGTAAACACTTTTTTTTAAAAATTGTTATAATTTTAATTTCATTACAGGTCAATTGAATAATATCCTTGGGAGTAAGTATATATTATATAAATATTTATTGACGTTTTTATCAAAAGTTTCATTTTATACAAACTTTATAAACTGCTTGAATTAGTAAGTTAAATTGATTATGCATTTTGGTATTTCTCATTAATTTATAAAAAACGCATTCATTTAAAAACAGTATGAGCATACGAATCATATTTTATATTTTGTTTTAAACGCAACACTGCTTTTGAGATGATTATAGGATAATACTGGTTCAAAAGCCAACACAAAGTAGTAAATTGACTAGTCAGTTCAAAAAGTTGACATTTTTTCTTCAACCTCAATAATTTTTTTAGATCTAAATCTGCCTGGTAAGTTCGTATTTGATTTCAAATAATCATTGTATTACAATAATTTTTACATAAGACATAGATATCAAAATAAGTGCGTGCTTTCTAAAAATAAAACAATATTCATATCACATTCTAATTCTCTATAAAATTTTATAGGTTATGGTTTGTCTTAACTGTAATATTTGAACCTACTTATTAATAAATTATCATTCGATTTTTTCAAAAAAATTATGGTCTAATGTAAAACTACAACAAAAATAATAGCTTCGAAACACAGAAATGGCCTAAAAGAACGATGTGAATGCAGTATCACAGACATGAAAAAAAAGGTGAAATTCAGGGTTAAATTTAGTTTTAAAATGTTTCTGTCTCTTTCAAAGCATTAGTTTTCCATAAGAGATGGTCAATTTAGGGTTGTTACATTAAAATATTCTTTAATAAAAAAGTATTTTAAGTAGTGTTGTATTTCTTCTTTTGAGAAATGGTGAAAAAATTTCTTGTTTTAATTTGAGAGTATTTATAAACTTTTAATTTATCATCTATTTCAATGCTACTGGCTATAATAATCAATGATATAACTAATCAGCGTATTATTAGGTAGTGATGAAATTTTTGATTTATTTCAAACAATAGACTTTTTTTCTTTTTTTTTTTTTGAAGAGAGACTTAAAACAGTGCCGATTTTATTAAGGGTTCATTTACATTTCAAGAAAAATATTTATATTTATAAGCAAGTCAAGTAAAAATATATATGCTTTGTATGGAATTGTAGGAATTGGAGGCAACATGGGTGGCAGTGGAAATGGAGGTCTGCCAGGATTAGGAGGAAGTGAGTGACTATTTAACACGATCTTTTGAAATTATTTATTAATATTCTTTTTTTGAAATCTATTCAAACTGTTAAGCAAAACATGAAATTCAAGAAGAAAGAGTAATTTTTGTTGTATGTTAATTTAAGAAAGTTTATTAAATTAAAACGATTTTGGTTTATTGATCTTTTAGAAGCAATAATTGAATATGGTTGACTACATTGGAATTGTGCTTTAAAATAGTTATTACTAATCCAGTTTACCTTAGAATTCAGCTAATTTTTCTTAACGAGAAAAGGATACATTGTGGCATGATGTGTTTTTGTTTTTAAAATTATAATCTAATGTCAGAAATATTAATGCAAAATATGTTTAAATATTCTTCTAACTGAATAATTTACTGAGATCTCTTATATTTATTTTTTAAAATAACGTGCAAAAAATCAAGTTCTTTCAATCAGAAATATTGGTAAAAGTGGCACTAGATTACGAGGAGTGCATTACAGTAACTTTATCACCCTTGTGTTGTAAAACAATTTATCACAAGCCTTGTGTTCAAATTTTATAAAGTCTTGGCTTAGAAATCACATACTTTCAAAGGAAATTCCTTGTTTGGAACTTCCATTTCAATAAATATAGATATTAAAACTAGATTTTGCATGTGAATATAAAAAATGTGTATGCAATATGTGGGAAATCACTTTGTCAAGTTCAGTAAATTACTTTCTCGTACTGAAGCACTCACTAAATAAGCATTTTGCCTCATTTAAAAAATATAAATTTCTCAAATAGTTGCATAAATAACATTTAAATTGCTACTTAATTTTAGCACTCTAGACCATAAGAGAAAAAAAATTAAGGAATGCATGTATTTCACCCAATTAGAAAAAGATTCAATAAACCGACAATTTTAAATTCTGGAACAATTCTCTTAAAAAAAAAAAATTATATATATATATATATATATATATATATATATATATATATATATATATATATATATATATATATATATATATATATATATATATATATATATATATATATATATATATATATATATATATATATATATATATATATATATATATATATATATATATATATATCATTGAATTACTTATAAATAATTATTTTTATAAAGTAAGAAACAATATATATTTTGTATTATTTAAAAACACAACTTTCGAAACAAAGTTTTATAAACGCTGACCAATGAAAATTTTATTATAAGTGAACCACCTTCTATCAATATATAATCTGAAACATGCAGGCTGATAACATTTCAACTTTGTTTCCTGGAAGGTATTTGAAGTGCACATAATATTCAATAGTAGTAAAAAACTTGGAAAGTAAATTAATGTAGTAAATACTTTCTTTTCTTTTTTTTTCTTCTTTTTTTTTATCCTGGGCCTTAATCCCAGGGATATTGTTTCCAATCGGAGAAGAGTGATCCGGTGTCTGTCCTCACTTAATGTTTGAACAGGCACATGAAGGACATATTGTACGCGAGAGCCTACTCCTCCTGTTTTTATAAAAAAAAAAATGTATTTTAGTGTCTTTCAGTTAAATCGATGTATAGATGTTTTATAAACTCAAATAAAAAATAAACAAAACATTGTAATGGGCTTGGACTTAAGGCCCAGGGTAAACTGTACATTGGCCTTAAGCCGATTATTTTTTTTTTAGTTTATATATAGATATATATTTTCATTTTTGTAATTTGATCATAGAAACATTATTCTAAATTTCCACTTTTCATTGGAAATAAATTCTGTAACTATTTAAATTAATTAGATATGAAATGTATTGTTTTCCCCTTACAAAATATCTGTCGAAAGTTGCTTATTATACAAACATTATACACTGTTTAAATTTTCAAGTGATATTTGTAATAAAATTTTGTTTTTCTCATCATTTTATCAAAAAAAAGAAGAAAAAAAAGGCTATATTTAAACACGATGTGAACACAAAATCATATTTTTGTATTTTTTTTTTCAAACTCGACACCGTTTTTAAGACGCTTATAAGGCAATACTAGTTCAGAAGAATAAGAAAAGTTTAAAACAAGGTAAATTAAATTTTTGTTTGAAATTTAAACATTCAAAAACCCATAATTTATCGTAAACAATACTCTATACTTCTGGCTATAGTAATTAATGAGATAAATTAACAATGCATTATTAGGTATTGTTATACTTTATTATTTCTTCCAAGCAAAATACTGTTGCGTGGACGGGTTCGAAAGATTTGAAGCCAAAGCAGATCAAAACTTGCAGAAATTTATTCCAATATAACTCTTCTCAGATTCCTTTACAACTCCAGAGCTTCTCGTTCTAGTAGACAGAATACAGCTCTTTTCACCTCAATAGAGCACAAAACAGCAGTTAAAAACTTGACAACGCAACCGCTCAAATCACTGCACAAGACAATGCAATACAGTTCGCTTTCGGAACTCTCTGAACGCTCACTGACACTCAGTAATTCCAGTCAACTAATGGACTCAGCTAACAACTAAATCCATCACCCCCCTCCTGAGCTTTTATAGGGGAGAAAAATATACGTGAAACTTCTAGAGATAGATATTTGGAGAACTTTCCAGATCGTAGTCGAAAAGTCCTATACATGTACATGGGGACCGAAAATGTTGCCAAATGGTGGCCAAGTATGGCAACATTTGGTGATTTCTCGCCAAATTTGGAGATAAAAATTAGTCGCTAAAACCGCCGCCAACTTGGCTTTTTCTCGCCAAATTGGCGAGATTTCCGTTACCATAATGTTAAATGCCCTGCTCCTTAAAACCTCCTTACCTCTGTAAAACTCGTTATCAAGCATCAAGACCCATATTACAGGGAAGTCAAGCTCACGACGAACTATTGCACTGCCTTATGCGAAATGTGCATAAGTTTTCCTATTTACAAAATTAACACTACGAAATATTTACAAATATACAAAAATTCGTAACAATACTATTTAATAAAAAAGATTAATTTTGCTTTGAATGAAACTTAAAATCGTGTCAATTTAATTGAGGGTTTATTTATATTTATTTAAAAGAATGTCATAATCAATTAAAGAACAAATATATTTTCATGCACAGGGATTGGAGACGGCTCGGGGCACAATAGAAATGGATGATTACCAGGATTAGGAGGAAGAGAGTGAACCACTTTAGACGATCTTTTGAAATTATTTATTAAAATTGAAATCGTTTCACACTATTAAGCAGATTATGAAATTCAAGAGGAAAAAATAATTTTGATGACCTGTTAAACAATTTTCGTTTATGATCATTTAGGTAGAGTTCGTAAATAAAAAAAAAAAAAAATAATAAAAAAAAAAAAAAGATGGCTATATCTTTGGTTATAATTATCGTATAATCTAGAGGATTGCTCCAAAATGGTGTGGTTACGATTTTCTATATATCTGGTTAATTTTTTTTTTTTTTTTTTGTAGTAGAATAAGATTCAGTAACTTGAAAAATCAAATTATTGGAAACAATACTAACGTTGAAAAAATATTTTTATAAATTTTTTTAATTTAAAATTATTTTAAAAGTAAGAAACAATATTTATATTGTACTAGGGGGCTCCGCCCCCTGCTCGCTGACGCTCGCCAACCCCCTGGATTGCTATGCAATCCCCTTGAGATTTTGAAGTTGAGTGGGTGGTTTTGTTCGTTATTTTGATAGTTTTTAATTCGTAATAACTGAATTTGCACTGATTAAAGATGAGTATAGGTTCAGATTTACTGCACAACGCCTCTTAGCTATTTTTTTAAAATTGGCGATTTAGCGCTGAATGCAACCTGGCGACCTCTGGAACATGTTCCAGCAGATAACTTTTCCGAAAAGTCTGATTTATCCGAAATTCTAATCCAAAAGAAATGTACACATCTTGGATCTATTTATTCTTGCATCATCGTAACTATTAAATTAATACGTTTTAAATAGGCAATAATTTCTATCTGTAGATTGTAATAAGAAAAGAAAAATATAGCGAATCCAAGTTGTTTCTGTTGCCAGATGTATTAGTCGAATTTCAAAAGATATATTGTGATTGGCTGGAAATTCGTGCATAAAGTGCATTTAGAAGATTGGTGATTGAAGTCGTTGCCATTCTGCTCACAGAAATACAGCCAAATTTGGACGTTACGCAAGAGAATTATATATATAGATGCTTTAAATACACAACTACCAAAATGAGGTTTCAAAATTGTATTGATAATTTGCTGACCAACGGAGATTTAATTTTGAACGAATCACCCTATATCAACATATAATCTTAAATATTCAAGCAGATTGTACTTTTGACCTGTTAAATTTGAGGTCTGATTTTATCTGAAAATGCATCCATTTCTTCCTTGATTTCTATTAATGGAAGTTAAGGATTATTTACATTCACATACAATCTTATTATTGGTATCCGCTTAAAGAATCAACTCAATAATAATTATGATGTTTAGTTTCAATTTAACTATGCTTAAAAGTATTGTTTCAATATACAAATATATGAAAATTACTTTTTTAATGTTTAATGAACATTTTGAAATTTATTTCTGATTTTCGTTTTCTAGGTTTGCCCGGAGGTAATTAAAAACTATTTTCTACTAATAAATTTTGTCCAGGTCAAATTTAGTATAGATGTAACCTTCAGCAAAGATTCTGTAGTATCCTCTGGTTTAAACTATGTAAATTGTTTGAAAATATATTCCCTTTTTTATAATTGCAGGTTTCAAAATATAAAATATGTTTATGTATGTTTTTCTATGATGACATTTTAATATTGATTATAAAAGATAAATAAATAAATATAACTTTAAATTACTAACTATACTTAAGCACAAAAATTTTGTTTAAAAAATATTTAATAGGAAAAACTGTATACATGGAACTGTCTTATAAAAATAATTCATTACACGTGCATTTTTTTCTTTTCTCTATTTAGTTTAAACATATTTTTATCTTTATAAATTAACCTTAAAATCATAATAATCATTTTTTGTGTGTGTGTGTGTGTGTGTGTGTGTTATAGTTGATCCAGGAAGTATTCTTGGAAATAAGTATTTATTAATTTAGCAATTACAAATTAAATTTTATTTTTCGAAATAAAAATTGTACTTTAATATCTTAATTCCTTTTTTACATTAGAAATTAGGAATTTGAAAAGAAAAATTTATTTATTTAAAATTGTGTCTATATCTAAAAGACTATTCTTTAAGTATTTCCTAACACAAGAATTATTAGATCCTTCAATAAATAGTTAGATATTAAAATCGCAAATGTGGGTCATAATTTATTTGGATTGTGCAGTTATGAGGAATTTAAATGAAAAAAAAAAGATCTTCTAGTAATAAAGTACAGTAAATATTGTTTTTAATATACTAATATAAAATGTTTTTTATTATACATTAAAACTCATTCTCAAATATCGAAACACATGAAGAACAGAATTCTGCTTCTCAAATGTTCTTCCGACGAACATTTTTGTGAAACGTGAAAATTCTCAGAACCGTAAAATGAACTTTTTTGAAATTAATAGTTTAAATCTTAGACAAAATTAAGATGTATTACTAAAAGATTACTTAATCTTCTTATATGTGTGCATCAATTTGTTTTAAATAATGAAGCATTTCAATATAAAAGTTTGTTGATTCTTAAAAGGGGTGCCAAAATCAAGTTTCCTTGATTTGGAGATAAAGATTTAACATAAGGTTGAAAAGCAAAAAAAAAAAAAAAAAAAAAACGTTTTTTTAGATAACAAGACAAAAGTTTATAGAAATAAAATCAGGATGAATTTTAACGTGGGTTCTCTCTTTTGGTCCTGAAGACATCCAACCGGTTATTAATTTCCAGACATGTTCGTTTCAACATTTCAGCATTCACAGTAACAATAATAGTGGTTACTGGGACTCGAAAGTCCTCAACACCACGGATGATCCTTAAGTACTCTTTGTATTTGAAGTAGCCCTAAAAGAAAGTATTTAGTGGAATAACGTCTGAAATTGACACTTTTTTTTTTATCATTACGTTTTAACTTTCTGTTAAGTATAGTGGCCACTTAAGTGATATTTAATTCAATCACCCTGTATTTAACACTTAGAAAAGTATATATGTGGTTTGTTTCTTAATGTTTAAAATGCAAGCACTAAGTATGAAATATTTTATTAGAAATACTCTAACATTTGAATATACAAAACAAAATTAATAGTAAATTTCTTTTATGGTGCTCATAATTATTATAAATCTTTACTATGAAAGTTATGACTTCTTATATTTTAAAGTGACAAAAAACACTTTACAATAAACAAAATTGAACAAAATAATCTTGGTGGAGACGTTTTGTTAAGTAAAAAACGTAATGATCTGCATGTAGTATATTTAAAACCTGTAAATTCGAATAGTGGAAAATAATATCTAGCGAAAACTGGATCTGATTCGGTCCTAAATTTTCAAAAATTACATTAAAGAGAATAAACTTAAGAGAACACCGACAGGCTCAAATATAAAAAACTCATTTCATTACCATCAACAGGGTTCAAAGAATAACACATCAATAAGAATTATCCAGGTTATTACATCGGGTATGAAGTATACTGACTAGACCCATTTCGGTCAAGATTAATTATGAAACATTAAAGATTTTAACTTATCCAGAAGTGTTTGAGAGTCAGTTTTTTTCTTTCCTGACCTTACAGTTAGCCTTATATTGACTTTTCTGAGGAAAGGACAGACGTTTTAATGAGTTTTTGCAATATCCCTTATTGGTTGGAAGAGGATAGGGGAATTCTATTATTTTGATTGGGTACACTTAAGAATGAGATGAGTAAGGCACATACGTCCCAGTAGGAGCTGGTAGGAATTACTCCCAAGAAAACACTTTTTTTAGGTACAGCTATGTTACAATATGGCACAGGGGAAAATGTCATAAGGTTCCTGTTTGGATCTTCGAATCTTTTATTTTCAATGTGATAAACATAGCTTCATGAAGATAGCTTCATCACAATATATTGCGTTTTTTAGCACATTTTAGTAAATATATATTGATTTAAATATTTCTAAATTAATTAAAATTGTAAATGTTCCACCTGTTTTTACGATACAAAAGTATATATATAAAAATTTAAAAAACATACTTTTTTTTAGATCTTCCGAAAGGTGAGTCATATTTTATTTTTACATGGATTTTGAGAATTATTAAATTACTACAATTTTAATGTTATGAATTCTTTCAGCTGATTTAGCAAATATTGCAGCAAGTGAGTTTATATATTTTTTTAAATCGAACGTAAACCATATTTTAAAAAATCTGAACTATAAGATGTAAAAAAGTAATGTGACTTATTCCTGATTATTATTTGAATACAATTTTGTTTGAAAGTATGAAGAATATTACATTGTAAAATTTACCTTAATGATATATATTTACCAATAAAACACGTATATAGAAAATATCTCTTAATTACTCTCGATCCAAGAATATTTTGATTTGAACTTCAGGATCATGAAAAGCCCAAGCTTCTTTCAAAACATTTCCTTTATATTTTTATTATAATTTCCATCCTACATTAATAGAAATTACTTTGAAATTAATTTTTAGTTATGTTTTGTATGTAAGGACTTTAATTTACATATCATTATTACTTACCACTGGTACAAAATACATCATAGAAAAGATATACATCGTCCTGACTTGCTGATTTGTAATTTTAATGCCTTCTTTTTCCTTTTTGGTGCAAACACCTTTCAATCAAACCTTTTTAATATTTGATTTAATGACTATAGACTATTGAGAAAGAGTAATGTTTTGTTTCCCACCTTACCGAAATTTGAGGTACCAGTCTTACATTAATAATGGTGTGGAAGAGAATGAGCGAGTAAGAATGGTATAAAAATTTTATTCCTTGCCAATTAAAAGACATAAATAACGAAGAAAATATTTAATTAGCAAATAAATAACAATTAAGCTCCTGATTTATTATGACCACTACATTTAATAGTCTGATTTTCTTAGGTTGTTTCGTTTGAATACCAAGATTTTGGTTTAATCACATATTAAACCAATATCAAAACAATTTTTTTTTTCTCTTGAATTTCATTCTGTTGAACTTATGAAGTAATTTAGGAATTAACTGGTTCGCACATTATTCTCTTAGATCTACCTGCACGTAAGTATGCATTTTTATATCTAAGGATTGAAATATTAATACCAAATATGATTAAACGTTTCTTATTGGTTTTGAGGTGAATGCTAAGCAAACTAGTCCACCTTTCGAATAAATTACGTTCTTTTGATTATTTTTTAGAAATATTTATTTAAAAATTGCGTGCGAATTTATTCTTAAAAATAATTTGTAACTAATGTTTCATTTTCATCTTTTATTATAGCACAATTAGGAAGTCTTACAAAAGGCAAGTATCAAATTTATAATGAATTTAGATTTAACTAAAAACTTCACTTATATATATATATATATATATATATATATATATATATATAAAACTAGTAAAGTGAAACATAGTACAAAAATTTAAAGGTGTCTTAAAATGTATCTTAATTTAAATTATTATTGATGTGGCATTACACGAATGTAGTTATAATACATAGATCAGCGATTCTCAACCTGTGGGGCGCTTCCTCCTAGGGGGGCGCGATCATACTAGAGGGGAAGCGCGAGAATATCCAAGAGAAAATATTATTTAAAAAAAATTGATTTACTGACTGAAAGGAAAGTACACATACACGTAGAAAACAAAATACATTTCGACATATTTAACAAATAAAGTAAAACAACTTACTAAATCAAAACTTATTTAATCCAAACATACTAAATTAAAAACAAATTTAATAATTATTAGTGACTTCCTTGGACCTAACCCACTCGTAACTTGATCCGCCTAAAAATTTATCCATGAGTCTGCATAAATCTGCTCCCATGAATATTTAATATAGGGAATTGCAATTAACACGAAAACATATATAACATACACATTCACGATCGATTCGATAGCGATAGAAGGATCGACTAGAATAAGACTGGCTGGAATTGAAATTTGAGTTATCGAAAATTTTCTTTCTTCCTATGAGAAAACATTTGCTCTGCGTATGCTCGAGACGGCATCGGTCGTGTTCACCGCACGCTTGGCTAAATGCCAGATGTGGTTTCTCGCCAACAAGGGCTTGCTTCTACTCTTGTTTTGGCAGTTAGTTAAAAATAATTAAAAAACAGAATCCAAAATACTCAATATATATTATTGTTGTATCCATTTTATTGTAAACTGGGACGCGATTTAAATTATGATTGAAAACTGGGCCGTGAATGCTGAAAGGTTGAGAAACGCTGTATGTCATAGATGGATTAAATAATAAATTTCCTTTCATTTTCATATATTTGCTAACTGATCTTAATACGCGAAGTTAAGCTTAATAAACTTTAAATTTTAAATTTTAGATTTACCCAAGGGTGAGTACATTTTTGGAAGTAATTTTAGAAATTTATTATAACATATTTTCATAAATGTTCAATTAGTTAAGTTATATCGTAAAGAAACCTGCATTTAAATTGTTCATTGCCAATCATGAAATTAAAAAACTATATATTCTCATCTTTTATTTTTCTGTTCAAATCAATTACGAGATCAAAATCAGAAGTTCTAACTTTTCTTTAATGTAAAACGTTGTTTGAGTATAAATAACTTAGGTTATACACTTCAAAATATTTTAAATTTATATTCACAAAATGTATCCATTATTTATATTCTAGATACCTTAGGAAGCATAGTAGCAGGTAAATTTGTTTGTTTTTTAACTTCAAATTTTGTTTATATAATTAATGACTTTTCATGGAAAATTTCCAAACTAGAATAATACTGTATATTTTATTTAACTTTATAAAAGGGTTATATACTATCAAATGGTAAAAGTTGTTGGAAGATAAAAATATATTTGTCTCAAGAGCTAATAACCGTTTAATATCTATCCATGATTTAACGAACTTATAACAGTCATTATATCTATTTATATATAGAATTAATATAGCACATAAATATATATGATTTAACATAATAACGTTTATACAAAGTCCTCATACATACAATACAGATTTTACCTGAAATTAAGTACAAAAAATTAATACTTGGACATCCTTTCTGATAATACTTATTACTTGTATTTAATTTTATTGAAAACTTATGTTTTAAATTATAAAGTATAACGATATGTCTATAACAATATTTGATTTTTAGGTCTTCCCAGTGGTAATATATAAGAACTTATAGTTATTATTTTTTGTTCAATTCTAAGGATTAATAATTTACTACAAATACACCATTAATCCTTTTAGTAATTTGGTTATTAAAGAATATTTTCAAAACAACATTGTTTAAAAACGAGCATTGGATTGTACAATATTATTCTCTTTATTTCATCTTCGGACTGAATTAAATACTAAAATATTTGTTAATATTTCAAATTAAATTGCCGATTAAAAAAATCAGAATGCTTCTACTTTCTAATTACTTTTTATGAATGTGTATTAATCATTTTCAGGATTTTAATAAACTCTCTTAGAAATATATAAATAAACGTCATTCATTTTTCAATTCATTAAATTTCAAACAGTTAAGTACATGTTTTTGTGTTTTGATAAAAATTTAAAATAATTTTTTAAGAACGTCAAAAATAGCCAATATGAAGAAAAAAACAATCGATTAATACATATGTTATTTTATGTTGTAATTTAATATCTTTGCGGCTACTTTTTTCTCTCTTTCCTCAATTTAAAATCAATTAATTTAATTTTTTATGAATGATTACTCATAAAACTTTAAAAGAAGGGGTAAATTTAATGTATCTTTAAACAAAATAATTCAAAAATCTTTTTTAAAAAATAATGCTATTTTGAAGGAGAATAAAAATGCCGTATTCTAACTCGTAATATTTCATTACCAATCTTACAAATTGTTCCAATGTTACGTAAAATCCTTACATTTCATATTAAAAATCAAATTTGTGAATTATTTGAAAATAATTATATAAAATGGCGAATAATTATTGGTTATGTGTCTTCTAGGTCAAGTAGGAAGTCTCATTGGAGGTAAGTAAATTAACCAATCACTCAATTATTCATAAGTATCTTTTGCGGTTCCTAATGAAGCCCCCCCCCCCCCCCCTTTCCAAATATATATATATATATATTATTATTACATCAACAAATAAAAGAATAGACAAAAAGAATTAATTTTCTAAACAAGATGAACATTATCTTGCATTATTATCCAAGAATTGCCAATGCTATTTGCTTTATGCATTTTTAATTGACACATGGATTTACGGATGTAACAAGTTGCACATTTTAATTCAAATATAAATTTCAAATGTGATGAATGGGTGACTCAATTTATTTCATCAACGGACTGATTTTTAAAAGTTTAATAGGATTGAAACACAAAAGATTATTTTAAAAGTCACACAAACACAACAAATGAAATATTAAGACAATTATACTGGGAACACATACATTTCTGGGAGAATTCCTCACCTCTGGTGTTGTTAGTTCGGGCGATATAATTAAACTGAATAATTATCTACTCGAAGTAGGTCTCCACCACGTTAATAGATGGCGTTCGTAGTACAGCCCGGCGAGAGTGTCACACAAATAATTTATTTATATTTTCTGTTGGTAGTTTTTATATTATTTATGTATTTTTAGATTTACCTAGTGGTAAGAAACCCTTTTACATTTTCGTATTACGTTGAAAATCAATCATGTAATGTATGATTAATAAAGTTTAGAATTGATAAAAAGTAAAATATAGAAATTTAATATTAATTTTTTTTTTCGTTCTATGACAAATGTTGGGTTATATAAAATTAGTTATTTTTATGGTAGTAAAGATATAGATTGCTTCGCAACAATCTGCGGAACTGTCACACATTTATTTAAATAAATATACTTGATGTCACTGCATACGATATGGCGTTTAAATTACTTTTCAATTTTCAAACATATTATTATCATTTGTAAAATAATAAAAAAAAATCAAACAAAGAAAATACATTATGTTAAATATAGAAACATCCATTAAGATACTGTTTTTTGAAGTTGTTAAAATTAAAAAAAATAGCGAATGAGAACCCTTTAGGTATATAGTTTAAAAATGAAAATATTAAAATACAATGAATTCATTCGACTTCAATTTTTATTTTATTTTTCTAAATTATAAACATTTTTACCTTTCAGCTGACGTGCATTCCGCCATTTCAAGTAAGTTTAACGAAGCAGCTTATTAAATAAACATAATTTATAAAACTTATTTATAGAAGGTAAATAGGTATTTTCAAGATAAAATTGCAATATAAAATCACAAAAGAAGACCCAAACTCAATAGTGGATATTTATGTATTTTTTAGTTAAAGAACTTATTGCATAATAATTTGTAAGAAAAGCCAGATCAGATCTTTTATTTGGACATGCAACGTACACCAAAGCTTTGTTTGCTTATATCTTACCGTATGCGATGTACAAGTCCTTTTCTTTATCTACTGCTCAAAACGTTATTATTGCATTTTGCACTTTTCCTTTGTCCCAGCAAATATTTAAATCAACGTCTGATTCTAGAGAGCTGTAAATTTGATAAAGGAATATAAAAAAAATGACAATTAGGGCTTTACAGTTAAGAAAAAGTGAGTTTTTAGGGCATCTGAAAACTATATTGTACTGTTAGTTGAGCAATGCTTATTTATTTCTATCCCAGAAGCTTTTGTTTCTAAATAATTTGAAACTGAGTTAAGAATATTTCTTAAAATATGAAAATGTAGGTATTAAAGTGGTTGCAATGGTTTAAAACTATTCTTGAAGAATTGTATGACGAAAGTAAAATATCATGCATATGCAGATCATTTCAGTCGACTTTAACATAAGCATATCAACGACGCCTTTTCGGAGTGAGTATAAAACGGTTTCCGTTCACAACGGATGCTAAATGTATAAATGAGGAAAATCGGAAAATGAAATCACCAACAATTGAGAAAAGTTGTGTTCTGAGACGAGTTAAGTTTCAGTTTAGAGTCTGTTTGTTACAATACCACATTCTGAAGAAAGCGTGGTACTCGCCTTTTCGATACAAACATCACGTAAAAATATCGTTTCACAATGCAGAGTTATTTTCTGGGCTGGCAACATTGTGGAAAGTGGCTCAAACTTCCACATTTTTATAAACGAGTCTTTCACTGGTAATTGGTACAGAAAAGGAGTGATTGAATCTACTGTTTGCCACTTTTAATGTGATATTAATTTTATTATTTATTTCAATCATAAAAACGCAACCTTCACCATTTAGTCCTAGTCGATAATTTTTTAAATGTGAATAAATTAAGGACATGCAGTGATCTGCCTACTCTCCTGACCTCAAACCCTAAAAAAATGTGAGACATGCTTAGAAATTGTATTAGTATCTTCATTCTCTCCCCAACCCCCACAAGATTAATTGTAAGCCAGAAGATGCAACAAATCTTATTAATTCTGGGATTTCCATTGCTTAAATTGTTATTTCTAAGTGAAACTTAAAACAATATTTTTCCTTTTGCCATTTTTCGGGTAATCTTACTATTTGGATAAAAAAGCCATTTTTATTATTCACCTTACAACATATTTCCTAATGATTACCAATTTTCTTTCAAAATTGATGTATGTTTTGTGAAATATCAAAGAAATTAAAGAAATTTCTGTAAACAGACTTCAAAAAAAATCCTTAAAGGTTTGTTTTTTATTGTGCCAAAAATTGACAGCAAATCCTTTTGCATGTACGATGCGATTTTTTTTTTTTTTTTTTTTTTATTCTTTTTTTTTTTTCCCATTACCATGACTTCTTTTACTTCAATATGTGATAATTCCATGTCAACTCTTTTTAGAATTAGGTGTATATCTTTATAAAATTTTGTATGGTAATATATAATATACACAAATTAATGTATTAGAATGATGTGATGTTAAAAGTTCAATGATGGACACATTTTCACAGTGTCTTTTGGGCATTCACTGAAAACCACAAAAATATAGAAAAAATAGTATTATAACAGCTTGGCGTTATTTTTTTTTGCAGAAATACCAACTAGTAAGTAAAACAATCAATCTTGTAAGGAAAATTGTGCATAATCAAAAGAAATTTTATTATGAAATAAAATGTCATATATAAGCATAGATCGAAATAACTATTCGATTAAACATTCATTGAAATTTCAAATTTCAAAATTACTTCAACTGAAAAAAAGAAAGTAATAAGATATTTTCATTTCAAAATACAAATTGAGGTTTCGCGGATTCCGTATGAAATCAAAGTTTTTATTTCAGATGCTTGGATACTAAATTTTATGTTATTTATACTTTATTTATTACTATTTTTGTTTAATTTCCAGTTCTATAATTCAAAAATATCAAAACATAATTTTTAACACTTTTATATATTTGGTTAAAAAATTCATTTATTTCGCAATAAAAATATGTCTTGCTTCTTTTTAAGATGAAATCAGGAGTGTTCTTGGAAGTAAGTTTAGACAATAAACATTTAATAAATTTTCATATATGCGCTGCATTGAATATCTACTCTAAATTTAACGACAAGCTCATTTGAAACCATTTGATTTTTACTTTGTATGTATTTCATAAATCTCTTATTTGTTGTTATTATTATTTCAATTATATTTTATCTAATTAATTAAGGTAATAAAATATAAATTGAAATTTATTTTTGCAGTTTAAAGATTTTATTTTGCAATTTAAAGATTTTATTTTGCAGTTTAAAGATTTTATTTTGAAATTTAAAGATTTTATTTTGCAGTTTAAAGATGTACCAAAACAATGAATTGGGAAATTTCTTTATTGAAATTCAAAAAAATATTAGCAAAAAAAACTTTTGTTGTACTTGAGTTAATTTTAAATATTTTTAAATTAATAAAACTATGAATAAGCATAAAGCATTCATGTTATAGAGTAAAGAAAATCAATAATATTCTAATACAAAAATAGCGTACTTATTCCGTGCATTATTTACCATACGAATTTCATATTCATGAACAAAGAGCAATAACTCTTTTTAATTAAAAATTATGTATTAATATGTAGTTAATAATATGCATATCAGTTAATGAAATGTATTCTCCTTAGAATTACCAAGTGGTAAGTGATTTAAAGAAACAAACTTTTAAATAGTATTTATAAACAATATTTCAGAAACACAATTTATCATTTAAATCAAAAGAGTAAAGATGTTAGTTTCATTATTAAATCTTATTGTATTACCAATAAAAAAAGATATCTTTCCAATTTATCTTTAACAATTTTCATAAAATTTTGGGAATCAGTAAGAGATGCACTGTCAAGACAATCTTAAGGAATATTTAAATCATTGGAATTCCAATAGATTTTAATGTCATTAAAACTAATCTCTTAATAAAAAAATACACTATTTCTCTGAGGAGTTTCATTACTGTCTTAGTATTAAAATGAAAATCCGAGTAAATAATAATAAATAATCCGAAGTAAAAAAAAAAACCAATATAGTGCATAGCTACATATATTATAATACATTAATATACAGTGTTACAATATACTGTGTTGAGTTGGGAAATATTATGTAAAAGGTATTGATAACTACTGAAACTGTTCCAAAAATTTTGCTTGGTTAAAAAAGAAATAAACATGACGATCTCAAAACCTCTGTAAACGTATAATAGAGTCTAAAATATATTTTGAGACCATCCCTATTTAATATTTTGTATTGTCATCTCCGAATGTGCGTACATCTTTCAATGAAAATGTTAATTAATCACATTCCCTAGTAGCACAAATTCGAAGGCCAATATAAAATCAACACTTGAAAATCTCCATGTAGAGCGTTGTAGACTTTCCGTTGTTACGGATCTTTTTTCAATCTCGCTCAGAGCATGGTAAAACATTATTAAAGTTTTGA
Source organism: Linyphia triangularis (assembly GCA_963978545.1). NCBI lineage: Eukaryota > Metazoa > Arthropoda > Arachnida > Araneae > Linyphiidae > Linyphia > Linyphia triangularis. The sequence goes on from OZ021723.1 coordinate 76,233,671, forward strand.
AAAGAGGATGCAGGGTATAAAAATTAGAAACTGTCATTAGAAAAAGCGGAAGTGTAAAAAATATATTTTGTGGGGTTGTTTGACATGTTTTTTTTTTTTTTTTTTTTTTTTTTTTAATTTTTTTTTTTTTTTTAAATTGTGCATTTTGTAAAGATGCCCAAGATACTGCATGAGCTGGTTAATCTTCCCAGAGCTCTTGTTTCCAACAATGGCCAATAGCGCAGATTTACCCGGGTAGCGGTATTTTTGGATCAAGAAATTTGGCGCCTGCTCCAAATCGAACCTTACAGCTATCTTTTTTAATTAAATATTTACCAAATTATCAAATTGAAATATTGCTTGATACATCGACAGAGTTTCTATTACTGATTTATAAAAGTTAATAGCTTGCAGGCCACTGATCTCGTAACTTCAGTTCAAACAAATTTTGGAATTCTATCTCCGATTCTCTTGCTTGAAAGAATTCATCAAATATCCATTGCCAAATGTTCATTTCTCTTAATATATAAAATGAAGATTTTCACTATAAAGATTATTCTTAAGCAGTTATTGATAAAAAGTTGTTTGTAAGATATTGACATTTTTATAATGCATTTTATATTATTATAACTAAGATTTTAACTTTTAAATCAAAATCTTTAAAAATATTTATTTCAATTGCAGCTCAACTGCAAAATATTTTGGGAAGTAAGTAAATTGTCTATTTTTAGATGATATATTACATTATTTTTAGGAAAATTATTTATCTTTTTTTGTATGTAGCAAAATATCTGAAAGTAATTCATAATAAATATTTAAAATGTACAAAGATGCTAGAGAAATAAAGAAAATATACAAATGTGTAAATATAATGTTATCTGCATTATTTTTTTAGGTCAAGCGGCCAACTTACCAAGTAAGTCAAATACATATTCAACAAGTTCACTCTTAATTTTATGGCACTTTAATGCGAATGAGAGTAAATTTAAAAATGCAAATCACAGATCTCTCATCTAAAAAAAAAATTAGTGCCATTAGGATCAATTAACGTAATCAAACTAAATAAAATAACTGAAACTATGTTTTTGTATGCAAACCATTTCTTAAAATTTTTAATAAAATCCTTTTTCCTATCATTTAAGAAAAAAAATTATAAAAAGAGTTTAAATGTTTGAACAATCCCATTTTAGGGAAATAAATTTTAAATAAAGTATGAAATATGCTAAATTTAAGAAATTATTCCTGAACATACACATATATTTAGAATATATTTACAAAGGACAAAAAGCGTAGGTGCAAAGCTAATTTCTTTAAGCTTAATGATGAAAAGATTTCAATATACATATATTGATATTGCTAATATTTTATTGAGTTATTAGTCGTTAATTTTTAAAAATGATTTTTATGCTTTGTTTTGATATATTTTTAACTATATTCAGACATTCCTAACCGTAAGTAAACATTTTATTAAACACTATACTTGGTAAAATGTGTTGAATAAAAATATTTAATTTTATTACTATGCTCATTACTATTGGTTACTTCAATAAATACTGCATAAATTAAAAAAAAAAGTATTTACTTTGATTATATTTTAAGAATTAATTAATTTTGAAAGGTTTTGTAAAGAGTGAAAATTTTAAGAACTTTTGACAAGCAGCAACGCATTGAATACCATGTTTCAAATTATAGCGTAGTACAATAAAACAAAATTATTTTAACATTTAACAAAATTGCACAAAATTCACAACAGCAATAATATGAAATTTGATTTACGATCATAAAGTAATTTTTGTTGGGTTAACAATTCTTGTTTAAAGTACTGCTGCAAGTTTATAAAATATATTGGATAAGTATTCTTACAAACAATTTTTCACTGTTGGAAAATTAACGGTCATTAATTTGTTTACAGCTCAGTTAAAAAGCATTCTCCAAAGTAAGTGATGAATAAATACATATTTTTCTTAAATACAAATGCAAATTTCCCTCCAAAATGTGAAAATGAAGGAATATATTGTTACATTTTAAAAGTATTGAGAGTTAGTAATATTACTATACAGATGCTAAACATCGAATACAAGTATTATAATATCTAATTTTCAACTAATTTTATGCTTCAACCATTTAGATTTACCTAGTGGTAAGTAAACAATTCTTTAGTATGTGCAATAGTATCGTTTTAAGAAAAACGCAAAAAAACTATTTTGAACTAGTTTTAAAATTTGCTAGAAGAGTAGTACTATTTTAATTTAATTTAACTTTGACTACAAAAGTACAAAATTTAGGTAAAAAGTCATAAAAAACATTATTTTGTATTCATTCGCAGGATTAATATTATTGATTGAAATGCAAGAAAAGGCTCGAGAGAGTTTAAACAAAACTTTAGAAACACCAAGGATAAAAGATAGCAATTCATATCCATAAAAGCATGTTATAAATTACTGAGTTCAGAGTGTCTTTCTAAGATATTTCGTAAAAATGTAAAGACAGGCAGAAGGGAGTGAAATAAGCAAATTTTGTAAAGAAAATGTGTGCGCAAAAGTATTGTTTACTTATTAGAAGGTTGTGTAATTACGGGATAAAAACCATCGTTAGCAAATTTAAAACTCAATGGATTCCAAAAACCTCGGCACTCTTGTTTTCCCCACCTTACTTACTCTCTTAGTGCATTTCCCCTAACTCGCTGGCTACACGTTTACCTATGGATGCAGGTCATACCATGCTGATCTATCGCGAATTTAAGGTTCTTGGTCAAAAAATATTGGAGTCAATTTTCAAACAATTTCCGTGCTTGATGTTCCCATAAGTTCTCCATTGAATTTAGGTCTGGACTAAGCGATGACCAGTCCATTGCATTGATGTTTTTCATATTGAGCCATATATTTGTCGAGTTTGATACATTATTTGGTGCCCTGTCCAGTTTAAATACGCAGTTTCGTCCTCCTAGCAAATCCTGTAGTAGAATAATATTGGCCTCTAATATTTTCTGCTGGTCCTGAGAGTTCATTTTCTTACCAAAAGTTTACAAAAATGTTTTTCCATCAAATCTAAAACCACCCCAAGTCGTTACTGATTCAACTTGCCTCCAACTTGCTATCTACTAAAAAAAAATTCTTGTTTCACTTCTAGCCCACTGACGGTCATGGGAATGGGCGAAATTTCTCAGTTGTTTTCCCTGGAATAATTTTTAAATTACATTTCTAATTCAAATGCATAATTTGTTTTATTTATTTTTATTTTTTGTTGTTTTAGATAGGCAATAGAATATCATCCTAATAAAAATATCAAAGAAATATGATATTTTAAATTTTATTTAAAATATTGTGTATTGTTGGAAAAACTGGGGATCGTATGACGTATATGTACGTGCATGACCGTCAATGGGTTCAAATCATGCAAGAAAAATTAATATCCATCTGCTATATCCAAATTCGACTATTCTCGTCACTAAATATTGTTGACAGACATTTATCCCCATAAGACATCATTTTCTTTTCGCAATTTAAACATCCAGTTTTTGTGGTGTACATTTAAGCATGGTGTATTCAATATTTTCTTGAAAGTTATTCGCTTGGATTCCACTATTCTTCTGTGAATGGTATTTTTTGACACTCTAAAAGTAGATGCAATTTGTCGAATGACATATTTTATCTAGATTCCTTGCTTAGAATGATTCTGTCACTGCGCTTAGTTGTTATTCTTTGTCGATCAGGTCTTTTCTTATTTGTCTCCAGAATGCGAAATTCTGTAAACACTTCTTACAGATCTCTTTAAAATCTTGGATATATTTTTAATTTAAGTTTTAAATCCAAAACTTTAATGAAGTGAAAATATCGATTTGTTAACAAATAACAAGAATGATGAAAGTTAATCCAAACCAATAAAAATGAGAAAAGCAGATGATAAATACTTTCAAGAATAGTAAATAATTAATCATCTGCTGAAAAAAAGCATTGAACAAATAACATTTCTAATAGACTGAGAGGCGACTGCAATTTTTGAACCCTATAGAACATCATTCTGAATATTTTATAGGAATTGGACAAAAGTGAGTAGATTACGAATCCACTGGTCTGCCGTGACAAAAATGGCCGAAACTGGTCGAAAATCGACTTTTAATAAGTTGAACTAATTCCATTTGCCAAATACGCCATAACTTGCCAAACAATGAGCATTTTTTTTTTTTTAATTTGGTTACCCTTACTTTTTAATTTTCAATTACGAATGTTGCAGACGATTCATATATCTGGCGACGGTCTACTTGCATGTATTAAAAGGGAGCTTAGTTGGAAATAATTATTACGTCCCTGATGACGTAACTGATGTCGCCAGTTTGGCTTACTTTTAAAAGATACAAATTTATCCGAGCCAGAGATCAGAAATCGCTTACGCTTTTTTTCATTGAAAATCAAAATACATTGGGTTGCCAGACAAAAAAGGTTGTTCTCTTTTTGGCAAGTTATGACATATTTGGCAATCGGATTTTAATTCAACTCATTCCAAGTCAATTTTGGACCAGTTTCGGCCATTTTTGTTATGTCAGACCAGTGGATTCGTAATCTACTCACTTTTCTCATTTTTCTATAAAAAATTCTGAAGGATGTTCGATGAGGTCCAAAAATTGCAGTCGTCTCTCGGACTACAAGGAAGGTCAGACAATGCCTATATTTATAGAACAGCTAATTTTCAAATTTTTTTTTAAATATTTTTTACAATAAAACCAAATAAATCAATTAAAAAATATAAAATTGAAACATTTCTGAAAATACATGATAGGTATTTTAGCTTGGGATGTCATTTTATGATCAGTGTCTATATTTTCCGGACAGGCTGTTTTAATATGTATGTAGTGAATACTTAAAAACTGAACTTGTGAAATTTTATTGAATGTATTCAAAGACAGACATACAAAGAATCATTCAAACTATGACACGAATAACTTCTAAAAACCAATTTATAATATACTCTTTCAGGAAAACTTGGAACACTTGCACAAAGTAAGAAACTATTTAATATCATACTCCATTTTTAAATACATTACAAATGTGCATATTGAAATGATTTTTAATTACTCAGAGTCAATAATTCTGTATTTAACTATGATATACTATTAGAATATTAAAAAATAATATTTGTCTATTTTTCTTCTTTCTTTTTCTAAAAATTAATAATTTTATGTATTAATATAAAAATCTTTGTATCTTAGAACTTCCAAAACGTAAGTTAATATTTGTATTATATTTAACATATAGATGGAACATGGGACGCAATTATAATTTTCACAAAATACGTATTTTGTAAAATCCAATATATAAATATATATATATATATATAACGTTAGTTAAATTTTTCTGAAACTGTGTGTATTTTGTTTTCAAGACTCATATAAGTTTACTACTTTTTTTGCAGCTGAAATAGGCAAAGTATTAGGAGGTAAGAACAATTCCTTTTGAATAATAATGTGGTTATAGTCTATTTTGAAAAGAAAAATTAACAGTCAATATTTTATAACGTTAAACTTTCTATATTTCCAGAAACTTATTATGATCAAATATTTTATATCCCTATATTAGAACACAAATTTTGAAGAGACACCTTTTTTATATGTCAAAGTACCTTAATTAATTTCTGGTCATATCACAAAATAAATTAAGTATTGGTATTGAATTACATAACTTATATTTGTAGATGATTTTACATTGCATTATTTATCCTTGCTGAAAATTTTCAGTAAATTTTAATGCGTTATGACTATGATAAAAATTTACTTATATTAAACACCAAACATATATTAAATTTAATTATATAATTATTCCTTCTTCAATCATTTAGGATTACCTTCACGTAAGTAAAATTGTACATTTTAAAATTTCTTAAACAAGATCTTCAGCGCAGAAATCTATTACTATATAATTATAATTAACACAAACATAAAAATTAAAAGCATAAAATATCTATTTTACGTTTTAGCGGACCTTGGAAACGTAATAGGCAGTAAGTAACTTTTAATATTTTAAATACAGTTTAAAATAATAAGTTATGAATTATACTCACTAAACGACACTAGGAAGAATCTCATACAATGTGTACTTGAAGGGATCAACGTTAAACTTCACATTTTCAATAGATATAGACCTTGTAGATATTTGTTCTGAAGAAAATATCTGAGGTTTCGATATAGTTTACAAAATTATCTAAAACTCTCCCAGAATATCCAAGTGAAAGTGTTTAAATATTTCCATGTTAAAGTGCATCCATACTAACTCTTTTGGAAGTTTTATTCACCATTGAAAATATATTCTATTACGAAATTGGATACTTGATAACATATTTTCTCACTAAATATATAACCGAATTTGTCATCTTAGGAAGATTATTTCCTTTCGCAAATGTTTTAAATTCAAATGTATTTGCTATAATTAACTATACTTAACAAAACTAGATTTCAGGCATTGAAAACTGAAAAAATGATTTTTTTTTTTTTTTTTTGTTACAAGTATGTAATGTTAACCATACAAATGAAAATAACAGTAGTGTTTTATTGACATTAATTGTTTCTATTTCATAAATTTAATGAAACTACTTACTTATTGAAAACATTACTTAAACTTTTGAAAAGATATTTGGAGAATTTTTATAACTTTAAGTTTTTACTTCAAGTATAAGCACCCACATTTTTGTATTTAAATTAAATAGTTTTGACTGAATTCTACAAAGTTCTACAATGCATACACTTCTGAGTTCAATTTGTAATATGATATCATTTCAAAACAATGTGTAAAATTTCTACAATTAAATATTTGATTTTATAATTTTAAAAAATATTTTTAGATATTCCCAAACGTAAGTATTCTCGATGTTTAAAGTCGAATTTTTCAAGAAGTATAACATCGAAATTAAACATTTCAAATATTTTGCTTTGCTTTCACTTTAGAGTTAATAGTGTTTTTGTATTTAAACTATTATCCAATTTTATTTATTGGAATACTTCCATCCACTTTTCGGTTTATTTAAGACTATTATTAATAAAATTTAATAGCCTTTTTAATGAATCATCTTACTTCACACTTCTAATCAGCAAGTTCTAAAAAGATTTGAATTTTTCAAAGTGAAAGCTATAAAATGTCATATACATTATATAAATTCTGAACATTAAAGTACTTTCATCAGGATAGATTTGTGTCACTGTTAAATGCTTTTATATAATATCTCTACTTTAATTCTTCATTTAAGTGTTAAAACACCTAACACATTATATATGTAGATACTATCAGTTCATTTACATTCATAAAAAAGTAACTTTTTCTTTATGGAATGAGGATTATTTTTATTGCACATTTACATCAATCGGGATGGTGTACTACAGTGCACATACATATTGCAACCTTAATGCTTTTTTTTTTTTTTTTTTTTTTTTTTTTTTTTTTTTTTGGCACAGTTGAATATTTTATATCCTAGATATTCGATAATTTTCTAGTGTAAGAAACTGTAAAAAAATGGCTGAAAAATGATTTCAACAATCTCACATCATAAAGTTAAAAAATGAAAATGCTATGAAAAACAATATTAGGAATATATCGTCAATGAATGCTTTCAGATTGCTCAATTTCAATTTTGTAGTTTTCTATTCAATTCTTAATTTGCATGGCAATTGAAAATTTGGTCATAACATACTTTTTTTTTTAATTCTTTTTCTTCAATTTTAACAAACACAACCACCGCGTTTACTTTGCAAAAAATCTAGATAATTGAACAAATATCAAAATTATTATTTGTATTATTTACAGAATAAACAAAATTTAGCTATAGAAGTAAATGTTTTAATTTTATAAAGAATAAATATACAAATTTGTTTACCTTAAAATCATAAGCTAGACTGTGTCTATAACAAATGTAAGTTCAATCACAAGCAATGCAAATACTTATGTCCATATACAAAAACACTAAAAAAAATTTTAGCTTTAAAAGTAATAAAAAAAGAGAACTAATAATAAAAATGCAATTTACAGTATTTATAGAGTAAAAAAAACATTTTTGAAAAAGGTATTTAAATAAGTTTTTTTAAATAATCATATAAAAATTAACCTTCTATTATTAACTTCTTTTTGAAGTTATAAGCATAGTACTACTGTTGTTTCCAATAATAAATATATTTGATGCATTATTAACTGTATTGCAGCTCAACTTGGAGATCTCCTTGGAAGTAAGATTTTTTCCTTCCTCATAATAGCAACAAAAATCAATAAAATTGATACGATAAAATGAGTAATGAATATTCAATTAATAATATTTCATCATCCATACTTATGCTTCTACAATACCTGATTTTTTTATTTACCTTACTTACCTATTAAATATTAAATACAATATTTTAATCCGAAATTGCATACAGCCAATAATTTACAGCATTCGATAAGATCATATCAAATGTATAAAATGTTTTCGGTAAGAAAAAGCATGCATTCTCTGAGGTGAGTGCAGCAACCTATTTTAATGAGAATTGAATCTATTGTTTTAAAATTAAAATCTAAACATTAGATTTAATATGATTTGAAACACTTTCTTTAGCGTTTTTCAACATTAGCAATAAATTTTCTACTGACTTTTTTACGTAAAATTATTCATCAGTGGAATATATATCTTATAAAAACATATTTTTAAATGTTTCAACAACAAAAAAAATAATAACATACAGCAAAAGTTTGTTGTAAATCAGAATATTCTTTGAATGTAAATTTCTTTCTTTCAAAATTAATTTAAAATACATTTATTTTAATATACGGTATGAACCGTTAATGAGTCAAGCAAATCGTATTTAATTTTTTCTTTTTAAATTTTAAATGAGTCCTAATATTATCCAAATTAGCCAAATTAGCTAATTACAATTGAACCTAATATTATTCATGTGACAGAATTTTAATTATTTTAAATTTGACATTTATTATTTTGAAATCTCTAATTAAACTACATTAAGAATTTCATAATAAATAAATTCTTATATAATGTTGAGAAATACTTTATCTGACAGAAATATCTTTATTCCATTCTTCAGAATAATAAGAAAACTTAAGAATTTTAGATAGCAGTTTAAGTCAATATCATTTTGCATTAGCTGCTTATATTTTAATATATACTTTAGCTTTTAATATATACCAAAAAGAATAATAATAAACGACAAATTCGTATATATGAAGGGACAGAAATATATATATACTCATAATTTCTTCAGAAATTACAATATATTGCAACCTTTTGAACACAATTTTCAATTCATTTTCTTTTAACAGAAATACCCAAAGGTAAGAAAACTTTATTGTCCTTAAAATTCTGTACAGTCATATTATTTTAAAGAAATCAAATTACGTTTGCCAAAATTTTTGTATTTGTAGCATTATATTTCATTCTAAAGAACTAAATTTTAAAACATTAACTGGCCAAACATAAAATTTTTGAATTGAAATCTACAAGCAAATCGTACGAAGAATAAGAAATTGGCATCACCAAAATGCGATTAAAAATATTAGAGTTTCCAAAAGGTTCGCTCGTGTAGCTTTTACAATTTGTGGGTAGGATACCGTATGGAGAGGAATCTTTAAAACAACTCTTGTAAATTTAGACTTGTGTAAGGGATTATTCATTGATCTTGACTCAGTCAGAATTATTTCATCAATATGCTTAATTATCAGTTATATAATAATGCCTTTAGAACACATTTGACTGTTTAAAGCCCTTTTTTACGGGGATTATTTAAAATTGCTTTTATGTACATTTGAATAAACGTGTATAGTCTTAGAATAATAGAGAACTGGATAATTTAGTAATTTGCTTTTTACTTATTGATTATTTTTACTTAAGATAAAAGAAATTACGTTAATTGGTGCAATTAATGCAACGACTACATGATCTAAATGAATGGAATTTAAAATAAATAATATTGTTTAATAAATTAAACTAAAAGAAAATATTCAATCGATGTTTTTAGGCTTGATAAGCAAAGAAAGTTTGTTGATAAAATTAAAGTAAAGCTAAAAATTTCTAATCTATCAATCAATTAAAGTTGTATTATCTATACATGGCCATAATTTAGAAAGCAACAAATATCAAAATATTTGCTTTAATCGTTAATGAACATGTTTCTTTAATTTTTCAGGTCAACTTCCAAGTCTTGCTGGAAGTATGTATAAAATGAAATAAATATTTATTCTTCTATATGTATATGCATATACAATATAACTATAGTTTCCAATTTCTAATCATCTAATAATAAAATATATCTAATAATAATATTTTGTGTGCTTGTAATTATTATTATTACAAACATTAAACAAGTTTTTTGGAATAATTTCTAAATAAAATTTATAGATACATTGTATGTTCCTTAGTGTAAAAATTTAATTACATGTTTACATTTATTTAGAAAAACGGAAAAATTTTAGAAAAATTTTATTTTGCAAAAAAGATATTTTCTACGTTTTTTAACAATATTTTACTGCTTTGATAACTTCAAAACTTCAAGTATTACTGAATACTTCTCCTTAAATATTTAGGGGACTATATGTGTTGATCTAAATTCGAAATTTGTAACACAAAAGTAGATTATGCCATTTATATTTCAAAAGTTAAGATAAAATTTGTATATAATTATTGCAATTTATCATAACTGTCTATGATTAAAAAATCATATTTAAGTAGTAAAAGCACAGATTAAAGTTAAGTTGAAAAAAAAAAAAAAAAATGAAGAAGAAGAAAAAAAAAACTTTAAAATTCATGAATGCAACCAATATTCCATTTGAGAAGTCTAAAATCGGAAATTTGTGAATAATTTTGAGCGTTAATATTGTATTGATCAACTAAATAACCAATGTATAACTGAAAAGGCGATACCTGATTCAAACTCTTTTCTTTTTGTAATCAACCAGCAAAATTTGAGCTCAGTTTTCACAATACTATTCCATGAACAGCCATATTTTATATCAACAAAGTGAGAATGAGTATTACAACACATATTTTATACGAATAGAATTGTTTTAAACCAGAAAGATTTTGTTCTGCAAAAGGAGTATCTGGTGACAAAATGTGATTGGAAAGAGGAAACCCATAAAATAGATATTTAGTTTTTGATTTCTATCATTCTGTCAGTGATTTTTTTTTAAATAATATTTTACTTTTATTTTAGAATTACCAAAAGGTATGTATAACATAAAAAGTGCAATAAACTTTTAAAAAAATTAAGTACTGCGATTAAATGAATAAATGAATAATAGACATCTTTAAATTTAAAACATATATATATATATATCTTCTTACATATTTATCTGTCGGAAATTAAGGTAAATGTAAAGGTGAAATTTGAAAAATATATATATATATATATGTATTATGATGACATTTAAATATATTATTTGTTTTTTTGAAAGATATCCGGTCCAACTTATATAAAAATGCGAAAAAAATTAAAAAGTAAAGAATCATTTGCAAAATATCAAAAATCTTCTATCTAACAGTAAATTTATAGAGAAAATCAATTTGTTTATTAATTTCAGCAAATAAAATTAAAAAATAATGAAAAAATATTATTTCACAATATAATTTTGCATTCAAATATGTTTGATACTATTTTTATATATTCCTTACCTTCAGGAATATTAAAGATTTTTTATGAACATCATAATTGAGGACTAAAAATGGAAAACTACCTAAGTACCCAAAAAAAATCGAAAGCTCTTTTTTTACGGAAAAATTTCCTATATAGCAAAGTAAACAAAATGGAGAACTCCCAAAAGGCGATCTTAAGTAGCAATAGTTTAAATTCAATCTGAAGTATGTACTTATGCATTGTCTTAAGTACAAGTTGCAATAATGTTTCGGCTCTCCTGAAAAATTTTCTTATTTAGGACTTTGCTCGTTTTCCATTTCTAGTCCGTAATTTAGTTAATCTGATCCATATATAGTATCAGAAGAAAAAACACTTTTTTATAATAATGATAATAAACTTAATTTCATTACAGGTCAATTAAATAATATCCTAGGGAGTAAGTAAATACTATATAAATATTTGTTGCTTGTTTAATAAAGACAATTCCAGAAAATACATAATAAAAAAGTTCCGCAAAAATAGTGTTGTCTGGATCATTTGTATTACATTTAAAAGAAGATAGATGGAAAGGATAAATTAAGGTTGCAATTTTTGTTACATTCAATTCCTTTCAGTAATAAATCGCTTTTTTTTTTTTTTTTTTTTTAAATCACAAAAGAATTAGTTTCAATTTCCATTTTTTTGGAGTAGGGTGTGAGGGGCTGTGAAGTATAATTTAAATTCTGTAATTCCCTTATTAAATTAGATATGAAAATTACTGCTTTCATGTCCTAAAATATCTGTCACAAGTCGCATTTCATGAAAAATTAAAAAAAAAAAAAATGCTTGAATTCACAATTTTAGTAATTGAGCATTTTTACGTTTGGAAGCATAAAAAAAGCATGTTTGTTTAAAATGTTGCCATTAAATTTTCAATTTATAATCAAACCTCTGTGTAAATTTTTTAGATCAAAATTTGCCGGGTAAGTTAGAAATGTTAATTTTACTTTTAATAAATTTCAAAAGAGTGCAAATTTAGTGTAATATTTATTTGAATTTTTGTAGAAATATACTCATAATTAATTAAAATACAAATAAATATTTGTGTACAGGAATTGGAGGCAGTGGAAATGGAGGTCTGCCAGGATTAGGAGGAAGTAAGTGAACCATTTTAGACGATCTTTTGAAAATATATATTATAAATTACAATAGTTTCATACTGTTGATTAGCATATGACTTTAGAGAGGGAAAAGTGAGTATTATTGCCTGATCATTTAATAAAATTTATTAAATTAATACAATTCCTAATTTATGATCCTTTAGGCATACCAATTTTCATTGGTTGACAACATTGGTTTTTTTTTGGTAAAATTTTCACTACACATTTGGCAAAAACTGAAATGCGTATTTTGCTAAAATAAAAAGGTGTTATTAGAGGTAACCAAAGGTTTCTGAAAAAGGTGTAGAAAACATACTGGCACTATGTTTGTCTGTGTTTTAAATTATAAGCTAAAATATAATCAGGAAAATGGATGCAATATATGTTTATTACATTTCAGACTGAATATTTTTCAAACACCAATTATATTTATTTTAGTTTGGCTTTTAATTTTGGAAATATAAACTTGTAAGAAAACGTTAAAAAATTTGATTTATTTATTTCTATTAGAATATTATTCGGTATCTCAAAAAATCCATTTATTGGAAACTATACTATCATTAAAAAATATTTTTTTTTAAATTATTTAAATTTGAAATTATTTTAAAAGTAAGAAACAATATTTATATTGTATGCTTTAAATACACAACTACCAAAACGAGGTTTTAAAATTGTATTGATAACTTGCTGACCAACGGCGATTTGATTTATAATGAACCTTCCTACAACAATATATAATTTTAAATATTCATGCAAATTAAACTTTTGTTCTGTTAAATTTGAGGCCTGATTTTATCTGAAAATGTATCCATTTCTTCCTTGATTTCTGTCAATGGAAGTTAATGATTATTTACATTCACATAAAATCTTATTATTGGTATCCGCTTAAAAAATACACTCAATAATAATTATGATGTTTAGTTTCAATTTAACTATGCTTAAAACTATTGTTTCAATACACAAGTATATGAAAATAACTTTTTTAATGTTTAATGAACATTTTGAAATTTATTTCTGATTTTCATTTTCTAGGTTTGCCCGGAGGTAATTAAAAACTATTTTCTACTAATAAATTTTGTCTAGGTCAAATTTAGTATAGATGTAACCTTCAGCAAAGATTCTGTAGTATCCTATGGTTTAAACTATGTAAATTGTTTGAAAATATATTCCCTTTATAATGATTGCAGGTTTCAGAATATAAAATATGTTTATATATGTTTTCCTATGATCACATTTTAATATTGATTATAAAAGATAAATAAATATAACTTTAAATTACTAACTATATGTAAGCACAAAAATTTAATTTAAAAAATATTTAATAGGAAAAACTGTATACATGGAACTGTCTTATCAAAATAATTCATAACACGTGCATTTTTTTCCTTTCTCTATTTAGTTTAAACATATTTTTATCATTATAAATTTACCTGAAAATCATTTTTTTTTTTTTTTTGTGTTGTAGTTGATCCAGGAAGTATTCTTGGAAGTAAGTATTTATTAATTTAGCAATTACAAATTAAATTTTATTTTTCGAAATAAAAATTGTACTTTAATATATTAATAACTTCTTTTCATTAGATATTAGGAAGTTGAAAAGAAAAATGTAATTTATTTAAAATTGTGTCTATATCTAAAAAATATTCCTTAAGTATTTCCTATCTCAAGAATTATTAGATGCTTCAATAAATAGTTAGGTATTAAAATCGCAAATGTGGGTCATAATTTATTTGGATTGTGCAGTTATGAGGAATTTAATTAAAAAAAAAAAAAGATCTTCTAGTAATAATGTACAGTAAATATTGTTTTTAATATACTAATATAAAATGTTTTTTATTATTCTGTAAAATTCAGTCTCAAATATCGAAACACACGAAGAACAGAATTCTGCCTCTCAAATGTTCTCCCGACGAAATTTTTTGTGAAACGTGAAAATTCTCAGAACCGAAAAATGAACTTTTTAGAAATTAGTAGTTTAAATTCGAGACAAAATTAAGATGTGTTACTAAAAGATTACTTAATCTTCTTATATGTGTGTATCAATTTGTTTTAAATAGTGAAGCATTTCAATATAAAAGTTTGTTGATTCTTAAAAGGGGTGCCAAAATCAAGTTTCCTTGATTTGGAGATAAAGATTTAACATAAGGTTGAAAAGCAAAAAAAACGTTTTTTTAGATAACAAGACAAAAGTTTATAGAAATAAAATCAGGATGAATTTTAACGTGGGTTCTCTCTTTTGGTCCTGAAGACATCCAACCGGTTATTAATTTCCAGACATGTTCTTTTCAACATTTCAGCATTCACAGTAACAATAATAGTGGTTACTGGGACTCGAAAGTCCTCAACACCACGGATGATCCTTAAGTACTCTTTGTATTTGAAGTAGCCCTAAAAGAAAGTATTTAGTGGAATAACGTCTGAAATTGACACTTTTTTTTTTATCATTACGACAGAAAGTTAAAAAACTTTCTGTTAAGTATAGTGGCCACTTAAGTGATATTTAATTCGATCACCCTGTATTTAACACATAGAAAAGTATATATGTGGTTTGTTTCTTAATGTTTAAAATGCAAGCACTAAGTATGAAATATTTTATTAGAAATACTCTAACATTTGAATATACAAAACAAAATTAATAGTAAATTTCTTTTATGGTGCTCATAATTATTATAAATCTTTACTATGAAAGTTATGACTTCTTATATTTTAAAGTGACAAAAAACACTTTACAATAAACAAAATTGAACAAAATAATCTTGGTGGAGACGTTTTGTTAAGTAAAAAACGTAATGATCTGCATGTAGTATATTTAAAACCTGTAAATTCGTATAGTGGAAAATAATATATAGCGAAAACTAAATCTGATTCGTCCTAAATTTTCAAAAATTACATTAAAGAGAATAAACTTAAGAGAACACCGACAGGCTCAAATATAAAAAACTCATTTCATTACCATCAACAGGGTTCAAAGAATAACACATCAATAAGAATTATCCAGGTTATTACATCGGGTATGAAGTATACTGACTAGACCCATTTCGGTCAAGATTAATTATGAAACATTAAAGATTTTAACTTATCCAGAAGTGTTTGAGAGTCAGTTTTTTTCTTTCCTGACCTTACAGTTAGCCTTATATTGACTTTTCTGAGGAAAGGACAGACGTTTTAATGAGTTTTTGCAATATCCCTTATTGGTTGGAAGAGGATAGGGGAATTCTATTATTTTGATTGGGTACACTTAAGAATGAGATGAGTAAGGCACATACGTCCCAGTAGGATCTGGTAGGAATTACTCCCAAGAAAACACTTTTTTTAGGTACAGCTATGTTACAATATGGCACAGGGGAAAATGTCATAAGGTTCCTGTTTGGATCTTCGAATCTTTTATTTTCAATGTGATAAACATAGCTTCATGAAGATAGCTTCATCACAATATATTGCGTTTTTTAGCACATTTTAGTAAATATATATTGATTTAAATATTTCCAAATTAATTAAAATTGTAAATGTTCCACCTCTTTTTACGATACAAAAGTATATATATAAAAATTTAAAAAACATACTTTTTTTTAGATCTTCCGAAAGGTGAGTCATATTTTATTTTTACATGGATTTTGAGAATTATTAAATTACTACAATTTTAATGTTATGAATTCTTTCAGCTGATTTAGCAAATATTGCAGCAAGTGAGTTTATATATTTTTTTAAATCGAACGTAAACCATATTTTAAAAAATCTGAACTATAAGATGTAAAAAAGTAATGTGACTTATTCCTGATTATTATTTGAATACAATTTTGTTTGAAAGTATGAAGAATATTACACTGTAAAATTTACCTTAATGATATATATTTACCAATAAAACACGTATATAGAAAATATCTCTTAATTACTCTCGATCCAAGAATATTTTGATTTGAACTTCAGGATCATGAAAAGCCCAAGCTTCTTTCAAAACATTTCCTTTATATTTTTATTATAATTTCCATCCTACATTAATAGAAATTACTTTGAAAATAATTTTTAGTTATGTTTTGTATGTAAGGACTTTAATTTACATATCATTATTACTTACCACTGGTACAAAATACATCATAGAAAAGATATACATCGTCCTGACTTGCTGATTTGTAATTTTAATGCCTTCTTTTTCCTTTTTGGTGCAAACACCTTTCAATCAAACCTTTTTAATATTTGATTTAATGATTATAGACTATTGAGAAAGAGTAATGTTTTGTTTCCCACCTTACCGAAATTTGAGGTACCAGTCTTACATTAATAATGGTGTGGAAGAGAATGAGCGAGTAAGAATGGTATAAAAATTACATTCCTTGCCAATTAAAAGACATAAATAACGAAGAAAATATTTAATTAGCAAATAAATAACAATTAAGCTCCTGATTTATTATGACCACTACATTTAATAGTCTGATTTTCTTAGGTTGTTTCGTTTCAATACCAAGATTTTGGTTTAATCACATATTAAACCAATATCAAAACAATTTTTTTTTCTCTTGAATTTCATTCTGTTGAACTTATGAAGTAATTTAGGAATTAACTGGTTCGCACATTATTCTCTTAGATCTACCTGCACGTAAGTATGCATTTTTATATCTAAGGATTGAAATATTAATACCAAATATGATTAAACGTTTCTTATTGGTTTTGAGGTGAATGCTAAG
This sequence comes from Linyphia triangularis, assembly GCA_963978545.1. Taxonomy (NCBI): domain Eukaryota; kingdom Metazoa; phylum Arthropoda; class Arachnida; order Araneae; family Linyphiidae; genus Linyphia; species Linyphia triangularis. Next base: position 76,251,067 of record OZ021723.1, read on the forward strand.
CAAACTAGTCCACCTTTCGAATAAATTACGTTCTTTTGATTATTTTTTAGAAATATTTATTTAAAAATTGCGTGCGAATTTATTCTTAAAAATAATTTGTAACTAATGTTTCATTTTCATCTTTTATTATAGCACAATTAGGAAGTCTTACAAAAGGCAAGTATCAAATTTATAATGAATTTAGATTTAACTAAAAACTTCACTTATATATATATATATATATATATATATATATATATATATATATATATATATATATATAAAACTAGTAAAGTGAAACATAGTAAAAAAATTTAAAGGTGTCTTAAAATGTATCTTAATTTAAATTATTATTGATGTGGCATTACACGAATGTAGTTATAATACATAGATCAGCGATTCTCAACCTGTGGGGCGCTTCCTCCTAGGGGGGCGCGATCATACTAGAGGGGAAGCGCGAGAATATCCAAGAGAAAATATTATTTAAAAAAAATTGATTTACTGACTGAAAGGAAAGTACACATACACGTAGAAAACAAAATACATTTCGACATATTTAACAAATAAAGTAAAACAACTTACTAAATCAAAACTTATTTAATCCAAACATACTAAATTAAAAACAAATTTAATAATTATTAGTGACTTCCTTGGACCTAACCCACTCGTAACTTGATCCGCCTAAAAATTTATCCATGAGTCTGCATAAATCTGCTCCCATGAATATTTAATATAGGGAATTGCAATTAACACGAAAACATATATAACATACACATTCACGATCGATTCGATACCGATAGAAGGATCGACTAGAATAAGACTGGCTGGAATTGAAATTTGAGTTATCGAAAATTTTCTTTCTTCCTATGAGAAAACATTTGCTCTGCGTATGCTCGAGACGGCATCGGTCGTGTTCACCGCACGCTTGGCTAAATGCCAGATGTGGTTTCTCGCCAACAATGGCTTGCTTCTACTCTTGTTTTGGCAGTTAGTTAAAAATAATTAAAAAACAGAATCCAAAATACTCAATATATATTATTGTTGTATCCATTTTATTGTAAACTGGGACGCGATTTAAATTATGATTGAAAACTGGGCCGCGAATGCTGAAAGGTTGAGAAACGCTGTATGTCATAGATGGATTAAATAATAAATTTCCTTTCATTTTCATATTTTTGCTAACTGATCTTAATACGCCAAGTTAAGCTTAATAAACTTTAAATTTTAAATTTTAGATTTACCCAAGGGTGAGTACATTTTTGGAAGTAATTTTAGAAATGTATTATAACATATTTTCATAAATGTTCAATTAGTTAAGTTATATCGTAAAGAAACCTGCATTTAAATTGTTCATTGCCAATCATGAAATTAAAAAACTATATATTCTCATCTTTTATTTTTCTGTTCAAATCAATTACGAGATCAAAATCAGAAGTTCTAACTTTTCTTTAATGTAAAACGTTGTTTGAGTATAAATAACTTAGGTTATACACTTCAAAATATTTTAAATTTATATTCACAAAATGTATCCATTATTTATATTCTAGATACCTTAGGAAGCATAGTAGCAGGTAAATTTGTTTGTTTTTTAACTTCAAATTTTGTTTATATAATTAATGACTTTTCATGGAAAATTTCCAAACTAGAATAATACTGTATATTTTATTTAACTTTATAAAAGGGTTATATACTATCAAATGGTAAAAGTTGTTGGAAGATAAAAATATATTTGTCTCAAGAGCTAATAACCGTTTAATATCTATCCATGATTTAACGAACTTATAACAGTCATTATATCTATTTATATATAGAATTAATATAGCACATAAATATATATGATTTAACATAATAACGTTTATACAAAGTCCTCATACATACAATACAGATTTTACCTGAAATTAAGTACAAAAAATTAATACTTGGACATCCTTTCTGATAATACTTATTACTTGTATTTAATTTTATTGAAAACTTATGTTTTAAATTATAAAGTATAACGATATGTCTATAACAATATTTGATTTTTAGGTCTTCCCAGTGGTAATATATAAGAACTTATAGTTATTATTTTTTGTTCAATTCTAAGGATTAATAATTTACTACAAATACACCATTAATCCTTTTAGTAATTTGGTTATTAAAGAATATTTTCAAAACAACATTGTTTAAAAACGAGCATTGGATTGTACAATATTATTCTCTTTATTTCATCTTCGGACTGAATTAAATACTAAAATATTTGTTAATATTTCAAATTAAATTGCCGATTAAAAAAATCAGAATGCTTCTACTTTCTAATTACTTTTTATGAATGTGTATTAATCATTTTCAGGATTTTAATAAACTCTCTTAGAAATATATAAATAAACGTCATTCATTTTTCAATTCATTAAATTTCAAACAGTTAAGTACATGTTTTTGTGTTTTGATAAAAATTTAAAATAATTTTTTAAGAACGTCAAAAATAGCCAATATGAAGAAAAAAACAATCGATTAATACATATGTTATTTTATGTTGTAATTTAATATCTTTGCGGCTACTTTTTTCTCTCTTTCCTCAATTTAAAATCAATTAATTTAATTTTTTATGAATGATTACTCATAAAACTTTAAAAGAAGGGGTAAATTTAATGTATCTTTAAACAAAATAATTCAAAAATCTTTTTTAAAAAATAATGCTATTTTGAAGGAGAATAAAAATGCCGTATTCTAACTCGTAATATTTCATTACCAATCTTACAAATTGTTCCAATGTTACGTAAAATCCTTACATTTCATATTAAAAATCAAATTTGTGAATTATTTGAAAATAATTATATAAAATGGCGAATAATTATTGGTTATGTGTCTTCTAGGTCAAGTAGGAAGTCTCATTGGAGGTAAGTAAATTAACCAATCACTCAATTATTCATAAGTATCTTTTGCGGTTCATAATGAAGCCCCCCCCCCCCTTTCCAAATATATATATATATATATTATTATTACATCAACAAATAAAAGAATAGACAAAAAGAATTAATTTTCTAAACAAAATGAACATTATCTTGCATTATTATCCAAGAATTGCCAATGCTAATTGCTTTATGCATTTTTAATTGACACATGGATTTACGGATGTAACAAGTTGCACATTTCAATTCAAATATAAATTTCAAATGTGATGAATGGGTGACTCAATTTATTTCATCAACGGACTGATTTTTAAAAGTTTAATAGGATTGAAACACAAAAGATTATTTTAAAAGTCACACAAACACAACAAATGAAATATTAAGACAATTATACTGGGAACACATACATTTCTGGGAGAATTCCTCACCTCTGGTGTTGTTAGTTCGGGCGATATAATTAAACTGAATAATTATCTACTCGAAGTAGGTCTCCACCACGTTAATAGATGGCGTTCGTAGTACAGCCCGGCGAGAGTGTCACACAAATAATTTATTTATATTTTCTGTTGGTAGTTTTTATATTATTTATGTATTTTTAGATTTACCTAGTGGTAAGAAACCCTTTTACATTTTCGTATTACGTTGAAAATCAATCATGTAATGTATGATTAATAAAGTTTAGAATTAATATAAATATAGAAATTTAATATTAATTTTTTTTTTCGTTCTATGACAAATGTTGGGTTATATAAAATTAGTTATTTTTATGGTAGTAAAGATATAGATTGCTTCGCAACAATCTGCGGAACTGTCACACATTTATTTAAATAAATATACTTGATGTCACTGCATACGATATGGCGTTTAAATTACTTTTCAATTTTCAAACATATTATTATCATTTGTAAAATAATAAAAAAAAATCAAACAAAGAAAATACATTATGTTAAATATAGAAACATCCATTAAGATACTGTTTTTTGAAGTTGTTAAAATTAAAAAAAATAGCGAATGAGAACCCTTTAGGTATATAGTTTAAAAATGAAAATATTAAAATACAATGAATTCATTCGACTTCAATTTTTATTTTATTTTTCTAAATTATAAACATTTTTACCTTTCAGCTGACGTGCATTCCGCCATTTCAAGTAAGTTTAACGAAGCAGCTTATTAAATAAACATAATTTATAAAACTTATTTATAGAAGGTAAATAGGTATTTTCAAGATAAAATTGCAATATAAAATCACAAAAGAAGACCCAAACTCAATAGTGGATATTTATGTATTTTTTAGTTAAAGAACTTATTGCATAATAATTTGTAAGAAAAGCCAGATCAGATCTTTTATTTGGACATGCAACGTACACCAAAGCTTTGTTTGCTTATATCTTACCGTATGCGATGTACAAGTCCTTTTCTTTATCTACTGCTCAAAACGTTATTATTGCATTTTGCACTTTTCCTTTGTCCCAGCAAATATTTAAATCAACGTCTGATTCTAGAGAGCTGTAAATTTGATAAAGGAATATTAAAAAAATGACAATTAGGGCTTTACAGTTAAGAAAAAGTGAGTTTTTAGGGCATCTGAAAACTATATTGTACTGTTAGTTGAGCAATGCTTATTTATTTCTATCCCAGAAGCTTTTGTTTCTAAATAATTTGAAACTGAGTTAAGAATATTTCTTAAAATATGAAAATGTAGGTATTAAAGTGGTTGCAATGGTTTAAAACTATTCTTGAAGAATTGTATGACGAAAGTAAAATATCATGCATATGCAGATCATTTCAGTCGACTTTAACATAAGCATATCAACGACGCCTTTTCGGAGTGAGTATAAAACGGTTTCCGTTCACAACGGATGCTAAATGTATAAATGAGGAAAATCGGAAAATGAAATCACCAACAATTGAGAAAAGTTGTGTTCTGAGACGAGTTAAGTTTCAGTTTAGAGTCTGTTTGTTACAATACCACATTCTGAAGAAAGCGTGGTACTCGCCTTTTCGATACAAACATCACGTAAAAATATCGTTTCACAATGCAGAGTTATTTTCTGGGCTGGCAACATTGTGGAAAGTGGCTCAAACTTCCACATTTTTATAAACGAGTCTTTCACTGGTAATTGGTACAGAAAAGGAGTGATTGAATCTACTGTTTGCCACTTTTAATGTGATATTAATTTTATTATTTATTTCAATCATAAAAACGCAACCTTCACCATTTAGTCCTAGTCGATAATTTTTTAAATGTGAATAAATTAAGGACATGCAGTGATCTGCCTACTCTCCTGACCTCAAACCCTAAAAAAATGTGAGACATGCTTAGAAATTGTATTAGTATCTTCATTCTCTCCCCAACCCCCACAAGATTAATTGTAAGCCAGAAGATGCAACAAATCTTATTAATTCTGGGATTTCCATTGCTTAAATTGTTATTTCTAAGTGAAACTTAAAACAATATTTTTCCTTTTGCCATTTTTCGGGTAATCTTACTATTTGGATAAAAAAGCCATTTTTATTATTCACCTTACAACATATTTCCTAATGATTACCAATTTTCTTTCAAAATTGATGTATGTTTTGTGAAATATCAAAGAAATTAAAGAAATTTCTGTAAACAGACTTCAAAAAAAATCCTTAAAGGTTTGTTTTTTATTGTGCCAAAAATTGACAGCAAATCCTTTTGCATGTACGATGCGATTTTTTTTTTTTTTTTTTTTTTATTCTTTTTTTTTTTTCCCATTACCATGACTTCTTTTACTTCAATATGTGATAATTCCATGTCAACTCTTTTTAGAATTAGGTGTATATCTTTATAAAATTTTGTATGGTAATATATAATATACACAAATTAATGTATTAGAATGATGTGATGTTAAAAGTTCAATGATGGACACATTTTCACAGTGTCTTTTGGGCATTCACTGAAAACCACAAAAATATAGAAAAAATAGTATTATAACAGCTTGGCGTTATTTTTTTTTGCAGAAATACCAACTAGTAAGTAAAACAATCAATCTTGTAAGGAAAATTGTGCATAATCAAAAGAAATTTTATTATGAAATAAAATGTCATATATAAGCATAGATCGAAATAACTATTCGATTAAACATTCATTGAAATTTCAAATTTCAAAATTACTTCAACTGAAAAAAAGAAAGTAATAAGATATTTTCATTTCAAAATACAAATTGAGGTTTCGCGGATTCCGTATGAAATCAAAGTTTTTATTTCAGATGCTTGGATACTAAATTTTATGTTATTTATACTTTATTTATTACTATTTTTGTTTAATTTCCAGTTCTATAATTCAAAAATATCAAAACATAATTTTTAACACTTTTATATATTTGGTTAAAAAATTCATTTATTTCGCAATAAAAATATGTCTTGCTTCTTTTTAAGATGAAATCAGGAGTGTTCTTGGAAGTAAGTTTAGACAATAAACATTTAATAAATTTTCATATATGCGCTGCATTGAATATCTACTCTAAATTTAACGACAAGCTCATTTGAAACCATTTGATTTTTACTTTGTATGTATTTCATAAATCTCTTATTTGTTGTTATTATTATTTCAATTATATTTTATCTAATTAATTAAGGTAATAAAATATAAATTGAAATTTATTTTTGCAGTTTAAAGATTTTATTTTGCAATTTAAAGATTTTATTTTGCAGTTTAAAGATTTTATTTTGAAATTTAAAGATTTTATTTTGCAGTTTAAAGATGTACCAAAACAATGAATTGGGAAATTTCTTTATTGAAATTCAAAAAAATATTAGCAAAAAAAACTTTTGTTGTACTTGAGTTAATTTTAAATATTTTTAAATTAATAAAACTATGAATAAGCATAAAGCATTCATGTTATAGAGTAAAGAAAATCAATAATATTCTAATACAAAAATAGCGTACTTATTCCGTGCATTATTTACCATACGAATTTCATATTCATGAACAAAGAGCAATAACTCTTTTTAATTAAAAATTATGTATTAATATGTAGTTAATAATATGCATATCAGTTAATGAAATGTATTCTCCTTAGAATTACCAAGTGGTAAGTGATTTAAAGAAACAAACTTTTAAATAGTATTTATAAACAATATTTCAGAAACACAATTTATCATTTAAATCAAAAGAGTAAAGATGTTAGTTTCATTATTAAATCTTATTGTATTACCAATAAAAAAAGATATCTTTCCAATTTATCTTTAACAATTTTCATAAAATTTTGGGAATCAGTAAGAGATGCACTGTCAAGACAATCTTAAGGAATATTTAAATCATTGGAATTCCAATAGATTTTAATGTCATTAAAACTAATCTCTTAATAAAAAAATACACTATTTCTCTGAGGAGTTTCATTACTGTCTTAGTATTAAAATGAAAATCCGAGTAAATAATAATAAATAATCCGAAGTAAAAAAAAAAACCAATATAGTGCATAGCTACATATATTATAATACATTAATATACAGTGTTACAATATACTGTGTTGAGTTGGGAAATATTATGTAAAAGGTATTGATAACTACTGAAACTGTTCCAAAAATTTTGCTTGGTTAAAAAAGAAATAAACATGACGATCTCAAAACCTCTGTAAACGTATAATAGAGTCTAAAATATATTTTGATACCATCCCTATTTAATATTTTGTATTGTCATCTCCGAATGTGCGTACATCTTTCAATGAAAATGTTAATTAATCACATTCCCTAGTAGCACAAATTCGAAGGCCAATATAAAATCAACACTTGAAAATCTCCATGTAGAGCGTTGTAGACTTTCCGTTGTTACGGATCTTTTTTCAATCTCGCTCAGAGCATGGTAAAACATTATTAAAGTTTTGAAAAGAGGATGCAGGGTATAAAAATTAGAAACTGTCATTAGAAAAAGCGGAAGTGTAAAAAATATATTTTGTGGGGTTGTTTGACATGTTTTTTTTTTTTTTTTTTTTTTTTAAATTGTGCATTTTGTAAAGATGCCCAAGATACTGCATGAGCTGGTTAATCTTCCCAGAGCTCTTGTTTCCAACAATGGCCAATAGCGCAGATTTACCCGGGTAGCGGTATTTTTGGATCAAGAAATTTGGCGCCTGCTCCAAATCGAACCTTACAGCTATCTTTTTTAATTAAATATTTACCAAATTATCAAATTCAAATATTGCTTGATACATCGACCGAGTTTCTATTACTGATTTATAAAAGTTAATAGCTTGCAGGCCACTGATCTCGTAACTTCAGTTCAAACAAATTTTGGAATTCTATCTCCGATTCTCTTGCTTGAAAGAATTCATCAGATATCCATTGCCAAATGTTCATTTCTCTTAATATATAAAATGAAGATTTTCACTATAAAGATTATTCTTAAGCAGTTATTGATAAAAAGTTGTTTGTAAGATATTGACATTTTTATAATGCATTTTATATTATTATAACTAAGATTTTAACTTTTAAATCAAAATCTTTAAAAATATTTATTTCAATTGCAGCTCAACTGCAAAATATTTTGGGAAGTAAGTAAATTGTCTATTTTTAGATGATATATTACATTATTTTTAGGAAAATTATTTATCTTTTTTTGTATGTAGCAAAATATCTGAAAGTAATTCATAATAAATATTTAAAATGTACAAAGATGCTAGAGAAATAAAGAAAATATACAAATGTGTAAATATAATGCTATCTGCATTATTTTTTTAGGTCAAGCGGCCAACTTACCAAGTAAGTCAAATACATATTCAACAAGTTCACTCTTAATTTTATGGCACTTTAATGCGAATGAGAGTAAATTTAAAAATGCAAATCACAGATCTCTCATCTAAAAAAAAAATTAGTGCCATTAGGATCAATTAACGTAATCAAACTAAATAAAATAACTGAAACTATGTTTTTGTATGCAAACCATTTCTTAAAATTTTTAATAAAATCCTTTTTCCTATCATTTAAGAAAAAAAATTATAAAAAGAGTTTAAATGTTTGAACAATCCCATTTTAGGGAAATAAATTTTAAATAAAGTATGAAATATGCTAAATTTAAGAAATTATTCCTGAACATACACATATATTTAGAATATATTTACAAAGGACAAAAAGCGTAGGTGCAAAGCTAATTTCTTTAAGCTTAATGATGAAAAGATTTCAATATACATATATTGATATTGCTAATATTTTATTGAGTTATTAGTCGTTAATTTTTAAAAATGATTTTTATGCTTTGTTTTGATATATTTTTAACTATATTCAGACATTCCTAACCGTAAGTAAACATTTTATTAAACACTATACTTGGTAAAATGTGTTGAATAAAAATATTTAATTTTATTACTATGCTCATTACTATTGGTTACTTCAATAAATACTGCATAAATTAAAAAAAAAAGTATTTACTTTGATTATATTTTAAGAATTAATTAATTTTGAAAGGTTTTGTAAAGAGTGAAAATTTTAAGAACTTTTGACAAGCAGCAACGCATTGAATACCATGTTTCAAATTATAGCGTAGTACAATAAAACAAAATTATTTTAACATTTAACAAAATTGCACAAAATTCACAACAGCAATAATATGAAATTTGATTTACGATCATAAAGTAATTTTTGTTGGGTTAACAATTCTTGTTTAAAGTACTGCTGCAAGTTTATAAAATATATTGGATAAGTATTCTTACAAACAATTTTTCACTGTTGGAAAATTAACGGTCATTAATTTGTTTACAGCTCAGTTAAAAAGCATTCTCCAAAGTAAGTGATGAATAAATACATATTTTTCTTAAATACAAATGCAAATTTCCCTCCAAAATGTGAAAATGAAGGAATATATTGTTACATTTTAAAAGTATTGAGAGTTAGTAATATTACTATACAGATGCTAAACATCGAATACAAGTATTATAATATCTAATTTTCAACTAATTTTATGCTTCAACCATTTAGATTTACCTAGTGGTAAGTAAACAATTCTTTAGTATGTGCAATAGTATCGTTTTAAGAAAAACGCAAAAAAACTATTTTGAACTAGTTTTAAAATTTGCTAGAAGAGTAGTACTATTTTAATTTAATTTAACTTTGACTACAAAAGTACAAAATTTAGGTAAAAAGTCATAAAAAACATTATTTTGTATTCATTCGCAGGATTAATATTATTGATTGAAATGCAAGAAAAGGCTCGAGAGAGTTTAAACAAAACTTTAGAAACACCAAGGATAAAAGATAGCAATTCATATCCATAAAAGCATGTTATAAATTACTGAGTTCAGAGTGTCTTTCTAAGATATTTCGTAAAAATGTAAAGACAGGCAGAAGGGAGTGAAATAAGCAAATTTTGTAAAGAAAATGTGTGCGCAAAAGTATTGTTTACTTATTAGAAGGTTGTGTAATTACGGGATAAAAACCATCGTTAGCAAATTTAAAACTCAATGGATTCCAAAAACCTCGGCACTCTTGTTTTCCCCACCTTACTTACTCTCTTAGTGCATTTCCCCTAACTCGCTGGCTACACGTTTACCTATGGATGCAGGTCATACCATGCTGATCTATCGCGAATTTAAGGTTCTTGGTCAAAAAATATTGGAGTCAATTTTCAAACAATTTCCGTGCTTGATGTTCCCATAAGTTCTCCATTGAATTTAGGTCTGGACTAAGCGATGACCAGTCCATTGCATTGATGTTTTTCATATTGAGCCATATATTTGTCGAGTTTGATACATTATTTGGTGCCCTGTCCAGTTTAAATACGCAGTTTCGTCCTCCTAGCAAATCCTGTAGTAGAATAATATTGGCCTCTAATATTTTCTGCTGGTCCTGAGAGTTCATTTTCTTACCAAAAGTTTACAAAAATGTTTTTCCATCAAATCTAAAACCACCCCAAGTCGTTACTGATTCAACTTGCCTCCAACTTGCTATCTACTAAAAAAAATTCTTGTTTCACTTCTAGCCCACTGACGGTCATGGGAATGGGCGAAATTTCTCAGTTGTTTTCCCTGGAATAATTTTTAAATTACATTTCTAATTCAAATGCATAATTTGTTTTATTTATTTTTATTTTTTGTTGTTTTAGATAGGCAATAGAATATCATCCTAATAAAAATATCAAAGAAATATGATATTTTAAATTTTATTTAAAATATTGTGTATTGTTGGAAAAACTGGGGATCGTATGACGTATATGTACGTGCATGACCGTCAATGGGTTCAAATCATGCAAGAAAAATTAATATCCATCTGCTATATCCAAATTCGACTATTCTCGAAAGGTTGTTCTCTTTTTGGCAAGTTATGACATATTTGGCAATCGGATTTTAATTCAACTCATTCCAAGTCAATTTTGGACCAGTTTCGGCCATTTTTGTTATGTCAGACCAGTGGATTCGTAATCTACTCACTTTTCTCATTTTTCTATAAAAAATTCTGAAGGATGTTCGATGAGGTCCAAAAATTGCAGTCGTCTCTCGGACTACAAGGAAGGTCAGACAATGCCTATATTTATAGAACAGCTAATTTTCAAATTTTTTTTAAAATATTTTTTACAATAAAACCAAATAAATCAATTAAAAAATATAAAATTGAAACATTTCTGAAAATACATGATAGGTATTTTAGCTTGGGATGTCATTTTATGATCAGTGTCTATATTTTCCGGACAGGCTGTTTTAATATGTATGTAGTGAATACTTAAAAACTGAACTTGTGAAATTTTATTGAATGTATTCAAAGACAGACATACAAAGAATCATTCAAACTATGACACGAATAACTTCTAAAAACCAATTTATAATATACTCTTTCAGGAAAACTTGGAACACTTGCACAAAGTAAGAAACTATTTAATATCATACTCCATTTTTAAATACATTACAAATGTGCATATTGAAATGATTTTTAATTACTCAGAGTCAATAATTCTGTATTTAACTATGATATACTATTAGAATATTAAAAAATAATATTTGTCTATTTTTCTTCTTTCTTTTTCTAAAAATTAATAATTTTATGTATTAATATAAAAATCTTTGTATCTTAGAACTTCCAAAACGTAAGTTAATATTTGTATTATATTTAACATATAGATGGAACATGGGACGCAATTATAATTTTCACAAAATACGTATTTTGTAAAATCCAATATATAAATATATATATATATATATAACGTTAGTTAAATTTTTCTGAAACTGTGTGTATTTTGTTTTCAAGACTCATATAAGTTTACTACTTTTTTTGCAGCTGAAATAGGCAAAGTATTAGGAGGTAAGAACAATTCCTTTTGAATAATAATGTGGTTATAGTCTATTTTGAAAAGAAAAATTAACAGTCAATATTTTATAACGTTAAACTTTCTATATTTCCAGAAACTTATTATGATCAAATATTTTATATCCCTATATTAGAACACAAGTTTTGAAGAGACACCTTTTTTATATGTCAAAGTACCTTAATTAATTTCTGGTCATATCACAAAATAAATTAAGTATTGGTATTGAATTACATAACTTATATTTGTAGATGATTTTACATTGCATTATTTATCCTTGCTGAAAATTTTCAGTAAATTTTAATGCGTTATGACTATGATAAAAATTTACTTATATTAAACACCAAACATATATTAAATTTAATTATATAATTATTCCTTCTTCAATCATTTAGGATTACCTTCACGTAAGTAAAATTGTACATTTTAAAATTTCTTAAACAAGATCTTCAGCGCAGAAATCTATTACTATATAATTATAATTAACACAAACATAAAAATTAAAAGCATAAAATATCTATTTTACGTTTTAGCGGACCTTGGAAACGTAATAGGCAGTAAGTAACTTTTAATATTTTAAATACAGTTTAAAATAATAAGTTATGAATTATACTCACTAAACGACACTAGGAAGAATCTCATACAATGTGTACTTGAAGGGATCAACGTTAAACTTCACATTTTCAATAGATATAGACCTTGTAGATATTTGTTCTGAAGAAAATATCTGAGGTTTCGATATAGTTTACAAAATTATCTAAAACTCTCCCAGAATATCCAAGTGAAAGTGTTTAAATATTTCCATGTTAAAGTGCATCCATACTAACTCTTTTGGAAGTTTTATTCACCATTGAAAATATATTCTATTACGAAATTGGATACTTGATAACATATTTTCTCACTAAATATATAACCGAATTTGTCATCTTAGGAAGATTATTTCCTTTCGCAAATGTTTTAAATTCAAATGTATTTGCTATAATTAACTATACTTAACAAAACTAGATTTCAGGCATTGAAAACTGAAAAAATGATTTTTTTTTTTTTTTTTGTTACAAGTATGTAATGTTAACCATACAAATGAAAATAACAGTAGTGTTTTATTGACATTAATTGTTTCTATTTCATAAATTTAATGAAACTACTTACTTATTGAAAACATTACTTAAACTTTTGAAAAGATATTTGGAGAATTTTTATAACTTTAAGTTTTTACTTCAAGTATAAGCACCCACATTTTTGTATTTAAATTAAATAGTTTTGACTGAATTCTACAAAGTTCTACAATGCATACACTTCTGAGTTCAATTTGTAATATGATATCATTTCAAAACAATGTGTAAAATTTCTACAATTAAATATTTGATTTTATAATTTTAAAAAATATTTTTAGATATTCCCAAACGTAAGTATTCTCGATGTTTAAAGTCGAATTTTTCAAGAAGTATAACATCGAAATTAAACATTTCAAATATTTTGCTTTGCTTTCACTTTAGAGTTAATAGTGTTTTTGTATTTAAACTATTATCCAATTTTATTTATTGGAATACTTCCATCCACTTTTCGGTTTATTTAAGACTATTATTAATAAAATTTAATAGCCTTTTTAATGAATCATCTTACTTCACACTTCTAATCAGCAAGTTCTAAAAAGATTTGAATTTTTCAAAGTGAAAGCTATAAAATGTCATATACATTATATAAATTCTGAACATTAAAGTACTTTCATCAGGATAGATTTGTGTCACTGTTAAATGCTTTTATATAATATATCTACTTTAATTCTTCATTTAAGTGTTAAAACACCTAACACATTATATATGTAGATACTATCAGTTCATTTACATTCATAAAAAAGTAACTTTTTCTTTATGGAATGAGGATTATTTTTATTGCACATTTACATCAATCGGGATGGTGTACTACAGTGCACATACATATTGCAACCTTAATGCTTTGCTTTTTTTTTTTTTTTTTTTGCTTTTTTTTTTTTTTTTTTTTTGGCACAGTTGAATATTTTATATCCTAGATATTCAATAATTTTCTAGTGTAAGAAACTGTAAAAAAATGGCTGAAAAATGATTTCAACAATCTCACATCATAAAGTTAAAAAATGAAAATGCTATGAAAAACAATATTAGGAATATATCGTCAATGAATGCTTTCAGATTGCTCAATTTCAATTTTGTAGTTTTCTATTCAATTCTTAATTTGCATGGCAATTGAAAATTTGGTCATAACATACTTTTTTTTTAATTCTTTTTCTTCAATTTTAACAAACACAACCACCGCGTTTACTTTGCAAAAAATCTAGATAATTGAACAAATATCAAAATTATTATTTGTATTATTTACAGAATAAACAAAATTTAGCTATAGAAGTAAATGTTTTAATTTTATAAAGAATAAATATACAAATTTGTTTACCTTAAAATCATAAGCTAGACTGTGTCTATAACAAATGTAAGTTCAATCACAAGCAATGCAAATACTTATGTCCATATACAAAAACACTAAAAAAAATTTTAGCTTTAAAAGTAATAAAAAAAGAGAACTAATAATAAAAATGCAATTTACAGTATTTATAGAGTAAAAAAAAAAACATTTTTGAAAAAGGTATTTAAATAAGTTTTTTTAAATAATCATATAAAAATTAACCTTCTATTATTAACTTCTTTTTGAAGTTATAAGCATAGTACTACTGTTGTTTCCAATAATAAATATATTTGATGCATTATTAACTGTATTGCAGCTCAACTTGGAGATCTCCTTGGAAGTAAGATTTTTTCCTTCGACATAATAGCAACAAAAATCAATAAAATTGATACGATAAAATGAGTAATGAATATTCAATTAATAATATTTCATCATCCATACTTATGCTTCTACAATACCTGATTTTTTTATTTACCTTACTTACCTATTAAATATTAAATACAATATTTTAATCCGAAATTGCATACAGCCAATAATTTACAGCATTCGATAAGATCATATCAAATGTATAAAATGTTTTCGGTAAGAAAAAGCATGCATTCTCTGAGGTGAGTGCAGCAACCTATTTTAATGAGAATTGAATCTATTGTTTTAAAATTAAAATCTAAACATTAGATTTAATATGATTTGAAACACTTTCTTTAGCGTTTTTCAACATTAGCAATAAATTTTCTACTGACTTTTTTACGTAAAATTATTCATCAGTGGAATATATATCTTATAAAAACATATTTTTAAATGTTTCAACAAAAAAAAAAATAATAACATACAGCAAAAGTTTGTTGTAAATCAGAATATTCTTTGAATGTAAATTTCTTTCTTTCAAAATTAATTTAAAATACATTTATTTTAATATACGGTATGAACCGTTAATGAGTCAAGCAAATCGTATTTAATTTTTTCTTTTTAAATTTTAAATGAGTCCTAATATTATCCAAATTAGCCAAATTAGCTAATTACAATTGAACCTAATATTATTCATGTGACAGAATTTTAATTATTTTAAATTTGACATTTATTATTTTGAAATCTCTAATTAAACTACATTAAGAATTTCATAATAAATAAATTCTTATATAATGTTGAGAAATACTTTATCTGACAGAAATATCTTTATTCCATTCTTCAGAATAATAAGAAAACTTAAGAATTTTAGATAGCAGTTTAAGTCAATATCATTTTGCATTAGCTGCTTATATTTTAATATATACTTTAGCTTTTAATATATACCAAAAAGAATAATAATAAACGACAAATTCGTATATATGAAGGGACAGAAATATATATATACTCATAATTTCTTCAGAAATTACAATATATTGCAACCTTTTGAACACAATTTTCAATTCATTTTCTTTTAACAGAAATACCCAAAGGTAAGAAAACTTTATTGTCCTTAAAATTCTGTACAGTCATATTATTTTAAAGAAATCAAATTACGTTTGCCAAAATTTTTGTATTTGTAGCATTATATTTCATTCTAAAGAACTAAATTTTAAAACATTAACTGGCCAAACATAAAATTTTTGAATTGAAATCTACAAGCAAATCGTACGAAGAATAAGAAATTGGCATCACCAAAATGCGATTAAAAATATTAGAGTTTCCAAAAGGTTCGCTCGTGTAGCTTTTACAATTTGTGGGTAGGATACCGTATGGAGAGGAATCTTTAAAACAACTCTTGTAAATTTAGACTTGTGTAAGGGATTATTCATTGATCTTGACTCAGTCAGAATTATTTCATCAATATGCTTAATTATCAGTTATATAATAATGCCTTTAGAACACATTTGACTGTTTAAAGCCCTTTTTTACGGGGATTATTTAAAATTGCTTTTATGTACATTTGAATAAACGTGTATAGTCTTAGAATAATAGAGAACTGGATAATTTAGTAATTTGCTTTTTACTTATTGATTATTTTTACTTAAGATAAAAGAAATTACGTTAATTGGTGCAATTAATGCAACGACTACATGATCTAAATGAATGGAATTTAAAATAAATAATATTGTTTAATAAATTAAACTAAAAGAAAATATTCAATCGATGTTTTTAGGCTTGATAAGCAAAGAAAGTTTGTTGATAAAATTAAAGTAAAGCTAAAAATTTCTAATCTATCAATCAATTAAAGTTGTATTATCTATACATGGCCATAATTTAGAAAGCAACAAATATCAAAATATTTGCTTTAATCGTTAATGAACATGTATCTTTAATTTTTCAGGTCAACTTCCAAGTCTTGCTGGAAGTATGTATAAAATGAAATAAATATTTATTCTTCTATATGTATATGCATATACAATATAACTATAGTTTCCAATTTCTAATCATCTAATAATAAAATATATCTAATAATAATATTTTGTGTGCTTGTAATTATTATTATTACAAACATTAAACAAGTTTTTTGGAATAATTTCTAAATAAAATTTATAGATACATTGTATGTTCTTTAGTGTAAAAATTTAATTACATGTTTACATTTATTTAGAAAAACGGAAAAATTTTAGAAAAATTTTATTTTGCAAAAAAGATATTTTCTTCGTTTTTTAACAATATTTTACTGCTTTGATAACTTCAAAACTTCAAGTATTACTGAATACTTCTCCTTAAATATTTAGGGGACTATATGTGTTGATCTAAATTCGAAATTTGTAACACAAAAGTAGATTATGCCATTTATATTTCAAAAGTTAAGATAAAATTTGTATATAATTATTGCAATTTATCATAACTGTCTATGATTAAAAAATCATATTTAAGTAGTAAAAGCACAGATTAAAGTTAAGTTAAAAAAAAAAAAAAAATGAAGAAGAAGAAGAAAAAACTTTAAAATTCATGAATGCAACCAATATTCCATTTGAGAAGTCTAAAATCGGAAATTTGTGAATAATTTTGAGCGTTAATATTGTATTGATCAACTAAATAACCAATGTATAACTGAAAAGGCGATACCTGATTCAAACTCTTTTCTTTTTCGTAATCAACCAGCAAAATTTGAGCTCAGTTTTCACAATACTATTCCATGAACAGCCATATTTTATATCAACAAAGTGAGAATAAGTATTACAACACATATTTTATACGAATAGAATTGTTTTAAACCAGAAAGATTTTGTTCTGCAAAAGGAGTATCTGGTGACAAAATGTGATTGGAAAGAGGAAACCCATAAAATAGATATTTAGTTTTTGATTTCTATCATTCTGTCAGTGATTTTTTTTTTAATAATATTTTACTTTTATTTTAGAATTACCAAAAGGTATGTATAACATAAAAAGTGCAATAAACTTTTAAAAAAATTAAGTACTGCGATTAAATGAATAAATGAATAATAGACATCTTTAAATTTAAAACATATATATATATATATCTTCTTACATATTTATCTGTCGGAAATTAAGGTAAATGTAAAGGTGAAATTTGAAATATATATATATATATATATGTATTATGATGACATTTAAATATATTATTTGTTTTTTTGAAAGATATCCGGTCCAACTTATATAAAAATGCGAAAAAAATTAAAAAGTAAAGAATCATTTGCAAAATATCAAAAATCTTCTATCTAACAGTAAATTTATAGAGAAAATCAATTTGTTTATTAATTTCAGCAAATAAAATTAAAAAATAATGAAAAAATATTATTTCACAATATAATTTTGCATTCAAATATGTTTGATACTATTTTTATATATTCCTTACCTTCAGGAATATTAAAGATTTTTTATGAACATCATAATTGAGGACTAAAAATGGAAAACTACCTAAGTACCCAAAAAAAATCGAAAGCTCTTTTTTTACGGAAAAATTTCCTATATAGCAAAGTAAACAAAATGGAGAACTCCCAAAAGGCGATCTTAAGTAGCAATAGTTTAAATTCAATCTGAAGTATGTACTTATGCATTGTCTTAAGTACAAGTTGCAATAATGTTTCGGCTCTCCTGAAAAATTTTCTTATTTAGGACTTTGCTCGTTTTCCATTTCTAGTCCTTAATTTAGTTAATCTGATCCATATATAGTATCAGAAGAAAAAACACTTTTTTATAATAATGATAATAAACTTAATTTCATTACAGGTCAATTAAATAATATCCTAGGGAGTAAGTAAATACTATATAAATATTTGTTGCTTGTTTAATAAAGACAATTCCAGAAAATACATAATAAAAAAGTTCCGCAAAAATAGTGTTGTCTGGATCATTTGTATTACATTTAAAAGAAGATAGATGGAAACGATAAATTAAGGTTGCAATTTTTGTTACATTCAATTCCTTTCAGTAATAAATCGCTTTTTTTTTTTTTTTTTTTTTAAATCACAAAAGAATTAGTTTCAATTTCCATTTTTTTGGAGTAGGGTGTGAGGGGCTGTGAAGTATAATTTAAATTCTGTAATTCCCTTATTAAATTAGATATGAAAATTACTGCTTTCATGTCCTAAAATATCTGTCACAAGTCGCATTTCATGAAAAATTAAAAAAAAAAAAAAATGCTTGAATTCACAATTTTAGTAATTGAGCATTTTTACGTTTGGAAGCATAAAAAAAGCATGTTTGTTTAAAATGTTGCCATTAAATTTTCAATTTATAATCAAACCTCTGTGTAAATTTTTTAGATCAAAATTTGCCGGGTAAGTTAGAAATGTTAATTTTACTTTTAATAAATTTCAAAAGAGTGCAAATTTAGTGTAATATTTATTTGAATTTTTGTAGAAATATACTCATAATTAATTAAAATACAAATAAATATTTGTGTACAGGAATTGGAGGCAGTGGAAATGGAGGTCTGCCAGGATTAGGAGGAAGTAAGTGAACCATTTTAGACGATCTTTTGAAAATATATATTATAAATTACAATAGTTTCATACTGTTGATTAGCATATGACTTTAGAGAGGGAAAAGTGAGTATTATTGCCTGATCATTTAATAAAATTTATTAAATTAATACAATTCCTAATTTATGATCCTTTAGGCATACCAATTTTCATTGGTTGACAACATTGGTTTTTTTTTGGTAAAATTTTCACTACACATTTGGCAAAAACTGAAATGCGTATTTTGCTAAAATAAAAAGGTGTTATTAGAGGTAACCAAAGGTTTCTGAAAAAGGTGTAGAAAACATACTGGCACTATGTTTGTCTGTGTTTTAAATTATAAGCTAAAATATAATCAGGAAAATGGATGCAATATATGTTTATTACATTTCAGACTGAATATTTTTCAAAAACCAATTATATTTATTTTAGTTTGGCTTTTAATTTTGGAAATATAAACTTGTAAGAAAACGTTAAAAAATTTGATTTATTTATTTCTATTAGAATATTATTCGGTATCTCAAAAAATCCATTTATTGGAAACTATACTATCATTAAAAAATATTTTTTTTTAAATTATTTAAATTTGAAATTATTTTAAAAGTAAGAAACAATATTTATATTATATGCTTTAAATACACAACTACCAAAACGAGGTTTTAAAATTGTATTGATAACTTGCTGACCAACGGCGATTTGATTTATAATGAACCTTCCTACAACAATATATAATTTTAAATATTCATGCAAATTAAACTTTTGTTCTGTTAAATTTGAGGCCTGATTTTATCTGAAAATGTATCCATTTCTTCCTTGATTTCTGTCAATGGAAGTTAATGATTATTTACATTCACATAAAATCTTATTATTGGTATCCGCTTAAAAAATACACTCAATAATAATTATGATGTTTAGTTTCAATTTAACTATGCTTAAAACTATTGTTTCAATACACAAGTATATGAAAATAACTTTTTTAATGTTTAATGAACATTTTGAAATTTATTTCTGATTTTCATTTTCTAGGTTTGCCCGGAGGTAATTAAAAACTATTTTCTACTAATAAATTTTGTCTAGGTCAAATTTAGTATAGATGTAACCTTCAGCAAAGATTCTGTAGTATCCTATGGTTTAAACTATGTAAATTGTTTGAAAATATATTCCCTTTATAATAATTGCAGGTTTCAGAATATAAAATATGTTTATGTATGTTTTCCTATGATCACATTTTAATATTGATTATAAAAGATAAATAAATATAACTTTAAATTACTAACTATATGTAAGCACAAAAATTTAATTTAAAAAATATTTAATAGGAAAAACTGTATACATGGAACTGTCTTATCAAAATAATTCATAACACGTGCATTTTTTTCCTTTCTCTATTTAGTTTAAACATATTTTTATCATTATAAATTTACCTGAAAATCATTTTTTTTTTTTTTTTTTGTGTTGTAGTTGATCCAGGAAGTATTCTTGGAAGTAAGTATTTATTAATTTAGCAATTACAAATTAAATTTTATTTTTCGAAATAAAAATTGTACTTTAATATATTAATAACTTCTTTTCATTAGATATTAGGAAGTTGAAAAGAAAAATGTAATTTATTTAAAATTGTGTCTATATCTAAAAAATATTCCTTAAGTATTTCCTATCTCAAGAATTATTAGATGCTTCAATAAATAGTTAGGTATTAAAATCGCAAATGTGGGTCATAATTTATTTGGATTGTGCAGTTATGAGGAATTTAATTAAAAAAAAAAAAAGATCTTCTAGTAATAATGTACAGTAAATATTGTTTTTAATATACTAATATAAAATGTTTTTTATTATTCTGTAAAATTCAGTCTCAAATATCGAAACACACGAAGAACAGAATTCTGCCTCTCAAATGTTCTCCCGACGAAATTTTTTGTGAAACGTGAAAATTCTCAGAACCGAAAAATGAACTTTTTAGAAATTAGTAGTTTAAATTCGAGACAAAATTAAGATGTGTTACTAAAAGATTACTTAATCTTCTTATATGTGTGTATCAATTTGTTTTAAATAATGAAGCATTTCAATATAAAAGTTTGTTGATTCTTAAAAGGGGTGCTAAAATCAAGTTTCCTTGATTTGGAGATAAAGATTTAACATAAGGTTGAAAAGCAAAAAAAACGTTTTTTTAGATAACAAGACAAAAGTTTATAGAAATAAAATCAGGATGAATTTTAACGTGGGTTCTCTCTTTTGGTCCTGAAGACATCCAACCGGTTATTAATTTCCAGACATGTTCTTTTCAACATTTCAGCATTCACAGTAACAATAATAGTGGTTACTGGGACTCGAAAGTCCTCAACACCACGGATGATCCTTAAGTACTCTTTGTATTTGAAGTAGCCCTAAAAGAAAGTATTTAGTGGAATAACGTCTGAAATTGACACTTTTTTTTTTATCATTACGACAGAAAGTTAAAAAACTTTCTGTTAAGTATAGTGGCCACTTAAGTGATATTTAATTCGATCACCCTGTATTTAACACATAGAAAAGTATATATGTGGTTTGTTTCTTAATGTTTAAAATGCAAGCACTAAGTATGAAATATTTTATTAGAAATACTCTAACATTTGAATATACAAAACAAAATTAATAGTAAATTTCTTTTATGGTGCTCATAATTATTATAAATCTTTACTATGAAAGTTATGACTTCTTATATTTTAAAGTGACAAAAAACACTTTACAATAAACAAAATTGAACAAAATAATCTTGGTGGAGACGTTTTGTTAAGTAAAAAACGTAATGATCTGCATGTAGTATATTTAAAACCTGTAAATTCGTATAGTGGAAAATAATATATAGCGAAAACTAAATCTGATTCGTCCTAAATTTTCAAAAATTACATTAAAGAGAATAAACTTAAGAGAACACCGACAGGCTCAAATATAAAAAACTCATTTCATTACCATCAACAGGGTTCAAAGAATAACACATCAATAAGAATTATCCAGGTTATTACATCGGGTATGAAGTATACTGACTAGACCCATTTCGGTCAAGATTAATTATGAAACATTAAAGATTTTAACTTATCCAGAAGTGTTTGAGAGTCAGTTTTTTTCTTTCCTGACCTTACAGTTAGCCTTATATTGACTTTTCTGAGGAAAGGACAGACGTTTTAATGAGTTTTTGCAATATCCCTTATTGGTTGGAAGAGGATAGGGGAATTCTATTATTTTGATTGGGTACACTTAAGAATGAGATGAGTAAGGCACATACGTCCCAGTAGGATCTGGTAGGAATTACTCCCAAGAAAACACTTTTTTTAGGTACAGCTATGTTACAATATGGCACAGGGGAAAATGTCATAAGGTTCCTGTTTGGATCTTCGAATCTTTTATTTTCAATGTGATAAACATAGCTTCATGAAGATAGCTTCATCACAATATATTGCGTTTTTTAGCACATTTTAGTAAATATATATTGATTTAAATATTTCCAAATTAATTAAAATTGTAAATGTTCCACCTCTTTTTACGATACAAAAGTATATATATAAAAATTTAAAAAACATACTTTTTTTTAGATCTTCCGAAAGGTGAGTCATATTTTATTTTTACATGGATTTTGAGAATTATTAAATTACTACAATTTTAATGTTATGAATTCTTTCAGCTGATTTAGCAAATATTGCAGCAAGTGAGTTTATATATTTTTTTAAATCGAACGTAAACCATATTTTAAAAAATCTGAACTATAAGATGTAAAAAAGTAATGTGACTTATTCCTGATTATTATTTGAATACAATTTTGTTTGAAAGTATGAAGAATATTACACTGTAAAATTTACCTTAATGATATATATTTACCAATAAAACACGTATATAGAAAATATCTCTTAATTACTCTCGATCCAAGAATATTTTGATTTGAACTTCAGGATCATGAAAAGCCCAAGCTTCTTTCAAAACATTTCCTTTATATTTTTATTATAATTTCCATCCTACATTAATAGAAATTACTTTGAAAATAATTTTTAGTTATGTTTTGTATGTAAGGACTTTAATTTACATATCATTATTACTTACCACTGGTACAAAATACATCATAGAAAAGATATACATCGTCCTGACTTGCTGATTTGTAATTTTAATGCCTTCTTTTTCCTTTTTGGTGCAAACACCTTTCAATCAAACCTTTTTAATATTTGATTTAATGACTATAGACTATTGAGAAAGAGTAATGTTTTGTTTCCCACCTTACCGAAATTTGAGGTACCAGTCTTACATTAATAATGGTGTGGAAGAGAATGAGCGAGTAAGAATGGTATAAAAATTACATTCCTTGCCAATTAAAAGACATAAATAACGAAGAAAATATTTAATTAGCAAATAAATAACAATTAAGCTCCTGATTTATTATGACCACTACATTTAATAGTCTGATTTTCTTAGGTTGTTTCGTTTCAATACCAAGATTTTGGTTTAATCACATATTAAACCAATATCAAAACAATTTTTTTTTCTCTTGAATTTCATTCTGTTGAACTTATGAAGTAATTTAGGAATTAACTGGTTCGCACATTATTCTCTTAGATCTACCTGCACGTAAGTATGCATTTTTATATCTAAGGATTGAAATATTAATACCAAATATGATTAAACGTTTCTTATTGGTTTTGAGGTGAATGCTAAGCAAACTAGTCCACCTTTCGAATAAATTACGTTCTTTTGATTATTTTTTAGAAATATTTATTTAAAAATTGCGTGCGAATTTATTCTTAAAAATAATTTG
The DNA here is from genome assembly GCA_963978545.1 of Linyphia triangularis. Taxonomy (NCBI): domain Eukaryota; kingdom Metazoa; phylum Arthropoda; class Arachnida; order Araneae; family Linyphiidae; genus Linyphia; species Linyphia triangularis. Next base: position 76,275,280 of record OZ021723.1, read on the forward strand.
TAACTAATGTTTCATTTTCATCTTTTATTATAGCACAATTAGGAAGTCTTACAAAAGGCAAGTATCAAATTTATAATGAATTTAGATTTAACTAAAAACTTCACTTATATATATATATATATATATATATATATATATATATATATATATATATATATATATATATATATATATATATATATATATATATATATATATATATATATATATATATATATATATATATATATATATATATATATATATATAAAACTAGTAAAGTGAAACATAGTACAAAAATTTAAAGGTGTCTTAAAATGTATCTTAATTTAAATTATTATTGATGTGGCATTACACGAATGTAGTTATAATACATAGATCAGCGATTCTCAACCTGTGGGGCGCTTCCTCCTAGGGGGGCGCGATCATACTAGAGGGGAAGCGCGAGAATATCCAAGAGAAAATATTATTTAAAAAAAATTGATTTACTGACTGAAAGGAAAGTACACATACACGTAGAAAACAAAATACATTTCGACATATTTAACAAATAAAGTAAAACAACTTACTAAATCAAAACTTATTTAATCCAAACATACTAAATTAAAAACAAATTTAATAATTATTAGTGACTTCCTTGGACCTAACCCACTCGTAACTTGATCCGCCTAAAAATTTATCCATGAGTCTGCATAAATCTGCTCCCATGAATATTTAATATAGGGAATTGCAATTAACACGAAAACATATATAACATACACATTCACGATCGATTCGATACCGATAGAAGGATCGACTAGAATAAGACTGGCTGGAATTGAAATTTGAGTTATCGAAAATTTTCTTTCTTCCTATGAGAAAACATTTGCTCTGCGTATGCTCGAGACGGCATCGGTCGTGTTCACCGCACGCTTGGCTAAATGCCAGATGTGGTTTCTCGCCAACAATGGCTTGCTTCTACTCTTGTTTTGGCAGTTAGTTAAAAATAATTAAAAAACAGAATCCAAAATACTCAATATATATTATTGTTGTATCCATTTTATTGTAAACTGGGACGCGATTTAAATTATGATTGAAAACTGGGCCGCGAATGCTGAAAGGTTGAGAAACGCTGTATGTCATAGATGGATTAAATAATAAATTTCCTTTCATTTTCATATTTTTGCTAACTGATCTTAATACGCCAAGTTAAGCTTAATAAACTTTAAATTTTAAATTTTAGATTTACCCAAGGGTGAGTACATTTTTGGAAGTAATTTTAGAAATGTATTATAACATATTTTCATAAATGTTCAATTAGTTAAGTTATATCGTAAAGAAACCTGCATTTAAATTGTTCATTGCCAATCATGAAATTAAAAAACTATATATTCTCATCTTTTATTTTTCTGTTCAAATCAATTACGAGATCAAAATCAGAAGTTCTAACTTTTCTTTAATGTAAAACGTTGTTTGAGTATAAATAACTTAGGTTATACACTTCAAAATATTTTAAATTTATATTCACAAAATGTATCCATTATTTATATTCTAGATACCTTAGGAAGCATAGTAGCAGGTAAATTTGTTTGTTTTTTAACTTCAAATTTTGTTTATATAATTAATGACTTTTCATGGAAAATTTCCAAACTAGAATAATACTGTATATTTTATTTAACTTTATAAAAGGGTTATATACTATCAAATGGTAAAAGTTGTTGGAAGATAAAAATATATTTGTCTCAAGAGCTAATAACCGTTTAATATCTATCCATGATTTAACGAACTTATAACAGTCATTATATATATTTATATATAGAATTAATATAGCACATAAATATATATGATTTAACATAATAACGTTTATACAAAGTCCTCATACATACAATACAGATTTTACCTGAAATTAAGTACAAAAAATTAATACTTAGACATCCTTTCTGATAATACTTATTACTTGTATTTAATTTTATTGAAAACTTATGTTTTAAATTATAAAGTATAACGATATGTCTATAACAATATTTGATTTTTAGGTCTTCCCAGTGGTAATATATAAGAACTTATAGTTATTATTTTTTGTTCAATTCTAAGGATTAATAATTTACTACAAATACACCATTAATCCTTTTAGTAATTTGGTTATTAAAGAATATTTTCAAAACAACATTGTTTAAAAACGAGCATTGGATTGTACAATATTATTCTCTTTATTTCATCTTCGGACTGAATTAAATACTAAAATATTTGTTAATATTTCAAATTAAATTGCCGATTAAAAAAATCAGAATGCTTCTACTTTCTAATTACTTTTTATGAATGTGTATTAATCATTTTCAGGATTTTAATAAACTCTCTTAGAAATATATAAATAAACGTCATTCATTTTTCAATTCATTAAATTTCAAACAGTTAAGTACATGTTTTTGTGTTTTGATAAAAATTTAAAATAATTTTTTAAGAACGTCAAAAATAGCCAATATGAAGAAAAAAACAATCGATTAATACATATGTTATTTTATGTTGTAATTTAATATCTTTGCGGCTACTTTTTTCTCTCTTTCCTCAATTTAAAATCAATTAATTTAATTTTTTATGAATGATTACTCATAAAACTTTAAAAGAAGGGGTAAATTTAATGTATCTTTAAACAAAATAATTCAAAAATCTTTTTTAAAAAATAATGCTATTTTGAAGGAGAATAAAAATGCCGTATTCTAACTCGTAATATTTCATTACCAATCTTACAAATTGTTCCAATGTTACGTAAAATCCTTACATTTCATATTAAAAATCAAATTTGTGAATTATTTGAAAATAATTATATAAAATGGCGAATAATTATTGGTTATGTGTCTTCTAGGTCAAGTAGGAAGTCTCATTGGAGGTAAGTAAATTAACCAATCACTCAATTATTCATAAGTATCTTTTGCGGTTCATAATGAAGCCCCCCCCCCCTTTCCAAATATATATATATATATATTATTATTACATCAACAAATAAAAGAATAGACAAAAAGAATTAATTTTCTAAACAAGATGAACATTATCTTGCATTATTATCCAAGAATTGCCAATGCTATTTGCTTTATGCATTTTTAATTGACACATGGATTTACGGATGTAACAAGTTGCACATTTCAATTCAAATATAAATTTCAAATGTGATGAATGGGTGACTCAATTTATTTCATCAACGGACTGATTTTTAAAAGTTTAATAGGATTGAAACACAAAAGATTATTTTAAAAGTCACACAAACACAACAAATGAAATATTAAGACAATTATACTGGGAACACATACATTTCTGGGAGAATTCCTCACCTCTGGTGTTGTTAGTTCGGGCGATATAATTAAACTGAATAATTATCTACTCGAAGTAGGTCTCCACCACGTTAATAGATGGCGTTCGTAGTACAGCCCGGCGAGAGTGTCACACAAATAATTTATTTATATTTTCTGTTGGTAGTTTTTATATTATTTATGTATTTTTAGATTTACCTAGTGGTAAGAAACCCTTTTACATTTTCGTATTACGTTGAAAATCAATCATGTAATGTATGATTAATAAAGTTTAGAATTAATATAAATATAGAAATTTAATATTAATTTTTTTTTTCGTTCTATGACAAATGTTGGGTTATATAAAATTAGTTATTTTTATGGTAGTAAAGATATAGATTGCTTCGCAACAATCTGCGGAACTGTCACACATTTATTTAAATAAATATACTTGATGTCACTGCATACGATATGGCGTTTAAATTACTTTTCAATTTTCAAACATATTATTATCATTTGTAAAATAATAAAAAAAAATCAAACAAAGAAAATACATTATGTTAAATATAGAAACATCCATTAAGATACTGTTTTTTGAAGTTGTTAAAATTAAAAAAAATAGCGAATGAGAACCCTTTAGGTATATAGTTTAAAAATGAAAATATTAAAATACAATGAATTCATTCGACTTCAATTTTTATTTTATTTTTCTAAATTATAAACATTTTTACCTTTCAGCTGACGTGCATTCCGCCATTTCAAGTAAGTTTAACGAAGCAGCTTATTAAATAAACATAATTTATAAAACTTATTTATAGAAGGTAAATAGGTATTTTCAAGATAAAATTGCAATATAAAATCACAAAAGAAGACCCAAACTCAATAGTGGATATTTATGTATTTTTTAGTTAAAGAACTTATTGCATAATAATTTGTAAGAAAAGCCAGATCAGATCTTTTATTTGGACATGCAACGTACACCAAAGCTTTGTTTGCTTATATCTTACCGTATGCGATGTACAAGTCCTTTTCTTTATCTACTGCTCAAAACGTTATTATTGCATTTTGCACTTTTCCTTTGTCCCAGCAAATATTTAAATCAACGTCTGATTCTAGAGAGCTGTAAATTTGATAAAGGAATATAAAAAAAATGACAATTAGGGCTTTACAGTTAAGAAAAAGTGAGTTTTTAGGGCATCTGAAAACTATATTGTACTGTTAGTTGAGCAATGCTTATTTATTTCTATCCCAGAAGCTTTTGTTTCTAAATAATTTGAAACTGAGTTAAGAATATTTCTTAAAATATGAAAATGTAGGTATTAAAGTGGTTGCAATGGTTTAAAACTATTCTTGAAGAATTGTATGACGAAAGTAAAATATCATGCATATGCAGATCATTTCAGTCGACTTTAACATAAGCATATCAACGACGCCTTTTCGGAGTGAGTATAAAACGGTTTCCGTTCACAACGGATGCTAAATGTATAAATGAGGAAAATCGGAAAATGAAATCACCAACAATTGAGAAAAGTTGTGTTCTGAGACGAGTTAAGTTTCAGTTTAGAGTCTGTTTGTTACAATACCACATTCTGAAGAAAGCGTGGTACTCGCCTTTTCGATACAAACATCACGTAAAAATATCGTTTCACAATGCAGAGTTATTTTCTGGGCTGGCAACATTGTGGAAAGTGGCTCAAACTTCCACATTTTTATAAACGAGTCTTTCACTGGTAATTGGTACAGAAAAGGAGTGATTGAATCTACTGTTTGCCACTTTTAATGTGATATTAATTTTATTATTTATTTCAATCATAAAAACGCAACCTTCACCATTTAGTCCTAGTCGATAATTTTTTAAATGTGAATAAATTAAGGACATGCAGTGATCTGCCTACTCTCCTGACCTCAAACCCTAAAAAAATGTGAGACATGCTTAGAAATTGTATTAGTATCTTCATTCTCTCCCCAACCCCCACAAGATTAATTGTAAGCCAGAAGATGCAACAAATCTTATTAATTCTGGGATTTCCATTGCTTAAATTGTTATTTCTAAGTGAAACTTAAAACAATATTTTTCCTTTTGCCATTTTTCGGGTAATCTTACTATTTGGATAAAAAAGCCATTTTTATTATTCACCTTACAACATATTTCCTAATGATTACCAATTTTCTTTCAAAATTGATGTATGTTTTGTGAAATATCAAAGAAATTAAAGAAATTTCTGTAAACAGACTTCAAAAAAAATCCTTAAAGGTTTGTTTTTTATTGTGCCAAAAATTGACAGCAAATCCTTTTGCATGTACGATGCGATTTTTTTTTTTTTTTTTTTTTTATTCTTTTTTTTTTTTCCCATTACCATGACTTCTTTTACTTCAATATGTGATAATTCCATGTCAACTCTTTTTAGAATTAGGTGTATATCTTTATAAAATTTTGTATGGTAATATATAATATACACAAATTAATGTATTAGAATGATGTGATGTTAAAAGTTCAATGATGGACACATTTTCACAGTGTCTTTTGGGCATTCACTGAAAACCACAAAAATATAGAAAAAATAGTATTATAACAGCTTGGCGTTATTTTTTTTTGCAGAAATACCAACTAGTAAGTAAAACAATCAATCTTGTAAGGAAAATTGTGCATAATCAAAAGAAATTTTATTATGAAATAAAATGTCATATATAAGCATAGATCGAAATAACTATTCGATTAAACATTCATTGAAATTTCAAATTTCAAAATTACTTCAACTGAAAAAAAGAAAGTAATAAGATATTTTCATTTCAAAATACAAATTGAGGTTTCGCGGATTCCGTATGAAATCAAAGTTTTTATTTCAGATGCTTGGATACTAAATTTTATGTTATTTATACTTTATTTATTACTATTTTTGTTTAATTTCCAGTTCTATAATTCAAAAATATCAAAACATAATTTTTAACACTTTTATATATTTGGTTAAAAAATTCATTTATTTCGCAATAAAAATATGTCTTGCTTCTTTTTAAGATGAAATCAGGAGTGTTCTTGGAAGTAAGTTTAGACAATAAACATTTAATAAATTTTCATATATGCGCTGCATTGAATATCTACTCTAAATTTAACGACAAGCTCATTTGAAACCATTTGATTTTTACTTTGTATGTATTTCATAAATCTCTTATTTGTTGTTATTATTATTTCAATTATATTTTATCTAATTAATTAAGGTAATAAAATATAAATTGAAATTTATTTTTGCAGTTTAAAGATTTTATTTTGCAATTTAAAGATTTTATTTTGCAGTTTAAAGATTTTATTTTGAAATTTAAAGATTTTATTTTGCAGTTTAAAGATGTACCAAAACAATGAATTGGGAAATTTCTTTATTGAAATTCAAAAAAATATTAGCAAAAAAAACTTTTGTTGTACTTGAGTTAATTTTAAATATTTTTAAATTAATAAAACTATGAATAAGCATAAAGCATTCATGTTATAGAGTAAAGAAAATCAATAATATTCTAATACAAAAATAGCGTACTTATTCCGTGCATTATTTACCATACGAATTTCATATTCATGAACAAAGAGCAATAACTCTTTTTAATTAAAAATTATGTATTAATATGTAGTTAATAATATGCATATCAGTTAATGAAATGTATTCTCCTTAGAATTACCAAGTGGTAAGTGATTTAAAGAAACAAACTTTTAAATAGTATTTATAAACAATATTTCAGAAACACAATTTATCATTTAAATCAAAAGAGTAAAGATGTTAGTTTCATTATTAAATCTTATTGTATTACCAATAAAAAAAGATATCTTTCCAATTTATCTTTAACAATTTTCATAAAATTTTGGGAATCAGTAAGAGATGCACTGTCAAGACAATCTTAAGGAATATTTAAATCATTGGAATTCCAATAGATTTTAATGTCATTAAAACTAATCTCTTAATAAAAAAATACACTATTTCTCTGAGGAGTTTCATTACTGTCTTAGTATTAAAATGAAAATCCGAGTAAATAATAATAAATAATCCGAAGTAAAAAAAAAAACCAATATAGTGCATAGCTACATATATTATAATACATTAATATACAGTGTTACAATATACTGTGTTGAGTTGGGAAATATTATGTAAAAGGTATTGATAACTACTGAAACTGTTCCAAAAATTTTGCTTGGTTAAAAAAGAAATAAACATGACGATCTCAAAACCTCTGTAAACGTATAATAGAGTCTAAAATATATTTTGAGACCATCCCTATTTAATATTTTGTATTGTCATCTCCGAATGTGCGTACATCTTTCAATGAAAATGTTAATTAATCACATTCCCTAGTAGCACAAATTCGAAGGCCAATATAAAATCAACACTTGAAAATCTCCATGTAGAGCGTTGTAGACTTTCCGTTGTTACGGATCTTTTTTCAATCTCGCTCAGAGCATGGTAAAACATTATTAAAGTTTTGAAAAGAGGATGCAGGGTATAAAAATTAGAAACTGTCATTAGAAAAAGCGGAAGTGTAAAAAATATATTTTGTGGGGTTGTTTGACATGTTTTTTTTTTTTTTTTTTTTTTTTTAAATTGTGCATTTTGTAAAGATGCCCAAGATACTGCATGAGCTGGTTAATCTTCCCAGAGCTCTTGTTTCCAACAATGGCCAATAGCGCAGATTTACCCGGGTAGCGGTATTTTTGGATCAAGAAATTTGGCGCCTGCTCCAAATCGAACCTTACAGCTATCTTTTTTAATTTAATATTTGCCAAATTATCAAATTCAAATATTGCTTGATACATCGACCGAGTTTCTATTACTGATTTATAAAAGTTAATAGCTTGCAGGCCACTGATCTCGTAACTTCAGTTCAAACAAATTTTGGAATTCTATCTCCGATTCTCTTGCTTGAAAGAATTCATCAGATATCCATTGCCAAATGTTCATTTCTCTTAATATATAAAATGAAGATTTTCACTATAAAGATTATTCTTAAGCAGTTATTGATAAAAAGTTGTTTGTAAGATATTGACATTTTTATAATGCATTTTATATTATTATAACTAAGATTTTAACTTTTAAATCAAAATCTTTAAAAATATTTATTTCAATTGCAGCTCAACTGCAAAATATTTTGGGAAGTAAGTAAATTGTCTATTTTTAGATGATATATTACATTATTTTTAGGAAAATTATTTATCTTTTTTTGTATGTAGCAAAATATCTGAAAGTAATTCATAATAAATATTTAAAATGTACAAAGATGCTAGAGAAATAAAGAAAATATACAAATGTGTAAATATAATGTTATCTGCATTATTTTTTTAGGTCAAGCGGCCAACTTACCAAGTAAGTCAAATACATATTCAACAAGTTCACTCTTAATTTTATGGCACTTTAATGCGAATGAGAGTAAATTTAAAAATGCAAATCACAGATCTCTCATCTAAAAAAAAAATTAGTGCCATTAGGATCAATTAACGTAATCAAACTAAATAAAATAACTGAAACTATGTTTTTGTATGCAAACCATTTCTTAAAATTTTTAATAAAATCCTTTTTCCTATCATTTAAGAAAAAAAATTATAAAAAGAGTTTAAATGTTTGAACAATCCCATTTTAGGGAAATAAATTTTAAATAAAGTATGAAATATGCTAAATTTAAGAAATTATTCCTGAACATACACATATATTTAGAATATATTTACAAAGGACAAAAAGCGTAGGTGCAAAGCTAATTTCTTTAAGCTTAATGATGAAAAGATTTCAATATACATATATTGATATTGCTAATATTTTATTGAGTTATTAGTCGTTAATTTTTAAAAATGATTTTTATGCTTTGTTTTGATATATTTTTAACTATATTCAGACATTCCTAACCGTAAGTAAACATTTTATTAAACACTATACTTGGTAAAATGTGTTGAATAAAAATATTTAATTTTATTACTATGCTCATTACTATTGGTTACTTCAATAAATACTGCATAAATTAAAAAAAAAAGTATTTACTTTGATTATATTTTAAGAATTAATTAATTTTGAAAGGTTTTGTAAAGAGTGAAAATTTTAAGAACTTTTGACAAGCAGCAACGCATTGAATACCATGTTTCAAATTATAGCGTAGTACAATAAAACAAAATTATTTTAACATTTAACAAAATTGCACAAAATTCACAACAGCAATAATATGAAATTTGATTTACGATCATAAAGTAATTTTTGTTGGGTTAACAATTCTTGTTTAAAGTACTGCTGCAAGTTTATAAAATATATTGGATAAGTATTCTTACAAACAATTTTTCACTGTTGGAAAATTAACGGTCATTAATTTGTTTACAGCTCAGTTAAAAAGCATTCTCCAAAGTAAGTGATGAATAAATACATATTTTTCTTAAATACAAATGCAAATTTCCCTCCAAAATGTGAAAATGAAGGAATATATTGTTACATTTTAAAAGTATTGAGAGTTAGTAATATTACTATACAGATGCTAAACATCGAATACAAGTATTATAATATCTAATTTTCAACTAATTTTATGCTTCAACCATTTAGATTTACCTAGTGGTAAGTAAACAATTCTTTAGTATGTGCAATAGTATCGTTTTAAGAAAAACGCAAAAAAACTATTTTGAACTAGTTTTGAAATTTGCTAGAAGAGTAGTACTATTTTAATTTAATTTAACTTTGACTACAAAAGTACAAAATTTAGGTAAAAAGTCATAAAAAACATTATTTTGTATTCATTCGCAGGATTAATATTATTGATTGAAATGCAAGAAAAGGCTCGAGAGAGTTTAAACAAAACTTTAGAAACACCAAGGATAAAAGATAGCAATTCATATCCATAAAAGCATGTTATAAATTACTGAGTTCAGAGTGTCTTTCTAAGATATTTCGTAAAAATGTAAAGACAGGCAGAAGGGAGTGAAATAAGCAAATTTTGTAAAGAAAATGTGTGCGCAAAAGTATTGTTTACTTATTAGAAGGTTGTGTAATTACGGGATAAAAACCATCGTTAGCAAATTTAAAACTCAATGGATTCCAAAAACCTCGGCACTCTTGTTTTCCCCACCTTACTTACTCTCTTAGTGCATTTCCCCTAACTCGCTGGCTACACGTTTACCTATGGATGCAGGTCATACCATGCTGATCTATCGCGAATTTAAGGTTCTTGGTCAAAAAATATTGGAGTCAATTTTCAAACAATTTCCGTGCTTGATGTTCCCATAAGTTCTCCATTGAATTTAGGTCTGGACTAAGCGATGACCAGTCCATTGCATTGATGTTTTTCATATTGAGCCATATATTTGTCGAGTTTGATACATTATTTGGTGCCCTGTCCAGTTTAAATACGCAGTTTCGTCCTCCTAGCAAATCCTGTAGTAGAATAATATTGGCCTCTAATATTTTCTGCTGGTCCTGAGAGTTCATTTTCTTACCAAAAGTTTACAAAAATGTTTTTCCATCAAATCTAAAACCACCCCAAGTCGTTACTGATTCAACTTGCCTCCAACTTGCTATCTACTAAAAAAAATTCTTGTTTCACTTCTAGCCCACTGACGGTCATGGGAATGGGCGAAATTTCTCAGTTGTTTTCCCTGGAATAATTTTTAAATTACATTTCTAATTCAAATGCATAATTTGTTTTATTTATTTTTATTTTTTGTTGTTTTAGATAGGCAATAGAATATCATCCTAATAAAAATATCAAAGAAATATGATATTTTAAATTTTATTTAAAATATTGTGTATTGTTGGAAAAACTGGGGATCGTATGACGTATATGTACGTGCATGACCGTCAATGGGTTCAAATCATGCAAGAAAAATTAATATCCATCTGCTATATCCAAATTCGACTATTCTCGAAAGGTTGTTCTCTTTTTGGCAAGTTATGACATATTTGGCAATCGGATTTTAATTCAACTCATTCCAAGTCAATTTTGGACCAGTTTCGGCCATTTTTGTTATGTCAGACCAGTGGATTCGTAATCTACTCACTTTTCTCATTTTTCTATAAAAAATTCTGAAGGATGTTCGATGAGGTCCAAAAATTGCAGTCGTCTCTCGGACTACAAGGAAGGTCAGACAATGCCTATATTTATAGAACAGCTAATTTTCAAATTTTTTTTTAAATATTTTTTACAATAAAACCAAATAAATCAATTAAAAAATATAAAATTGAAACATTTCTGAAAATACATGATAGGTATTTTAGCTTGGGATGTCATTTTATGATCAGTGTCTATATTTTCCGGACAGGCTGTTTTAATATGTATGTAGTGAATACTTAAAAACTGAACTTGTGAAATTTTATTGAATGTATTCAAAGACAGACATACAAAGAATCATTCAAACTATGACACGAATAACTTCTAAAAACCAATTTATAATATACTCTTTCAGGAAAACTTGGAACACTTGCACAAAGTAAGAAACTATTTAATATCATACTCCATTTTTAAATACATTACAAATGTGCATATTGAAATGATTTTTAATTACTCAGAGTCAATAATTCTGTATTTAACTATGATATACTATTAGAATATTAAAAAATAATATTTGTCTATTTTTCTTCTTTCTTTTTCTAAAAATTAATAATTTTATGTATTAATATAAAAATCTTTGTATCTTAGAACTTCCAAAACGTAAGTTAATATTTGTATTATATTTAACATATAGATGGAACATGGAACGCAATTATAATTTTCACAAAATACGTATTTTGTAAAATCCAATATATAAATATATATATATATATATATATAACGTTAGTTAAATTTTTCTGAAACTGTGTGTATTTTGTTTTCAAGACTCATATAAGTTTACTACTTTTTTTGCAGCTGAAATAGGCAAAGTATTAGGAGGTAAGAACAATTCCTTTTGAATAATAATGTGGTTATAGTCTATTTTGAAAAGAAAAATTAACAGTCAATATTTTATAACGTTAAACTTTCTATATTTCCAGAAACTTATTATGATCAAATATTTTATATCCCTATATTAGAACACAAGTTTTGAAGAGACACCTTTTTTATATGTCAAAGTACCTTAATTAATTTCTGGTCATATCACAAAATAAATTAAGTATTGGTATTGAATTACATAACTTATATTTGTAGATGATTTTACATTGCATTATTTATCCTTGCTGAAAATTTTCAGTAAATTTTAATGCGTTATGACTATGATAAAAATTTACTTATATTAAACACCAAACATATATTAAATTTAATTATATAATTATTCCTTCTTCAATCATTTAGGATTACCTTCACGTAAGTAAAATTGTACATTTTAAAATTTCTTAAACAAGATCTTCAGCGCAGAAATCTATTACTATATAATTATAATTAACACAAACATAAAAATTAAAAGCATAAAATATCTATTTTACGTTTTAGCGGACCTTGGAAACGTAATAGGCAGTAAGTAACTTTTAATATTTTAAATACAGTTTAAAATAATAAGTTATGAATTATACTCACTAAACGACACTAGGAAGAATCTCATACAATGTGTACTTGAAGGGATCAACGTTAAACTTCACATTTTCAATAGATATAGACCTTGTAGATATTTGTTCTGAAGAAAATATCTGAGGTTTCGATATAGTTTACAAAATTATCTAAAACTCTCCCAGAATATCCAAGTGAAAGTGTTTAAATATTTCCATGTTAAAGTGCATCCATACTAACTCTTTTGGAAGTTTTATTCACCATTGAAAATATATTCTATTACGAAATTGGATACTTGATAACATATTTTCTCACTAAATATATAACCGAATTTGTCATCTTAGGAAGATTATTTCCTTTCGCAAATGTTTTAAATTCAAATGTATTTGCTATAATTAACTATACTTAACAAAACTAGATTTCAGGCATTGAAAACTGAAAAAATGATTTTTTTTTTTTTTTTGTTACAAGTATGTAATGTTAACCATACAAATGAAAATAACAGTAGTGTTTTATTGACATTAATTGTTTCTATTTCATAAATTTAATGAAACTACTTACTTATTGAAAACATTACTTAAACTTTTGAAAAGATATTTGGAGAATTTTTATAACTTTAAGTTTTTACTTCAAGTATAAGCACCCACATTTTTGTATTTAAATTAAATAGTTTTGACTGAATTCTACAAAGTTCTACAATGCATACACTTCTGAGTTCAATTTGTAATATGATATCATTTCAAAACAATGTGTAAAATTTCTACAATTAAATATTTGATTTTATAATTTTAAAAAATATTTTTAGATATTCCCAAACGTAAGTATTCTCGATGTTTAAAGTCGAATTTTTCAAGAAGTATAACATCGAAATTAAACATTTCAAATATTTTGCTTTGCTTTCACTTTAGAGTTAATAGTGTTTTTGTATTTAAACTATTATCCAATTTTATTTATTGGAATACTTCCATCCACTTTTCGGTTTATTTAAGACTATTATTAATAAAATTTAATAGCCTTTTTAATGAATCATCTTACTTCACACTTCTAATCAGCAAGTTCTAAAAAGATTTGAATTTTTCAAAGTGAAAGCTATAAAATGTCATATACATTATATAAATTCTGAACATTAAAGTACTTTCATCAGGATAGATTTGTGTCACTGTTAAATGCTTTTATATAATATCTCTACTTTAATTCTTCATTTAAGTGTTAAAACACCTAACACATTATATATGTAGATACTATCAGTTCATTTACATTCATAAAAAAGTAACTTTTTCTTTATGGAATGAGGATTATTTTTATTGCACATTTACATCAATCGGGATGGTGTACTACAGTGCACATACATATTGCAACCTTAATGCTTTGCTTTTTTTTTTTTTTTTTTGCTTTTTTTTTTTTTTTTTTTGGCACAGTTGAATATTTTATATCCTAGATATTCAATAATTTTCTAGTGTAAGAAACTGTAAAAAAATGGCTGAAAAATGATTTCAACAATCTCACATCATAAAGTTAAAAAATGAAAATGCTATGAAAAACAATATTAGGAATATATCGTCAATGAATGCTTTCAGATTGCTCAATTTCAATTTTGTAGTTTTCTATTCAATTCTTAATTTGCATGGCAATTGAAAATTTGGTCATAACATACTTTTTTTTTTAATTCTTTTTCTTCAATTTTAACAAACACAACCACCGCGTTTACTTTGCAAAAAATCTAGATAATTGAACAAATATCAAAATTATTATTTGTATTATTTACAGAATAAACAAAATTTAGCTATAGAAGTAAATGTTTTAATTTTATAAAGAATAAATATACAAATTTGTTTACCTTAAAATCATAAGCTAGACTGTGTCTATAACAAATGTAAGTTCAATCACAAGCAATGCAAATACTTATGTCCATATACAAAAACACTAAAAAAAATTTTAGCTTTAAAAGTAATAAAAAAAGAGAACTAATAATAAAAATGCAATTTACAGTATTTATAGAGTAAAAAAAAAAACATTTTTGAAAAAGGTATTTAAATAAGTTTTTTTAAATAATCATATAAAAATTAACCTTCTATTATTAACTTCTTTTTGAAGTTATAAGCATAGTACTACTGTTGTTTCCAATAATAAATATATTTGATGCATTATTAACTGTATTGCAGCTCAACTTGGAGATCTCCTTGGAAGTAAGATTTTTTCCTTCGACATAATAGCAACAAAAATCAATAAAATTGATACGATAAAATGAGTAATGAATATTCAATTAATAATATTTCATCATCCATACTTATGCTTCTACAATACCTGATTTTTTTATTTACCTTACTTACCTATTAAATATTAAATACAATATTTTAATCCGAAATTGCATACAGCCAATAATTTACAGCATTCGATAAGATCATATCAAATGTATAAAATGTTTTCGGTAAGAAAAAGCATGCATTCTCTGAGGTGAGTGCAGCAACCTATTTTAATGAGAATTGAATCTATTGTTTTAAAATTAAAATCTAAACATTAGATTTAATATGATTTGAAACACTTTCTTTAGCGTTTTTCAACATTAGCAATAAATTTTCTACTGACTTTTTTACGTAAAATTATTCATCAGTGGAATATATATCTTATAAAAACATATTTTTAAATGTTTCAACAAAAAAAAAAATAATAACATACAGCAAAAGTTTGTTGTAAATCAGAATATTCTTTGAATGTAAATTTCTTTCTTTCAAAATTAATTTAAAATACATTTATTTTAATATACGGTATGAACCGTTAATGAGTCAAGCAAATCGTATTTAATTTTTTCTTTTTAAATTTTAAATGAGTCCTAATATTATCCAAATTAGCCAAATTAGCTAATTACAATTGAACCTAATATTATTCATGTGACAGAATTTTAATTATTTTAAATTTGACATTTATTATTTTGAAATCTCTAATTAAACTACATTAAGAATTTCATAATAAATAAATTCTTATATAATGTTGAGAAATACTTTATCTGACAGAAATATCTTTATTCCATTCTTCAGAATAATAAGAAAACTTAAGAATTTTAGATAGCAGTTTAAGTCAATATCATTTTGCATTAGCTGCTTATATTTTAATATATACTTTAGCTTTTAATATATACCAAAAAGAATAATAATAAACGACAAATTCGTATATATGAAGGGACAGAAATATATATATACTCATAATTTCTTCAGAAATTACAATATATTGCAACCTTTTGAACACAATTTTCAATTCATTTTCTTTTAACAGAAATACCCAAAGGTAAGAAAACTTTATTGTCCTTAAAATTCTGTACAGTCATATTATTTTAAAGAAATCAAATTACGTTTGCCAAAATTTTTGTATTTGTAGCATTATATTTCATTCTAAAGAACTAAATTTTAAAACATTAACTGGCCAAACATAAAATTTTTGAATTGAAATCTACAAGCAAATCGTACGAAGAATAAGAAATTGGCATCACCAAAATGCGATTAAAAATATTAGAGTTTCCAAAAGGTTCGCTCGTGTAGCTTTTACAATTTGTGGGTAGGATACCGTATGGAGAGGAATCTTTAAAACAACTCTTGTAAATTTAGACTTGTGTAAGGGATTATTCATTGATCTTGACTCAGTCAGAATTATTTCATCAATATGCTTAATTATCAGTTATATAATAATGCCTTTAGAACACATTTGACTGTTTAAAGCCCTTTTTTACGGGGATTATTTAAAATTGCTTTTATGTACATTTGAATAAACGTGTATAGTCTTAGAATAATAGAGAACTGGATAATTTAGTAATTTGCTTTTTACTTATTGATTATTTTTACTTAAGATAAAAGAAATTACGTTAATTGGTGCAATTAATGCAACGACTACATGATCTAAATGAATGGAATTTAAAATAAATAATATTGTTTAATAAATTAAACTAAAAGAAAATATTCAATCGATGTTTTTAGGCTTGATAAGCAAAGAAAGTTTGTTGATAAAATTAAAGTAAAGCTAAAAATTTCTAATCTATCAATCAATTAAAGTTGTATTATCTATACATGGCCATAATTTAGAAAGCAACAAATATCAAAATATTTGCTTTAATCGTTAATGAACATGTATCTTTAATTTTTCAGGTCAACTTCCAAGTCTTGCTGGAAGTATGTATAAAATGAAATAAATATTTATTCTTCTATATGTATATGCATATACAATATAACTATAGTTTCCAATTTCTAATCATCTAATAATAAAATATATCTAATAATAATATTTTGTGTGCTTGTAATTATTATTATTACAAACATTAAACAAGTTTTTTGGAATAATTTCTAAATAAAATTTATAGATACATTGTATGTTCTTTAGTGTAAAAATTTAATTACATGTTTACATTTATTTAGAAAAACGGAAAAATTTTAGAAAAATTTTATTTTGCAAAAAAGATATTTTCTTCGTTTTTTAACAATATTTTACTGCTTTGATAACTTCAAAACTTCAAGTATTACTGAATACTTCTCCTTAAATATTTAGGGGACTATATGTGTTGATCTAAATTCGAAATTTGTAACACAAAAGTAGATTATGCCATTTATATTTCAAAAGTTAAGATAAAATTTGTATATAATTATTGCAATTTATCATAACTGTCTATGATTAAAAAATCATATTTAAGTAGTAAAAGCACAGATTAAAGTTAAGTTAAAAAAAAAAAAAAAATGAAGAAGAAGAAAAAAAAACTTTAAAATTCATGAATGCAACCAATATTCCATTTGAGAAGTCTAAAATCGGAAATTTGTGAATAATTTTGAGCGTTAATATTGTATTGATCAACTAAATAACCAATGTATAACTGAAAAGGCGATACCTGATTCAAACTCTTTTCTTTTTCGTAATCAACCAGCAAAATTTGAGCTCAGTTTTCACAATACTATTCCATGAACAGCCATATTTTATATCAACAAAGTGAGAATAAGTATTACAACACATATTTTATACGAATAGAATTGTTTTAAACCAGAAAGATTTTGTTCTGCAAAAGGAGTATCTGGTGACAAAATGTGATTGGAAAGAGGAAACCCATAAAATAGATATTTAGTTTTTGATTTCTATCATTCTGTCAGTGATTTTTTTTTTAATAATATTTTACTTTTATTTTAGAATTACCAAAAGGTATGTATAACATAAAAAGTGCAATAAACTTTTAAAAAAATTAAGTACTGCGATTAAATGAATAAATGAATAATAGACATCTTTAAATTTAAAACATATATATATATATATCTTCTTACATATTTATCTGTCGGAAATTAAGGTAAATGTAAAGGTGAAATTTGAAATATATATATATATATATATGTATTATGATGACATTTAAATATATTATTTGTTTTTTTGAAAGATATCCGGTCCAACTTATATAAAAATGCGAAAAAAATTAAAAAGTAAAGAATCATTTGCAAAATATCAAAAATATTCTATCTAACAGTAAATTTATAGAGAAAATCAATTTGTTTATTAATTTCAGCAAATAAAATTAAAAAATAATGAAAAAATATTATTTCACAATATAATTTTGCATTCAAATATGTTTGATACTATTTTTATATATTCCTTACCTTCAGGAATATTAAAGATTTTTTATGAACATCATAATTGAGGACTAAAAATGGAAAACTACCTAAGTACCCAAAAAAAATCGAAAGCTCTTTTTTTACGGAAAAATTTCCTATATAGCAAAGTAAACAAAATGGAGAACTCCCAAAAGGCGATCTTAAGTAGCAATAGTTTAAATTCAATCTGAAGTATGTACTTATGCATTGTCTTAAGTACAAGTTGCAATAATGTTTCGGCTCTCCTGAAAAATTTTCTTATTTAGGACTTTGCTCGTTTTCCATTTCTAGTCCTTAATTTAGTTAATCTGATCCATATATAGTATCAGAAGAAAAAACACTTTTTTATAATAATGATAATAAACTTAATTTCATTACAGGTCAATTAAATAATATCCTAGGGAGTAAGTAAATACTATATAAATATTTGTTGCTTGTTTAATAAAGACAATTCCAGAAAATACATAATAAAAAAGTTCCGCAAAAATAGTGTTGTCTGGATCATTTGTATTACATTTAAAAGAAGATAGATGGAAACGATAAATTAAGGTTGCAATTTTTGTTACATTCAATTCCTTTCAGTAATAAATCGCTTTTTTTTTTTTTTTTTTTTAAATCACAAAAGAATTAGTTTCAATTTCCATTTTTTTGGAGTAGGGTGTGAGGGGCTGTGAAGTATAATTTAAATTCTGTAATTCCCTTATTAAATTAGATATGAAAATTACTGCTTTCATGTCCTAAAATATCTGTCACAAGTCGCATTTCATGAAAAATTAAAAAAAAAAAAAATGCTTGAATTCACAATTTTAGTAATTGAGCATTTTTACGTTTGGAAGCATAAAAAAAGCATGTTTGTTTAAAATGTTGCCATTAAATTTTCAATTTATAATCAAACCTCTGTGTAAATTTTTTAGATCAAAATTTGCCGGGTAAGTTAGAAATGTTAATTTTACTTTTAATAAATTTCAAAAGAGTGCAAATTTAGTGTAATATTTATTTGAATTTTTGTAGAAATATACTCATAATTAATTAAAATACAAATAAATATTTGTGTACAGGAATTGGAGGCAGTGGAAATGGAGGTCTGCCAGGATTAGGAGGAAGTAAGTGAACCATTTTAGACGATCTTTTGAAAATATATATTATAAATTACAATAGTTTCATACTGTTGATTAGCATATGACTTTAGAGAGGGAAAAGTGAGTATTATTGCCTGATCATTTAATAAAATTTATTAAATTAATACAATTCCTAATTTATGATTCTTTAGGCATACCAATTTTCATTGGTTGACAACATTGGTTTTTTTTTGGTAAAATTTTCACTACACATTTGGCAAAAACTGAAATGCGTATTTTGCTAAAATAAAAAGGTGTTATTAGAGGTAACCAAAGGTTTCTGAAAAAGGTGTAGAAAACATACTGGCACTATGTTTGTCTGTGTTTTAAATTATAAGCTAAAATATAATCAGGAAAATGGATGCAATATATGTTTATTACATTTCAGACTGAATATTTTTCAAAAACCAATTATATTTATTTTAGTTTGGCTTTTAATTTTGGAAATATAAACTTGTAAGAAAACGTTAAAAAATTTGATTTATTTATTTCTATTAGAATATTATTCGGTATCTCAAAAAATCCATTTATTGGAAACTATACTATCATTAAAAAATATTTTTTTTTAAATTATTTAAATTTGAAATTATTTTAAAAGTAAGAAACAATATTTATATTGTATGCTTTAAATACACAACTACCAAAACGAGGTTTTAAAATTGTATTGATAACTTGCTGACCAACGGCGATTTGATTTATAATGAACCTTCCTACAACAATATATAATTTTAAATATTCATGCAAATTAAACTTTTGTTCTGTTAAATTTGAGGCCTGATTTTATCTGAAAATGTATCCATTTCTTCCTTGATTTCTGTCAATGGAAGTTAATGATTATTTACATTCACATAAAATCTTATTATTGGTATCCGCTTAAAAAATACACTCAATAATAATTATGATGTTTAGTTTCAATTTAACTATGCTTAAAACTATTGTTTCAATACACAAGTATATGAAAATAACTTTTTTAATGTTTAATGAACATTTTGAAATTTATTTCTGATTTTCATTTTCTAGGTTTGCCCGGAGGTAATTAAAAACTATTTTCTACTAATAAATTTTGTCTAGGTCAAATTTAGTATAGATGTAACCTTCAGCAAAGATTCTGTAGTATCCTATGGTTTAAACTATGTAAATTGTTTGAAAATATATTCCCTTTATAATAATTGCAGGTTTCAGAATATAAAATATGTTTATGTATGTTTTCCTATGATCACATTTTAATATTGATTATAAAAGATAAATAAATATAACTTTAAATTACTAACTATATGTAAGCACAAAAATTTAATTTAAAAAATATTTAATAGGAAAAACTGTATACATGGAACTGTCTTATCAAAATAATTCATAACACGTGCATTTTTTTCCTTTCTCTATTTAGTTTAAACATATTTTTATCATTATAAATTTACCTGAAAATCATTTTTTTTTTTTTTTTTTGTGTTGTAGTTGATCCAGGAAGTATTCTTGGAAGTAAGTATTTATTAATTTAGCAATTACAAATTAAATTTTATTTTTCGAAATAAAAATTGTACTTTAATATATTAATAACTTCTTTTCATTAGATATTAGGAAGTTGAAAAGAAAAATGTAATTTATTTAAAATTGTGTCTATATCTAAAAAATATTCCTTAAGTATTTCCTATCTCAAGAATTATTAGATGCTTCAATAAATAGTTAGGTATTAAAATCGCAAATGTGGGTCATAATTTATTTGGATTGTGCAGTTATGAGGAATTTAATTAAAAAAAAAAAAAGATCTTCTAGTAATAATGTACAGTAAATATTGTTTTTAATATACTAATATAAAATGTTTTTTATTATTCTGTAAAATTCAGTCTCAAATATCGAAACACACGAAGAACAGAATTCTGCCTCTCAAATGTTCTCCCGACGAAATTTTTTGTGAAACGTGAAAATTCTCAGAACCGAAAAATGAACTTTTTAGAAATTAGTAGTTTAAATTCGAGACAAAATTAAGATGTGTTACTAAAAGATTACTTAATCTTCTTATATGTGTGTATCAATTTGTTTTAAATAATGAAGCATTTCAATATAAAAGTTTGTTGATTCTTAAAAGGGGTGCCAAAATCAAGTTTCCTTGATTTGGAGATAAAGATTTAACATAAGGTTGAAAAGCAAAAAAAACGTTTTTTTAGATAACAAGACAAAAGTTTATAGAAATAAAATCAGGATGAATTTTAACGTGGGTTCTCTCTTTTGGTCCTGAAGACATCCAACCGGTTATTAATTTCCAGACATGTTCTTTTCAACATTTCAGCATTCACAGTAACAATAATAGTGGTTACTGGGACTCGAAAGTCCTCAACACCACGGATGATCCTTAAGTACTCTTTGTATTTGAAGTAGCCCTAAAAGAAAGTATTTAGTGGAATAACGTCTGAAATTGACACTTTTTTTTTTATCATTACGACAGAAAGTTAAAAAACTTTCTGTTAAGTATAGTGGCCACTTAAGTGATATTTAATTCGATCACCCTGTATTTAACACATAGAAAAGTATATATGTGGTTTGTTTCTTAATGTTTAAAATGCAAGCACTAAGTATGAAATATTTTATTAGAAATACTCTAACATTTGAATATACAAAACAAAATTAATAGTAAATTTCTTTTATGGTGCTCATAATTATTATAAATCTTTACTATGAAAGTTATGACTTCTTATATTTTAAAGTGACAAAAAACACTTTACAATAAACAAAATTGAACAAAATAATCTTGGTGGAGACGTTTTGTTAAGTAAAAAACGTAATGATCTGCATGTAGTATATTTAAAACCTGTAAATTCGTATAGTGGAAAATAATATATAGCGAAAACTAAATCTGATTCGTCCTAAATTTTCAAAAATTACATTAAAGAGAATAAACTTAAGAGAACACCGACAGGCTCAAATATAAAAAACTCATTTCATTACCATCAACAGGGTTCAAAGAATAACACATCAATAAGAATTATCCAGGTTATTACATCGGGTATGAAGTATACTGACTAGACCCATTTCGGTCAAGATTAATTATGAAACATTAAAGATTTTAACTTATCCAGAAGTGTTTGAGAGTCAGTTTTTTTCTTTCCTGACCTTACAGTTAGCCTTATATTGACTTTTCTGAGGAAAGGACAGACGTTTTAATGAGTTTTTGCAATATCCCTTATTGGTTGGAAGAGGATAGGGGAATTCTATTATTTTGATTGGGTACACTTAAGAATGAGATGAGTAAGGCACATACGTCCCAGTAGGATCTGGTAGGAATTACTCCCAAGAAAACACTTTTTTTAGGTACAGCTATGTTACAATATGGCACAGGGGAAAATGTCATAAGGTTCCTGTTTGGATCTTCGAATCTTTTATTTTCAATGTGATAAACATAGCTTCATGAAGATAGCTTCATCACAATATATTGCGTTTTTTAGCACATTTTAGTAAATATATATTGATTTAAATATTTCCAAATTAATTAAAATTGTAAATGTTCCACCTCTTTTTACGATACAAAAGTATATATATAAAAATTTAAAAAACATACTTTTTTTTAGATCTTCCGAAAGGTGAGTCATATTTTATTTTTACATGGATTTTGAGAATTATTAAATTACTACAATTTTAATGTTATGAATTCTTTCAGCTGATTTAGCAAATATTGCAGCAAGTGAGTTTATATATTTTTTTAAATCGAACGTAAACCATATTTTAAAAAATCTGAACTATAAGATGTAAAAAAGTAATGTGACTTATTCCTGATTATTATTTGAATACAATTTTGTTTGAAAGTATGAAGAATATTACACTGTAAAATTTACCTTAATGATATATATTTACCAATAAAACACGTATATAGAAAATATCTCTTAATTACTCTCGATCCAAGAATATTTTGATTTGAACTTCAGGATCATGAAAAGCCCAAGCTTCTTTCAAAACATTTCCTTTATATTTTTATTATAATTTCCATCCTACATTAATAGAAATTACTTTGAAAATAATTTTTAGTTATGTTTTGTATGTAAGGACTTTAATTTACATATCATTATTACTTACCACTGGTACAAAATACATCATAGAAAAGATATACATCGTCCTGACTTGCTGATTTGTAATTTTAATGCCTTCTTTTTCCTTTTTGGTGCAAACACCTTTCAATCAAACCTTTTTAATATTTGATTTAATGACTATAGACTATTGAGAAAGAGTAATGTTTTGTTTCCCACCTTACCGAAATTTGAGGTACCAGTCTTACATTAATAATGGTGTGGAAGAGAATGAGCGAGTAAGAATGGTATAAAAATTACATTCCTTGCCAATTAAAAGACATAAATAACGAAGAAAATATTTAATTAGCAAATAAATAACAATTAAGCTCCTGATTTATTATGACCACTACATTTAATAGTCTGATTTTCTTAGGTTGTTTCGTTTCAATACCAAGATTTTGGTTTAATCACATATTAAACCAATATCAAAACAATTTTTTTTTTCTCTTGAATTTCATTCTGTTGAACTTATGAAGTAATTTAGGAATTAACTGGTTCGCACATTATTCTCTTAGATCTACCTGCACGTAAGTATGCATTTTTATATCTAAGGATTGAAATATTAATACCAAATATGATTAAACGTTTCTTATTGGTTTTGAGGTGAATGCTAAGCAAACTAGTCCACCTTTCGAATAAATTACGTTCTTTTGATTATTTTTTAGAAATATTTATTTAAAAATTGCGTGCGAATTTATTCTTAAAAATAATTTGTAACTAATGTTTCATTTTCATCTTTTATTATAGCACAATTAGGAAGTCTTACAAAAGGCAAGTATCAAATTTATAATGAATTTAGATTTAACTAAAAACTTCACTTATATATATATATATATATATATATATATATATATATATATATATATATATATATATATATATATATATATATATATATATATATATATATATATATATATATATATATATATATATATATATATATATATATATATATAAAACTAGTAAAGTGAAACATAGTACAAAAATTTAAAGGTGTCTTAAAATGTATCTTAATTTAAATTATTATTGATGTGGCATTACACGAATGTAGTTATAATACATAGATCAGCGATTCTCAACCTGTGGGGCGCTTCCTCCTAGGGGGGCGCGATCATACTAGAGGGGAAGCGCGAGAATATCCAAGAGAAAATATTATTTAAAAAAAATTGATTTACTGACTGAAAGGAAAGTACACATACACGTAGAAAACAAAATACATTTCGACATATTTAACAAATAAAGTAAAACAACTTACTAAATCAAAACTTATTTAATCCAAACATACTAAATTAAAAACAAATTTAATAATTATTAGTGACTTCCTTGGACCTAACCCACTCGTAACTTGATCCGCCTAAAAATTTATCCATGAGTCTGCATAAATCTGCTCCCATGAATATTTAATATAGGGAATTGCAATTAACACGAAAACATATATAACATACACATTCACGATCGATTCGATACCGATAGAAGGATCGACTAGAATAAGACTGGCTGGAATTGAAATTTGAGTTATCGAAAATTTTCTTTCTTCCTATGAGAAAACATTTGCTCTGCGTATGCTCGAGACGGCATCGGTCGTGTTCACCGCACGCTTGGCTAAATGCCAGATGTGGTTTCTCGCCAACAATGGCTTGCTTCTACTCTTGTTTTGGCAGTTAGTTAAAAATAATTAAAAAACAGAATCCAAAATACTCAATATATATTATTGTTGTATCCATTTTATTGTAAACTGGGACGCGATTTAAATTATGATTGAAAACTGGGCCGCGAATGCTGAAAGGTTGAGAAACGCTGTATGTCATAGATGGATTAAATAATAAATTTCCTTTCATTTTCATATTTTTGCTAACTG
Source organism: Linyphia triangularis (assembly GCA_963978545.1). Classification (NCBI taxonomy): domain Eukaryota; kingdom Metazoa; phylum Arthropoda; class Arachnida; order Araneae; family Linyphiidae; genus Linyphia; species Linyphia triangularis. Next base: position 76,300,627 of record OZ021723.1, read on the forward strand.
ATCTTAATACGCCAAGTTAAGCTTAATAAACTTTAAATTTTAAATTTTAGATTTACCCAAGGGTGAGTACATTTTTGGAAGTAATTTTAGAAATGTATTATAACATATTTTCATAAATGTTCAATTAGTTAAGTTATATCGTAAAGAAACCTGCATTTAAATTGTTCATTGCCAATCATGAAATTAAAAAACTATATATTCTCATCTTTTATTTTTCTGTTCAAATCAATTACGAGATCAAAATCAGAAGTTCTAACTTTTCTTTAATGTAAAACGTTGTTTGAGTATAAATAACTTAGGTTATACACTTCAAAATATTTTAAATTTATATTCACAAAATGTATCCATTATTTATATTCTAGATACCTTAGGAAGCATAGTAGCAGGTAAATTTGTTTGTTTTTTAACTTCAAATTTTGTTTATATAATTAATGACTTTTCATGGAAAATTTCCAAACTAGAATAATACTGTATATTTTATTTAACTTTATAAAAGGGTTATATACTATCAAATGGTAAAAGTTGTTGGAAGATAAAAATATATTTGTCTCAAGAGCTAATAACCGTTTAATATCTATCCATGATTTAACGAACTTATAACAGTCATTATATCTATTTATATATAGAATTAATATAGCACATAAATATATATGATTTAACATAATAACGTTTATACAAAGTCCTCATACATACAATACAGATTTTACCTGAAATTAAGTACAAAAAATTAATACTTGGACATCCTTTCTGATAATACTTATTACTTGTATTTAATTTTATTGAAAACTTATGTTTTAAATTATAAAGTATAACGATATGTCTATAACAATATTTGATTTTTAGGTCTTCCCAGTGGTAATATATAAGAACTTATAGTTATTATTTTTTGTTCAATTCTAAGGATTAATAATTTACTACAAATACACCATTAATCCTTTTAGTAATTTGGTTATTAAAGAATATTTTCAAAACAACATTGTTTAAAAACGAGCATTGGATTGTACAATATTATTCTCTTTATTTCATCTTCGGACTGAATTAAATACTAAAATATTTGTTAATATTTCAAATTAAATTGCCGATTAAAAAAATCAGAATGCTTCTACTTTCTAATTACTTTTTATGAATGTGTATTAATCATTTTCAGGATTTTAATAAACTCTCTTAGAAATATATAAATAAACGTCATTCATTTTTCAATTCATTAAATTTCAAACAGTTAAGTACATGTTTTTGTGTTTTGATAAAAATTTAAAATAATTTTTTAAGAACGTCAAAAATAGCCAATATGAAGAAAAAAACAATCGATTAATACATATGTTATTTTATGTTGTAATTTAATATCTTTGCGGCTACTTTTTTCTCTCTTTCCTCAATTTAAAATCAATTAATTTAATTTTTTATGAATGATTACTCATAAAACTTTAAAAGAAGGGGTAAATTTAATGTATCTTTAAACAAAATAATTCAAAAATCTTTTTTAAAAAATAATGCTATTTTGAAGGAGAATAAAAATGCCGTATTCTAACTCGTAATATTTCATTACCAATCTTACAAATTGTTCCAATGTTACGTAAAATCCTTACATTTCATATTAAAAATCAAATTTGTGAATTATTTGAAAATAATTATATAAAATGGCGAATAATTATTGGTTATGTGTCTTCTAGGTCAAGTAGGAAGTCTCATTGGAGGTAAGTAAATTAACCAATCACTCAATTATTCATAAGTATCTTTTGCGGTTCATAATGAAGCCCCCCCCCCCCTTTCCAAATATATATATATATATATTATTATTACATCAACAAATAAAAGAATAGACAAAAAGAATTAATTTTCTAAACAAGATGAACATTATCTTGCATTATTATCCAAGAATTGCCAATGCTATTTGCTTTATGCATTTTTAATTGACACATGGATTTACGGATGTAACAAGTTGCACATTTCAATTCAAATATAAATTTCAAATGTGATGAATGGGTGACTCAATTTATTTCATCAACGGACTGATTTTTAAAAGTTTAATAGGATTGAAACACAAAAGATTATTTTAAAAGTCACACAAACACAACAAATGAAATATTAAGACAATTATACTGGGAACACATACATTTCTGGGAGAATTCCTCACCTCTGGTGTTGTTAGTTCGGGCGATATAATTAAACTGAATAATTATCTACTCGAAGTAGGTCTCCACCACGTTAATAGATGGCGTTCGTAGTACAGCCCGGCGAGAGTGTCACACAAATAATTTATTTATATTTTCTGTTGGTAGTTTTTATATTATTTATGTATTTTTAGATTTACCTAGTGGTAAGAAACCCTTTTACATTTTCGTATTACGTTGAAAATCAATCATGTAATGTATGATTAATAAAGTTTAGAATTAATATAAATATAGAAATTTAATATTAATTTTTTTTTTCGTTCTATGACAAATGTTGGGTTATATAAAATTAGTTATTTTTATGGTAGTAAAGATATAGATTGCTTCGCAACAATCTGCGGAACTGTCACACATTTATTTAAATAAATATACTTGATGTCACTGCATACGATATGGCGTTTAAATTACTTTTCAATTTTCAAACATATTATTATCATTTGTAAAATAATAAAAAAAAATCAAACAAAGAAAATACATTATGTTAAATATAGAAACATCCATTAAGATACTGTTTTTTGAAGTTGTTAAAATTAAAAAAAATAGCGAATGAGAACCCTTTAGGTATATAGTTTAAAAATGAAAATATTAAAATACAATGAATTCATTCGACTTCAATTTTTATTTTATTTTTCTAAATTATAAACATTTTTACCTTTCAGCTGACGTGCATTCCGCCATTTCAAGTAAGTTTAACGAAGCAGCTTATTAAATAAACATAATTTATAAAACTTATTTATAGAAGGTAAATAGGTATTTTCAAGATAAAATTGCAATATAAAATCACAAAAGAAGACCCAAACTCAATAGTGGATATTTATGTATTTTTTAGTTAAAGAACTTATTGCATAATAATTTGTAAGAAAAGCCAGATCAGATCTTTTATTTGGACATGCAACGTACACCAAAGCTTTGTTTGCTTATATCTTACCGTATGCGATGTACAAGTCCTTTTCTTTATCTACTGCTCAAAACGTTATTATTGCATTTTGCACTTTTCCTTTGTCCCAGCAAATATTTAAATCAACGTCTGATTCTAGAGAGCTGTAAATTTGATAAAGGAATATAAAAAAAATGACAATTAGGGCTTTACAGTTAAGAAAAAGTGAGTTTTTAGGGCATCTGAAAACTATATTGTACTGTTAGTTGAGCAATGCTTATTTATTTCTATCCCAGAAGCTTTTGTTTCTAAATAATTTGAAACTGAGTTAAGAATATTTCTTAAAATATGAAAATGTAGGTATTAAAGTGGTTGCAATGGTTTAAAACTATTCTTGAAGAATTGTATGACGAAAGTAAAATATCATGCATATGCAGATCATTTCAGTCGACTTTAACATAAGCATATCAACGACGCCTTTTCGGAGTGAGTATAAAACGGTTTCCGTTCACAACGGATGCTAAATGTATAAATGAGGAAAATCGGAAAATGAAATCACCAACAATTGAGAAAAGTTGTGTTCTGAGACGAGTTAAGTTTCAGTTTAGAGTCTGTTTGTTACAATACCACATTCTGAAGAAAGCGTGGTACTCGCCTTTTCGATACAAACATCACGTAAAAATATCGTTTCACAATGCAGAGTTATTTTCTGGGCTGGCAACATTGTGGAAAGTGGCTCAAACTTCCACATTTTTATAAACGAGTCTTTCACTGGTAATTGGTACAGAAAAGGAGTGATTGAATCTACTGTTTGCCACTTTTAATGTGATATTAATTTTATTATTTATTTCAATCATAAAAACGCAACCTTCACCATTTAGTCCTAGTCGATAATTTTTTAAATGTGAATAAATTAAGGACATGCAGTGATCTGCCTACTCTCCTGACCTCAAACCCTAAAAAAATGTGAGACATGCTTAGAAATTGTATTAGTATCTTCATTCTCTCCCCAACCCCCACAAGATTAATTGTAAGCCAGAAGATGCAACAAATCTTATTAATTCTGGGATTTCCATTGCTTAAATTGTTATTTCTAAGTGAAACTTAAAACAATATTTTTCCTTTTGCCATTTTTCGGGTAATCTTACTATTTGGATAAAAAAGCCATTTTTATTATTCACCTTACAACATATTTCCTAATGATTACCAATTTTCTTTCAAAATTGATGTATGTTTTGTGAAATATCAAAGAAATTAAAGAAATTTCTGTAAACAGACTTCAAAAAAAATCCTTAAAGGTTTGTTTTTTATTGTGCCAAAAATTGACAGCAAATCCTTTTGCATGTACGATGCGATTTTTTTTTTTTTTTTTTTTTATTCTTTTTTTTTTTTCCCATTACCATGACTTCTTTTACTTCAATATGTGATAATTCCATGTCAACTCTTTTTAGAATTAGGTGTATATCTTTATAAAATTTTGTATGGTAATATATAATATACACAAATTAATGTATTAGAATGATGTGATGTTAAAAGTTCAATGATGGACACATTTTCACAGTGTCTTTTGGGCATTCACTGAAAACCACAAAAATATAGAAAAAATAGTATTATAACAGCTTGGCGTTATTTTTTTTTGCAGAAATACCAACTAGTAAGTAAAACAATCAATCTTGTAAGGAAAATTGTGCATAATCAAAAGAAATTTTATTATGAAATAAAATGTCATATATAAGCATAGATCGAAATAACTATTCGATTAAACATTCATTGAAATTTCAAATTTCAAAATTACTTCAACTGAAAAAAAGAAAGTAATAAGATATTTTCATTTCAAAATACAAATTGAGGTTTCGCGGATTCCGTATGAAATCAAAGTTTTTATTTCAGATGCTTGGATACTAAATTTTATGTTATTTATACTTTATTTATTACTATTTTTGTTTAATTTCCAGTTCTATAATTCAAAAATATCAAAACATAATTTTTAACACTTTTATATATTTGGTTAAAAAATTCATTTATTTCGCAATAAAAATATGTCTTGCTTCTTTTTAAGATGAAATCAGGAGTGTTCTTGGAAGTAAGTTTAGACAATAAACATTTAATAAATTTTCATATATGCGCTGCATTGAATATCTACTCTAAATTTAACGACAAGCTCATTTGAAACCATTTGATTTTTACTTTGTATGTATTTCATAAATCTCTTATTTGTTGTTATTATTATTTCAATTATATTTTATCTAATTAATTAAGGTAATAAAATATAAATTGAAATTTATTTTTGCAGTTTAAAGATTTTATTTTGCAATTTAAAGATTTTATTTTGCAGTTTAAAGATTTTATTTTGAAATTTAAAGATTTTATTTTGCAGTTTAAAGATGTACCAAAACAATGAATTGGGAAATTTCTTTATTGAAATTCAAAAAAATATTAGCAAAAAAAACTTTTGTTGTACTTGAGTTAATTTTAAATATTTTTAAATTAATAAAACTATGAATAAGCATAAAGCATTCATGTTATAGAGTAAAGAAAATCAATAATATTCTAATACAAAAATAGCGTACTTATTCCGTGCATTATTTACCATACGAATTTCATATTCATGAACAAAGAGCAATAACTCTTTTTAATTAAAAATTATGTATTAATATGTAGTTAATAATATGCATATCAGTTAATGAAATGTATTCTCCTTAGAATTACCAAGTGGTAAGTGATTTAAAGAAACAAACTTTTAAATAGTATTTATAAACAATATTTCAGAAACACAATTTATCATTTAAATCAAAAGAGTAAAGATGTTAGTTTCATTATTAAATCTTATTGTATTACCAATAAAAAAAGATATCTTTCCAATTTATCTTTAACAATTTTCATAAAATTTTGGGAATCAGTAAGAGATGCACTGTCAAGACAATCTTAAGGAATATTTAAATCATTGGAATTCCAATAGATTTTAATGTCATTAAAACTAATCTCTTAATAAAAAAATACACTATTTCTCTGAGGAGTTTCATTACTGTCTTAGTATTAAAATGAAAATCCGAGTAAATAATAATAAATAATCCGAAGTAAAAAAAAAAACCAATATAGTGCATAGCTACATATATTATAATACATTAATATACAGTGTTACAATATACTGTGTTGAGTTGGGAAATATTATGTAAAAGGTATTGATAACTACTGAAACTGTTCCAAAAATTTTGCTTGGTTAAAAAAGAAATAAACATGACGATCTCAAAACCTCTGTAAACGTATAATAGAGTCTAAAATATATTTTGAGACCATCCCTATTTAATATTTTGTATTGTCATCTCCGAATGTGCGTACATCTTTCAATGAAAATGTTAATTAATCACATTCCCTAGTAGCACAAATTCGAAGGCCAATATAAAATCAACACTTGAAAATCTAAATGTAGAGCGTTGTAGACTTTCCGTTGTTACGGATCTTTTTTCAATCTCGCTCAGAGCATGGTAAAACATTATTAAAGTTTTGAAAAGAGGATGCAGGGTATAAAAATTAGAAACTGTCATTAGAAAAAGCGGAAGTGTAAAAAATATATTTTGTGGGGTTGTTTGACATGTTTTTTTTTTTTTTTTTTTTTTTTTAAATTGTGCATTTTGTAAAGATGCCCAAGATACTGCATGAGCTGGTTAATCTTCCCAGAGCTCTTGTTTCCAACAATGGCCAATAGCGCAGATTTACCCGGGTAGCGGTATTTTTGGATCAAGAAATTTGGCGCCTGCTCCAAATCGAACCTTACAGCTATCTTTTTTAATTTAATATTTGCCAAATTATCAAATTCAAATATTGCTTGATACATCGACCGAGTTTCTATTACTGATTTATAAAAGTTAATAGCTTGCAGGCCACTGATCTCGTAACTTCAGTTCAAACAAATTTTGGAATTCTATCTCCGATTCTCTTGCTTGAAAGAATTCATCAGATATCCATTGCCAAATGTTCATTTCTCTTAATATATAAAATGAAGATTTTCACTATAAAGATTATTCTTAAGCAGTTATTGATAAAAAGTTGTTTGTAAGATATTGACATTTTTATAATGCATTTTATATTATTATAACTAAGATTTTAACTTTTAAATCAAAATCTTTAAAAATATTTATTTCAATTGCAGCTCAACTGCAAAATATTTTGGGAAGTAAGTAAATTGTCTATTTTTAGATGATATATTACATTATTTTTAGGAAAATTATTTATCTTTTTTTGTATGTAGCAAAATATCTGAAAGTAATTCATAATAAATATTTAAAATGTACAAAGATGCTAGAGAAATAAAGAAAATATACAAATGTGTAAATATAATGTTATCTGCATTATTTTTTTAGGTCAAGCGGCCAACTTACCAAGTAAGTCAAATACATATTCAACAAGTTCACTCTTAATTTTATGGCACTTTAATGCGAATGAGAGTAAATTTAAAAATGCAAATCACAGATCTCTCATCTAAAAAAAAAATTAGTGCCATTAGGATCAATTAACGTAATCAAACTAAATAAAATAACTGAAACTATGTTTTTGTATGCAAACCATTTCTTAAAATTTTTAATAAAATCCTTTTTCCTATCATTTAAGAAAAAAAATTATAAAAAGAGTTTAAATGTTTGAACAATCCCATTTTAGGGAAATAAATTTTAAATAAAGTATGAAATATGCTAAATTTAAGAAATTATTCCTGAACATACACATATATTTAGAATATATTTACAAAGGACAAAAAGCGTAGGTGCAAAGCTAATTTCTTTAAGCTTAATGATGAAAAGATTTCAATATACATATATTGATATTGCTAATATTTTATTGAGTTATTAGTCGTTAATTTTTAAAAATGATTTTTATGCTTTGTTTTGATATATTTTTAACTATATTCAGACATTCCTAACCGTAAGTAAACATTTTATTAAACACTATACTTGGTAAAATGTGTTGAATAAAAATATTTAATTTTATTACTATGCTCATTACTATTGGTTACTTCAATAAATACTGCATAAATTAAAAAAAAAAGTATTTACTTTGATTATATTTTAAGAATTAATTAATTTTGAAAGGTTTTGTAAAGAGTGAAAATTTTAAGAACTTTTGACAAGCAGCAACGCATTGAATACCATGTTTCAAATTATAGCGTAGTACAATAAAACAAAATTATTTTAACATTTAACAAAATTGCACAAAATTCACAACAGCAATAATATGAAATTTGATTTACGATCATAAAGTAATTTTTGTTGGGTTAACAATTCTTGTTTAAAGTACTGCTGCAAGTTTATAAAATATATTGGATAAGTATTCTTACAAACAATTTTTCACTGTTGGAAAATTAACGGTCATTAATTTGTTTACAGCTCAGTTAAAAAGCATTCTCCAAAGTAAGTGATGAATAAATACATATTTTTCTTAAATACAAATGCAAATTTCCCTCCAAAATGTGAAAATGAAGGAATATATTGTTACATTTTAAAAGTATTGAGAGTTAGTAATATTACTATACAGATGCTAAACATCGAATACAAGTATTATAATATCTAATTTTCAACTAATTTTATGCTTCAACCATTTAGATTTACCTAGTGGTAAGTAAACAATTCTTTAGTATGTGCAATAGTATCGTTTTAAGAAAAACGCAAAAAAACTATTTTGAACTAGTTTTAAAATTTGCTAGAAGAGTAGTACTATTTTAATTTAATTTAACTTTGACTACAAAAGTACAAAATTTAGGTAAAAAGTCATAAAAAACATTATTTTGTATTCATTCGCAGGATTAATATTATTGATTGAAATGCAAGAAAAGGCTCGAGAGAGTTTAAACAAAACTTTAGAAACACCAAGGATAAAAGATAGCAATTCATATCCATAAAAGCATGTTATAAATTACTGAGTTCAGAGTGTCTTTCTAAGATATTTCGTAAAAATGTAAAGACAGGCAGAAGGGAGTGAAATAAGCAAATTTTGTAAAGAAAATGTGTGCGCAAAAGTATTGTTTACTTATTAGAAGGTTGTGTAATTACGGGATAAAAACCATCGTTAGCAAATTTAAAACTCAATGGATTCCAAAAACCTCGGCACTCTTGTTTTCCCCACCTTACTTACTCTCTTAGTGCATTTCCCCTAACTCGCTGGCTACACGTTTACCTATGGATGCAGGTCATACCATGCTGATCTATCGCGAATTTAAGGTTCTTGGTCAAAAAATATTGGAGTCAATTTTCAAACAATTTCCGTGCTTGATGTTCCCATAAGTTCTCCATTGAATTTAGGTCTGGACTAAGCGATGACCAGTCCATTGCATTGATGTTTTTCATATTGAGCCATATATTTGTCGAGTTTGATACATTATTTGGTGCCCTGTCCAGTTTAAATACGCAGTTTCGTCCTCCTAGCAAATCCTGTAGTAGAATAATATTGGCCTCTAATATTTTCTGCTGGTCCTGAGAGTTCATTTTCTTACCAAAAGTTTACAAAAATGTTTTTCCATCAAATCTAAAACCACCCCAAGTCGTTACTGATTCAACTTGCCTCCAACTTGCTATCTACTAAAAAAAATTCTTGTTTCACTTCTAGCCCACTGACGGTCATGGGAATGGGCGAAATTTCTCAGTTGTTTTCCCTGGAATAATTTTTAAATTACATTTCTAATTCAAATGCATAATTTGTTTTATTTATTTTTATTTTTTGTTGTTTTAGATAGGCAATAGAATATCATCCTAATAAAAATATCAAAGAAATATGATATTTTAAATTTTATTTAAAATATTGTGTATTGTTGGAAAAACTGGGGATCGTATGACGTATATGTACGTGCATGACCGTCAATGGGTTCAAATCATGCAAGAAAAATTAATATCCATCTGCTATATCCAAATTCGACTATTCTCGAAAGGTTGTTCTCTTTTTGGCAAGTTATGACATATTTGGCAATCGGATTTTAATTCAACTCATTCCAAGTCAATTTTGGACCAGTTTCGGCCATTTTTGTTATGTCAGACCAGTGGATTCGTAATCTACTCACTTTTCTCATTTTTCTATAAAAAATTCTGAAGGATGTTCGATGAGGTCCAAAAATTGCAGTCGTCTCTCGGACTACAAGGAAGGTCAGACAATGCCTATATTTATAGAACAGCTAATTTTCAAATTTTTTTTTAAATATTTTTTACAATAAAACCAAATAAATCAATTAAAAAATATAAAATTGAAACATTTCTGAAAATACATGATAGGTATTTTAGCTTGGGATGTCATTTTATGATCAGTGTCTATATTTTCCGGACAGGCTGTTTTAATATGTATGTAGTGAATACTTAAAAACTGAACTTGTGAAATTTTATTGAATGTATTCAAAGACAGACATACAAAGAATCATTCAAACTATGACACGAATAACTTCTAAAAACCAATTTATAATATACTCTTTCAGGAAAACTTGGAACACTTGCACAAAGTAAGAAACTATTTAATATCATACTCCATTTTTAAATACATTACAAATGTGCATATTGAAATGATTTTTAATTACTCAGAGTCAATAATTCTGTATTTAACTATGATATACTATTAGAATATTAAAAAATAATATTTGTCTATTTTTCTTCTTTCTTTTTCTAAAAATTAATAATTTTATGTATTAATATAAAAATCTTTGTATCTTAGAACTTCCAAAACGTAAGTTAATATTTGTATTATATTTAACATATAGATGGAACATGGAACGCAATTATAATTTTCACAAAATACGTATTTTGTAAAATCCAATATATAAATATATATATATATATATAACGTTAGTTAAATTTTTCTGAAACTGTGTGTATTTTGTTTTCAAGACTCATATAAGTTTACTACTTTTTTTGCAGCTGAAATAGGCAAAGTATTAGGAGGTAAGAACAATTCCTTTTGAATAATAATGTGGTTATAGTCTATTTTGAAAAGAAAAATTAACAGTCAATATTTTATAACGTTAAACTTTCTATATTTCCAGAAACTTATTATGATCAAATATTTTATATCCCTATATTAGAACACAAGTTTTGAAGAGACACCTTTTTTATATGTCAAAGTACCTTAATTAATTTCTGGTCATATCACAAAATAAATTAAGTATTGGTATTGAATTACATAACTTATATTTGTAGATGATTTTACATTGCATTATTTATCCTTGCTGAAAATTTTCAGTAAATTTTAATGCGTTATGACTATGATAAAAATTTACTTATATTAAACACCAAACATATATTAAATTTAATTATATAATTATTCCTTCTTCAATCATTTAGGATTACCTTCACGTAAGTAAAATTGTACATTTTAAAATTTCTTAAACAAGATCTTCAGCGCAGAAATCTATTACTATATAATTATAATTAACACAAACATAAAAATTAAAAGCATAAAATATCTATTTTACGTTTTAGCGGACCTTGGAAACGTAATAGGCAGTAAGTAACTTTTAATATTTTAAATACAGTTTAAAATAATAAGTTATGAATTATACTCACTAAACGACACTAGGAAGAATCTCATACAATGTGTACTTGAAGGGATCAACGTTAAACTTCACATTTTCAATAGATATAGACCTTGTAGATATTTGTTCTGAAGAAAATATCTGAGGTTTCGATATAGTTTACAAAATTATCTAAAACTCTCCCAGAATATCCAAGTGAAAGTGTTTAAATATTTCCATGTTAAAGTGCATCCATACTAACTCTTTTGGAAGTTTTATTCACCATTGAAAATATATTCTATTACGAAATTGGATACTTGATAACATATTTTCTCACTAAATATATAACCGAATTTGTCATCTTAGGAAGATTATTTCCTTTCGCAAATGTTTTAAATTCAAATGTATTTGCTATAATTAACTATACTTAACAAAACTAGATTTCAGGCATTGAAAACTGAAAAAATGATTTTTTTTTTTTTTTTGTTACAAGTATGTAATGTTAACCATACAAATGAAAATAACAGTAGTGTTTTATTGACATTAATTGTTTCTATTTCATAAATTTAATGAAACTACTTACTTATTGAAAACATTACTTAAACTTTTGAAAAGATATTTGGAGAATTTTTATAACTTTAAGTTTTTACTTCAAGTATAAGCACCCACATTTTTGTATTTAAATTAAATAGTTTTGACTGAATTCTACAAAGTTCTACAATGCATACACTTCTGAGTTCAATTTGTAATATGATATCATTTCAAAACAATGTGTAAAATTTCTACAATTAAATATTTGATTTTATAATTTTAAAAAATATTTTTAGATATTCCCAAACGTAAGTATTCTCGATGTTTAAAGTCGAATTTTTCAAGAAGTATAACATCGAAATTAAACATTTCAAATATTTTGCTTTGCTTTCACTTTAGAGTTAATAGTGTTTTTGTATTTAAACTATTATCCAATTTTATTTATTGGAATACTTCCATCCACTTTTCGGTTTATTTAAGACTATTATTAATAAAATTTAATAGCCTTTTTAATGAATCATCTTACTTCACACTTCTAATCAGCAAGTTCTAAAAAGATTTGAATTTTTCAAAGTGAAAGCTATAAAATGTCATATACATTATATAAATTCTGAACATTAAAGTACTTTCATCAGGATAGATTTGTGTCACTGTTAAATGCTTTTATATAATATCTCTACTTTAATTCTTCATTTAAGTGTTAAAACACCTAACACATTATATATGTAGATACTATCAGTTCATTTACATTCATAAAAAAGTAACTTTTTCTTTATGGAATGAGGATTATTTTTATTGCACATTTACATCAATCGGGATGGTGTACTACAGTGCACATACATATTGCAACCTTAATGCTTTGCTTTTTTTTTTTTTTTTTTGCTTTTTTTTTTTTTTTTTTTTGGCACAGTTGAATATTTTATATCCTAGATATTCAATAATTTTCTAGTGTAAGAAACTGTAAAAAAATGGCTGAAAAATGATTTCAACAATCTCACATCATAAAGTTAAAAAATGAAAATGCTATGAAAAACAATATTAGGAATATATCGTCAATGAATGCTTTCAGATTGCTCAATTTCAATTTTGTAGTTTTCTATTCAATTCTTAATTTGCATGGCAATTGAAAATTTGGTCATAACATACTTTTTTTTTTAATTCTTTTTCTTCAATTTTAACAAACACAACCACCGCGTTTACTTTGCAAAAAATCTAGATAATTGAACAAATATCAAAATTATTATTTGTATTATTTACAGAATAAACAAAATTTAGCTATAGAAGTAAATGTTTTAATTTTATAAAGAATAAATATACAAATTTGTTTACCTTAAAATCATAAGCTAGACTGTGTCTATAACAAATGTAAGTTCAATCACAAGCAATGCAAATACTTATGTCCATATACAAAAACACTAAAAAAAATTTTAGCTTTAAAAGTAATAAAAAAAGAGAACTAATAATAAAAATGCAATTTACAGTATTTATAGAGTAAAAAAAAAACATTTTTGAAAAAGGTATTTAAATAAGTTTTTTTAAATAATCATATAAAAATTAACCTTCTATTATTAACTTCTTTTTGAAGTTATAAGCATAGTACTACTGTTGTTTCCAATAATAAATATATTTGATGCATTATTAACTGTATTGCAGCTCAACTTGGAGATCTCCTTGGAAGTAAGATTTTTTCCTTCGACATAATAGCAACAAAAATCAATAAAATTGATACGATAAAATGAGTAATGAATATTCAATTAATAATATTTCATCATCCATACTTATGCTTCTACAATACCTGATTTTTTTATTTACCTTACTTACCTATTAAATATTAAATACAATATTTTAATCCGAAATTGCATACAGCCAATAATTTACAGCATTCGATAAGATCATATCAAATGTATAAAATGTTTTCGGTAAGAAAAAGCATGCATTCTCTGAGGTGAGTGCAGCAACCTATTTTAATGAGAATTGAATCTATTGTTTTAAAATTAAAATCTAAACATTAGATTTAATATGATTTGAAACACTTTCTTTAGCGTTTTTCAACATTAGCAATAAATTTTCTACTGACTTTTTTACGTAAAATTATTCATCAGTGGAATATATATCTTATAAAAACATATTTTTAAATGTTTCAACAAAAAAAAAAATAATAACATACAGCAAAAGTTTGTTGTAAATCAGAATATTCTTTGAATGTAAATTTCTTTCTTTCAAAATTAATTTAAAATACATTTATTTTAATATACGGTATGAACCGTTAATGAGTCAAGCAAATCGTATTTAATTTTTTCTTTTTAAATTTTAAATGAGTCCTAATATTATCCAAATTAGCCAAATTAGCTAATTACAATTGAACCTAATATTATTCATGTGACAGAATTTTAATTATTTTAAATTTGACATTTATTATTTTGAAATCTCTAATTAAACTACATTAAGAATTTCATAATAAATAAATTCTTATATAATGTTGAGAAATACTTTATCTGACAGAAATATCTTTATTCCATTCTTCAGAATAATAAGAAAACTTAAGAATTTTAGATAGCAGTTTAAGTCAATATCATTTTGCATTAGCTGCTTATATTTTAATATATACTTTAGCTTTTAATATATACCAAAAAGAATAATAATAAACGACAAATTCGTATATATGAAGGGACAGAAATATATATATACTCATAATTTCTTCAGAAATTACAATATATTGCAACCTTTTGAACACAATTTTCAATTCATTTTCTTTTAACAGAAATACCCAAAGGTAAGAAAACTTTATTGTCCTTAAAATTCTGTACAGTCATATTATTTTAAAGAAATCAAATTACGTTTGCCAAAATTTTTGTATTTGTAGCATTATATTTCATTCTAAAGAACTAAATTTTAAAACATTAACTGGCCAAACATAAAATTTTTGAATTGAAATCTACAAGCAAATCGTACGAAGAATAAGAAATTGGCATCACCAAAATGCGATTAAAAATATTAGAGTTTCCAAAAGGTTCGCTCGTGTAGCTTTTACAATTTGTGGGTAGGATACCGTATGGAGAGGAATCTTTAAAACAACTCTTGTAAATTTAGACTTGTGTAAGGGATTATTCATTGATCTTGACTCAGTCAGAATTATTTCATCAATATGCTTAATTATCAGTTATATAATAATGCCTTTAGAACACATTTGACTGTTTAAAGCCCTTTTTTACGGGGATTATTTAAAATTGCTTTTATGTACATTTGAATAAACGTGTATAGTCTTAGAATAATAGAGAACTGGATAATTTAGTAATTTGCTTTTTACTTATTGATTATTTTTACTTAAGATAAAAGAAATTACGTTAATTGGTGCAATTAATGCAACGACTACATGATCTAAATGAATGGAATTTAAAATAAATAATATTGTTTAATAAATTAAACTAAAAGAAAATATTCAATCGATGTTTTTAGGCTTGATAAGCAAAGAAAGTTTGTTGATAAAATTAAAGTAAAGCTAAAAATTTCTAATCTATCAATCAATTAAAGTTGTATTATCTATACATGGCCATAATTTAGAAAGCAACAAATATCAAAATATTTGCTTTAATCGTTAATGAACATGTATCTTTAATTTTTCAGGTCAACTTCCAAGTCTTGCTGGAAGTATGTATAAAATGAAATAAATATTTATTCTTCTATATGTATATGCATATACAATATAACTATAGTTTCCAATTTCTAATCATCTAATAATAAAATATATCTAATAATAATATTTTGTGTGCTTGTAATTATTATTATTACAAACATTAAACAAGTTTTTTGGAATAATTTCTAAATAAAATTTATAGATACATTGTATGTTCTTTAGTGTAAAAATTTAATTACATGTTTACATTTATTTAGAAAAACGGAAAAATTTTAGAAAAATTTTATTTTGCAAAAAAGATATTTTCTTCGTTTTTTAACAATATTTTACTGCTTTGATAACTTCAAAACTTCAAGTATTACTGAATACTTCTCCTTAAATATTTAGGGGACTATATGTGTTGATCTAAATTCGAAATTTGTAACACAAAAGTAGATTATGCCATTTATATTTCAAAAGTTAAGATAAAATTTGTATATAATTATTGCAATTTATCATAACTGTCTATGATTAAAAAATCATATTTAAGTAGTAAAAGCACAGATTAAAGTTAAGTTAAAAAAAAAAAAAAATGAAGAAGAAGAAAAAAAAACTTTAAAATTCATGAATGCAACCAATATTCCATTTGAGAAGTCTAAAATCGGAAATTTGTGAATAATTTTGAGCGTTAATATTGTATTGATCAACTAAATAACCAATGTATAACTGAAAAGGCGATACCTGATTCAAACTCTTTTCTTTTTCGTAATCAACCAGCAAAATTTGAGCTCAGTTTTCACAATACTATTCCATGAACAGCCATATTTTATATCAACAAAGTGAGAATAAGTATTACAACACATATTTTATACGAATAGAATTGTTTTAAACCAGAAAGATTTTGTTCTGCAAAAGGAGTATCTGGTGACAAAATGTGATTGGAAAGAGGAAACCCATAAAATAGATATTTAGTTTTTGATTTCTATCATTCTGTCAGTGATTTTTTTTTTAATAATATTTTACTTTTATTTTAGAATTACCAAAAGGTATGTATAACATAAAAAGTGCAATAAACTTTTAAAAAAATTAAGTACTGCGATTAAATGAATAAATGAATAATAGACATCTTTAAATTTAAAA
Organism: Linyphia triangularis; assembly: GCA_963978545.1. Classification (NCBI taxonomy): domain Eukaryota; kingdom Metazoa; phylum Arthropoda; class Arachnida; order Araneae; family Linyphiidae; genus Linyphia; species Linyphia triangularis. The sequence goes on from OZ021723.1 coordinate 76,317,435, forward strand.
CATATATATATATATATCTTCTTACATATTTATCTGTCGGAAATTAAGGTAAATGTAAAGGTGAAATTTGAAATATATATATATATATATATGTATTATGATGACATTTAAATATATTATTTGTTTTTTTGAAAGATATCCGGTCCAACTTATATAAAAATGCGAAAAAAATTAAAAAGTAAAGAATCATTTGCAAAATATCAAAAATCTTCTATCTAACAGTAAATTTATAGAGAAAATCAATTTGTTTATTAATTTCAGCAAATAAAATTAAAAAATAATGAAAAAATATTATTTCACAATATAATTTTGCATTCAAATATGTTTGATACTATTTTTATATATTCCTTACCTTCAGGAATATTAAAGATTTTTTATGAACATCATAATTGAGGACTAAAAATGGAAAACTACCTAAGTACCCAAAAAAAATCGAAAGCTCTTTTTTTACGGAAAAATTTCCTATATAGCAAAGTAAACAAAATGGAGAACTCCCAAAAGGCGATCTTAAGTAGCAATAGTTTAAATTCAATCTGAAGTATGTACTTATGCATTGTCTTAAGTACAAGTTGCAATAATGTTTCGGCTCTCCTGAAAAATTTTCTTATTTAGGACTTTGCTCGTTTTCCATTTCTAGTCCTTAATTTAGTTAATCTGATCCATATATAGTATCAGAAGAAAAAACACTTTTTTATAATAATGATAATAAACTTAATTTCATTACAGGTCAATTAAATAATATCCTAGGGAGTAAGTAAATACTATATAAATATTTGTTGCTTGTTTAATAAAGACAATTCCAGAAAATACATAATAAAAAAGTTCCGCAAAAATAGTGTTGTCTGGATCATTTGTATTACATTTAAAAGAAGATAGATGGAAACGATAAATTAAGGTTGCAATTTTTGTTACATTCAATTCCTTTCAGTAATAAATCGCTTTTTTTTTTTTTTTTTTTTAAATCACAAAAGAATTAGTTTCAATTTCCATTTTTTTGGAGTAGGGTGTGAGGGGCTGTGAAGTAAAATTTAAATTCTGTAATTCCCTTATTAAATTAGATATGAAAATTACTGCTTTCATGTCCTAAAATATCTGTCACAAGTCGCATTTCATGAAAAATTAAAAAAAAAAAAAATGCTTGAATTCACAATTTTAGTAATTGAGCATTTTTACGTTTGGAAGCATAAAAAAAGCATGTTTGTTTAAAATGTTGCCATTAAATTTTCAATTTATAATCAAACCTCTGTGTAAATTTTTTAGATCAAAATTTGCCGGGTAAGTTAGAAATGTTAATTTTACTTTTAATAAATTTCAAAAGAGTGCAAATTTAGTGTAATATTTATTTGAATTTTTGTAGAAATATACTCATAATTAATTAAAATACAAATAAATATTTGTGTACAGGAATTGGAGGCAGTGGAAATGGAGGTCTGCCAGGATTAGGAGGAAGTAAGTGAACCATTTTAGACGATCTTTTGAAAATATATATTATAAATTACAATAGTTTCATACTGTTGATTAGCATATGACTTTAGAGAGGGAAAAGTGAGTATTATTGCCTGATCATTTAATAAAATTTATTAAATTAATACAATTCCTAATTTATGATTCTTTAGGCATACCAATTTTCATTGGTTGACAACATTGGTTTTTTTTTGGTAAAATTTTCACTACACATTTGGCAAAAACTGAAATGCGTATTTTGCTAAAATAAAAAGGTGTTATTAGAGGTAACCAAAGGTTTCTGAAAAAGGTGTAGAAAACATACTGGCACTATGTTTGTCTGTGTTTTAAATTATAAGCTAAAATATAATCAGGAAAATGGATGCAATATATGTTTATTACATTTCAGACTGAATATTTTTCAAAAACCAATTATATTTATTTTAGTTTGGCTTTTAATTTTGGAAATATAAACTTGTAAGAAAACGTTAAAAAATTTGATTTATTTATTTCTATTAGAATATTATTCGGTATCTCAAAAAATCCATTTATTGGAAACTATACTATCATTAAAAAATATTTTTTTTTAAATTATTTAAATTTGAAATTATTTTAAAAGTAAGAAACAATATTTATATTGTATGCTTTAAATACACAACTACCAAAACGAGGTTTTAAAATTGTATTGATAACTTGCTGACCAACGGCGATTTGATTTATAATGAACCTTCCTACAACAATATATAATTTTAAATATTCATGCAAATTAAACTTTTGTTCTGTTAAATTTGAGGCCTGATTTTATCTGAAAATGTATCCATTTCTTCCTTGATTTCTGTCAATGGAAGTTAATGATTATTTACATTCACATAAAATCTTATTATTGGTATCCGCTTAAAAAATACACTCAATAATAATTATGATGTTTAGTTTCAATTTAACTATGCTTAAAACTATTGTTTCAATACACAAGTATATGAAAATAACTTTTTTAATGTTTAATGAACATTTTGAAATTTATTTCTGATTTTCATTTTCTAGGTTTGCCCGGAGGTAATTAAAAACTATTTTCTACTAATAAATTTTGTCTAGGTCAAATTTAGTATAGATGTAACCTTCAGCAAAGATTCTGTAGTATCCTATGGTTTAAACTATGTAAATTGTTTGAAAATATATTCCCTTTATAATAATTGCAGGTTTCAGAATATAAAATATGTTTATGTATGTTTTCCTATGATCACATTTTAATATTGATTATAAAAGATAAATAAATATAACTTTAAATTACTAACTATATGTAAGCACAAAAATTTAATTTAAAAAATATTTAATAGGAAAAACTGTATACATGGAACTGTCTTATCAAAATAATTCATAACACGTGCATTTTTTTCCTTTCTCTATTTAGTTTAAACATATTTTTATCATTATAAATTTACCTGAAAATCATTTTTTTTTTTTTTTTGTGTTGTAGTTGATCCAGGAAGTATTCTTGGAAGTAAGTATTTATTAATTTAGCAATTACAAATTAAATTTTATTTTTCGAAATAAAAATTGTACTTTAATATATTAATAACTTCTTTTCATTAGATATTAGGAAGTTGAAAAGAAAAATGTAATTTATTTAAAATTGTGTCTATATCTAAAAAATATTCCTTAAGTATTTCCTATCTCAAGAATTATTAGATGCTTCAATAAATAGTTAGGTATTAAAATCGCAAATGTGGGTCATAATTTATTTGGATTGTGCAGTTATGAGGAATTTAATTAAAAAAAAAAAAAGATCTTCTAGTAATAATGTACAGTAAATATTGTTTTTAATATACTAATATAAAATGTTTTTTATTATTCTGTAAAATTCAGTCTCAAATATCGAAACACACGAAGAACAGAATTCTGCCTCTCAAATGTTCTCCCGACGAAATTTTTTGTGAAACGTGAAAATTCTCAGAACCGAAAAATGAACTTTTTAGAAATTAGTAGTTTAAATTCGAGACAAAATTAAGATGTGTTACTAAAAGATTACTTAATCTTCTTATATGTGTGTATCAATTTGTTTTAAATAATGAAGCATTTCAATATAAAAGTTTGTTGATTCTTAAAAGGGGTGCCAAAATCAAGTTTCCTTGATTTGGAGATAAAGATTTAACATAAGGTTGAAAAGCAAAAAAAACGTTTTTTTAGATAACAAGACAAAAGTTTATAGAAATAAAATCAGGATGAATTTTAACGTGGGTTCTCTCTTTTGGTCCTGAAGACATCCAACCGGTTATTAATTTCCAGACATGTTCTTTTCAACATTTCAGCATTCACAGTAACAATAATAGTGGTTACTGGGACTCGAAAGTCCTCAACACCACGGATGATCCTTAAGTACTCTTTGTATTTGAAGTAGCCCTAAAAGAAAGTATTTAGTGGAATAACGTCTGAAATTGACACTTTTTTTTTTATCATTACGACAGAAAGTTAAAAAACTTTCTGTTAAGTATAGTGGCCACTTAAGTGATATTTAATTCGATCACCCTGTATTTAACACATAGAAAAGTATATATGTGGTTTGTTTCTTAATGTTTAAAATGCAAGCACTAAGTATGAAATATTTTATTAGAAATACTCTAACATTTGAATATACAAAACAAAATTAATAGTAAATTTCTTTTATGGTGCTCATAATTATTATAAATCTTTACTATGAAAGTTATGACTTCTTATATTTTAAAGTGACAAAAAACACTTTACAATAAACAAAATTGAACAAAATAATCTTGGTGGAGACGTTTTGTTAAGTAAAAAACGTAATGATCTGCATGTAGTATATTTAAAACCTGTAAATTCGTATAGTGGAAAATAATATATAGCGAAAACTAAATCTGATTCGTCCTAAATTTTCAAAAATTACATTAAAGAGAATAAACTTAAGAGAACACCGACAGGCTCAAATATAAAAAACTCATTTCATTACCATCAACAGGGTTCAAAGAATAACACATCAATAAGAATTATCCAGGTTATTACATCGGGTATGAAGTATACTGACTAGACCCATTTCGGTCAAGATTAATTATGAAACATTAAAGATTTTAACTTATCCAGAAGTGTTTGAGAGTCAGTTTTTTTCTTTCCTGACCTTACAGTTAGCCTTATATTGACTTTTCTGAGGAAAGGACAGACGTTTTAATGAGTTTTTGCAATATCCCTTATTGGTTGGAAGAGGATAGGGGAATTCTATTATTTTGATTGGGTACACTTAAGAATGAGATGAGTAAGGCACATACGTCCCAGTAGGAGCTGGTAGGAATTACTCCCAAGAAAACACTTTTTTTAGGTACAGCTATGTTACAATATGGCACAGGGGAAAATGTCATAAGGTTCCTGTTTGGATCTTCGAATCTTTTATTTTCAATGTGATAAACATAGCTTCATGAAGATAGCTTCATCACAATATATTGCGTTTTTTAGCACATTTTAGTAAATATATATTGATTTAAATATTTCCAAATTAATTAAAATTGTAAATGTTCCACCTCTTTTTACGATACAAAAGTATATATATAAAAATTTAAAAAACATACTTTTTTTTAGATCTTCCGAAAGGTGAGTCATATTTTATTTTTACATGGATTTTGAGAATTATTAAATTACTACAATTTTAATGTTATGAATTCTTTCAGCTGATTTAGCAAATATTGCAGCAAGTGAGTTTATATATTTTTTTAAATCGAACGTAAACCATATTTTAAAAAATCTGAACTATAAGATGTAAAAAAGTAATGTGACTTATTCCTGATTATTATTTGAATACAATTTTGTTTGAAAGTATGAAGAATATTACACTGTAAAATTTACCTTAATGATATATATTTACCAATAAAACACGTATATAGAAAATATCTCTTAATTACTCTCGATCCAAGAATATTTTGATTTGAACTTCAGGATCATGAAAAGCCCAAGCTTCTTTCAAAACATTTCCTTTATATTTTTATTATAATTTCCATCCTACATTAATAGAAATTACTTTGAAATTAATTTTTAGTTATGTTTTGTATGTAAGGACTTTAATTTACATATCATTATTACTTACCACTGGTACAAAATACATCATAGAAAAGATATACATCGTCCTGACTTGCTGATTTGTAATTTTAATGCCTTCTTTTTCCTTTTTGGTGCAAACACCTTTCAATCAAACCTTTTTAATATTTGATTTAATGACTATAGACTATTGAGAAAGAGTAATGTTTTGTTTCCCACCTTACCGAAATTTGAGGTACCAGTCTTACATTAATAATGGTGTGGAAGAGAATGAGCGAGTAAGAATGGTATAAAAATTACATTCCTTGCCAATTAAAAGACATAAATAACGAAGAAAATATTTAATTAGCAAATAAATAACAATTAAGCTCCTGATTTATTATGACCACTACATTTAATAGTCTGATTTTCTTAGGTTGTTTCGTTTCAATACCAAGATTTTGGTTTAATCACATATTAAACCAATATCAAAACAATTTTTTTTTCTCTTGAATTTCATTCTGTTGAACTTATGAAGTAATTTAGGAATTAACTGGTTCGCACATTATTCTCTTAGATCTACCTGCACGTAAGTATGCATTTTTATATCTAAGGATTGAAATATTAATACCAAATATGATTAAACGTTTCTTATTGGTTTTGAGGTGAATGCTAAGCAAACTAGTCCACCTTTCGAATAAATTACGTTCTTTTGATTATTTTTTAGAAATATTTATTTAAAAATTGCGTGCGAATTTATTCTTAAAAATAATTTGTAACTAATGTTTCATTTTCATCTTTTATTATAGCACAATTAGGAAGTCTTACAAAAGGCAAGTATCAAATTTATAATGAATTTAGATTTAACTAAAAACTTCACTTATATATATATATATATATATATATATATATATATATATATATATATATATATATATATATATATATATATATATATATATATATATATATATATATATATATATATATATATATATATATATATATATATATATATATATATATATATATATATAAAACTAGTAAAGTGAAACATAGTACAAAAATTTAAAGGTGTCTTAAAATGTATCTTAATTTAAATTATTATTGATGTGGCATTACACGAATGTAGTTATAATACATAGATCAGCGATTCTCAACCTGTGGGGCGCTTCCTCCTAGGGGGGCGCGATCATACTAGAGGGGAAGCGCGAGAATATCCAAGAGAAAATATTATTTAAAAAAAATTGATTTACTGACTGAAAGGAAAGTACACATACACGTAGAAAACAAAATACATTTCGACATATTTAACAAATAAAGTAAAACAACTTACTAAATCAAAACTTATTTAATCCAAACATACTAAATTAAAAACAAATTTAATAATTATTAGTGACTTCCTTGGACCTAACCCACTCGTAACTTGATCCGCCTAAAAATTTATCCATGAGTCTGCATAAATCTGCTCCCATGAATATTTAATATAGGGAATTGCAATTAACACGAAAACATATATAACATACACATTCACGATCGATTCGATACCGATAGAAGGATCGACTAGAATAAGACTGGCTGGAATTGAAATTTGAGTTATCGAAAATTTTCTTTCTTCCTATGAGAAAACATTTGCTCTGCGTATGCTCGAGACGGCATCGGTCGTGTTCACCGCACGCTTGGCTAAATGCCAGATGTGGTTTCTCGCCAACAATGGCTTGCTTCTACTCTTGTTTTGGCAGTTAGTTAAAAATAATTAAAAAACAGAATCCAAAATACTCAATATATATTATTGTTGTATCCATTTTATTGTAAACTGGGACGCGATTTAAATTATGATTGAAAACTGGGCCGCGAATGCTGAAAGGTTGAGAAACGCTGTATGTCATAGATGGATTAAATAATAAATTTCCTTTCATTTTCATATTTTTGCTAACTGATCTTAATACGCCAAGTTAAGCTTAATAAACTTTAAATTTTAAATTTTAGATTTACCCAAGGGTGAGTACATTTTTGGAAGTAATTTTAGAAATGTATTATAACATATTTTCATAAATGTTCAATTAGTTAAGTTATATCGTAAAGAAACCTGCATTTAAATTGTTCATTGCCAATCATGAAATTAAAAAACTATATATTCTCATCTTTTATTTTTCTGTTCAAATCAATTACGAGATCAAAATCAGAAGTTCTAACTTTTCTTTAATGTAAAACGTTGTTTGAGTATAAATAACTTAGGTTATACACTTCAAAATATTTTAAATTTATATTCACAAAATGTATCCATTATTTATATTCTAGATACCTTAGGAAGCATAGTAGCAGGTAAATTTGTTTGTTTTTTAACTTCAAATTTTGTTTATATAATTAATGACTTTTCATGGAAAATTTCCAAACTAGAATAATACTGTATATTTTATTTAACTTTATAAAAGGGTTATATACTATCAAATGGTAAAAGTTGTTGGAAGATAAAAATATATTTGTCTCAAGAGCTAATAACCGTTTAATATCTATCCATGATTTAACGAACTTATAACAGTCATTATATCTATTTATATATAGAATTAATATAGCACATAAATATATATGATTTAACATAATAACGTTTATACAAAGTCCTCATACATACAATACAGATTTTACCTGAAATTAAGTACAAAAAATTAATACTTGGACATCCTTTCTGATAATACTTATTACTTGTATTTAATTTTATTGAAAACTTATGTTTTAAATTATAAAGTATAACGATATGTCTATAACAATATTTGATTTTTAGGTCTTCCCAGTGGTAATATATAAGAACTTATAGTTATTATTTTTTGTTCAATTCTAAGGATTAATAATTTACTACAAATACACCATTAATCCTTTTAGTAATTTGGTTATTAAAGAATATTTTCAAAACAACATTGTTTAAAAACGAGCATTGGATTGTACAATATTATTCTCTTTATTTCATCTTCGGACTGAATTAAATACTAAAATATTTGTTAATATTTCAAATTAAATTGCCGATTAAAAAAATCAGAATGCTTCTACTTTCTAATTACTTTTTATGAATGTGTATTAATCATTTTCAGGATTTTAATAAACTCTCTTAGAAATATATAAATAAACGTCATTCATTTTTCAATTCATTAAATTTCAAACAGTTAAGTACATGTTTTTGTGTTTTGATAAAAATTTAAAATAATTTTTTAAGAACGTCAAAAATAGCCAATATGAAGAAAAAAACAATCGATTAATACATATGTTATTTTATGTTGTAATTTAATATCTTTGCGGCTACTTTTTTCTCTCTTTCCTCAATTTAAAATCAATTAATTTAATTTTTTATGAATGATTACTCATAAAACTTTAAAAGAAGGGGTAAATTTAATGTATCTTTAAACAAAATAATTCAAAAATCTTTTTTAAAAAATAATGCTATTTTGAAGGAGAATAAAAATGCCGTATTCTAACTCGTAATATTTCATTACCAATCTTACAAATTGTTCCAATGTTACGTAAAATCCTTACATTTCATATTAAAAATCAAATTTGTGAATTATTTGAAAATAATTATATAAAATGGCGAATAATTATTGGTTATGTGTCTTCTAGGTCAAGTAGGAAGTCTCATTGGAGGTAAGTAAATTAACCAATCACTCAATTATTCATAAGTATCTTTTGCGGTTCATAATGAAGCCCCCCCCCCCTTTCCAAATATATATATATATATATATTATTATTACATCAACAAATAAAAGAATAGACAAAAAGAATTAATTTTCTAAACAAGATGAACATTATCTTGCATTATTATCCAAGAATTGCCAATGCTATTTGCTTTATGCATTTTTAATTGACACATGGATTTACGGATGTAACAAGTTGCACATTTCAATTCAAATATAAATTTCAAATGTGATGAATGGGTGACTCAATTTATTTCATCAAAGGACTGATTTTTAAAAGTTTAATAGGATTGAAACACAAAAGATTATTTTAAAAGTCACACAAACACAACAAATGAAATATTAAGACAATTATACTGGGAACACATACATTTCTGGGAGAATTCCTCACCTCTGGTGTTGTTAGTTCGGGCGATATAATTAAACTGAATAATTATCTACTCGAAGTAGGTCTCCACCACGTTAATAGATGGCGTTCGTAGTACAGCCCGGCGAGAGTGTCACACAAATAATTTATTTATATTTTCTGTTGGTAGTTTTTATATTATTTATGTATTTTTAGATTTACCTAGTGGTAAGAAACCCTTTTACATTTTCGTATTACGTTGAAAATCAATCATGTAATGTATGATTAATAAAGTTTAGAATTAATATAAATATAGAAATTTAATATTAATTTTTTTTTCGTTCTATGACAAATGTTGGGTTATATAAAATTAGTTATTTTTATGGTAGTAAAGATATAGATTGCTTCGCAACAATCTGCGGAACTGTCACACATTTATTTAAATAAATATACTTGATGTCACTGCATACGATATGGCGTTTAAATTACTTTTCAATTTTCAAACATATTATTATCATTTGTAAAATAATAAAAAAAAATCAAACAAAGAAAATACATTATGTTAAATATAGAAACATCCATTAAGATACTGTTTTTTGAAGTTGTTAAAATTAAAAAAAATAGCGAATGAGAACCCTTTAGGTATATAGTTTAAAAATGAAAATATTAAAATACAATGAATTCATTCGACTTCAATTTTTATTTTATTTTTCTAAATTATAAACATTTTTACCTTTCAGCTGACGTGCATTCCGCCATTTCAAGTAAGTTTAACGAAGCAGCTTATTAAATAAACATAATTTATAAAACTTATTTATAGAAGGTAAATAGGTATTTTCAAGATAAAATTGCAATATAAAATCACAAAAGAAGACCCAAACTCAATAGTGGATATTTATGTATTTTTTAGTTAAAGAACTTATTGCATAATAATTTGTAAGAAAAGCCAGATCAGATCTTTTATTTGGACATGCAACGTACACCAAAGCTTTGTTTGCTTATATCTTACCGTATGCGATGTACAAGTCCTTTTCTTTATCTACTGCTCAAAACGTTATTATTGCATTTTGCACTTTTCCTTTGTCCCTGCAAATATTTAAATCAACGTCTGATTCTAGAGAGCTGTAAATTTGATAAAGGAATATAAAAAAAATGACAATTAGGGCTTTACAGTTAAGAAAAAGTGAGTTTTTAGGGCATCTGAAAACTATATTGTACTGTTAGTTGAGCAATGCTTATTTATTTCTATCCCAGAAGCTTTTGTTTCTAAATAATTTGAAACTGAGTTAAGAATATTTCTTAAAATATGAAAATGTAGGTATTAAAGTGGTTGCAATGGTTTAAAACTATTCTTGAAGAATTGTATGACGAAAGTAAAATATCATGCATATGCAGATCATTTCAGTCGACTTTAACATAAGCATATCAACGACGCCTTTTCGGAGTGAGTATAAAACGGTTTCCGTTCAAAACGGATGCTAAATGTATAAATGAGGAAAATCGGAAAATGAAATCACCAACAATTGAGAAAAGTTATGTTCTGAGACGAGTTAAGTTTCAGTTTAGAGTCTGTTTGTTACAATACCACATTCTGAAGAAAGCGTGGTACTCGCCTTTTCGATACAAACATCACGTAAAAATATCGTTTCACAATGCAGAGTTATTTTCTGGGCTGGCAACATTGTGGAAAGTGGCGCAAACTTCCACATTTTTATAAACGAGTCTTTCACTGGTAATTGGTACAGAAAAGAAGTGATTGAATCTACTGTTTGCCACTTTTAATGTGATATTAATTTTATTATTTATTTTAATCATAAAAACGCAACCTTCACCATTTAGTCCTAGTCGATAATTTTTTAAATGTGAATAAATTAAGGACATGCAGTGATCTGCCTACTCTCCTGACCTCAAACCCTAAAAAAATGTGAGACATGCTTAGAAAACGTATTAGTATCTTCATTCTCTCCCCAACCCCCACAAGCTTAATTGTAAGCCAGAAGATGCAACAAATCTTATTAATTCTGGGATTTCCATTGCTTAAATTGTTATTTCTAAGTGAAACTTAAAACAATATTTTTCCTTTTGCCATTTTTCGGGTAATCTTACTATTTGGATAAAAAAGCCATTTTTATTATTCACCTTACAACATATTTCCTAATGATTACCAATTTTCTTTCAAAATTGATATATGTTTTGTGAAATATCAAAGAAATTAAAGAAATTTCTGTAAACAGACTTCAAAAAAAATCCTTAAAGGTTTGTTTTTTATTGTGCCAAAAATTGACAGCAAATCCTTTTGCATGTACGATGCGATTTTTTTTTTTTTTTTTTTTTTTTTATTCTTTCCCCCCCCCCCCCCATTACTTAGACTTCTTTTACTTCAATATGTGATAATTCCATGTCAACTCTTTTTAGAATTAGCTGTATATCTTTATAAAATTGTGTATGGTAATATATAATATACACAAATTAATGTATTAGAATGATGTGATGTTAAAAGTTCAATGATGGACACATTTTCACAGTGTCTTTTGGGCATTCACTGAAAACCACAAAAATATAGAAAAAATAGTATTATAACAGCTTGGCGTTATTTTTTTTTTGCAGAAATACCAACTAGTAAGTAAAACAATCAATCTTGTAAGGAAAATTGTGCATAATCAAAAGAAATTTTATTATGAAATAAAATGTCATATATAAGCATAGATCGAAATAACTATTCGATTAAACATTCATTGAAATTTCAAATTTCAAAATTACTTCAACTGAAAAAAAGAAAGTAATAAGATATTTTCATTTCAAAATACAAATTGAGGTTTCGCGGATTCCGTATGAAATCAAAGTTTTTATTTCAGATGCTTGGATACTAAATTTTATGTTATTTATACTTTATTTATTACTATTTTTGATTAATTTCCAGTTCTATAATTCAAAAATATCAAAACATAATTTTTAACACTTTTATATAATTGGTTAAAAAATTCATTTATTTCGCAATAAAAATATGTCTTGCTTCTTTTTAAGATGAAATCAGGAGTGTTCTTGGAAGTAAGTTTAGACAATAAACATTTAAATTTTCATATATGCGCTGAATTGAATATCTACTCTAAATTTAACGACAAGCTCATTTGAAACCATTTGATTTTTACTTTGTATGTATTTCATAAATCTCTTATTTGTTATTATTATTTCAATTATATTTTATCTAATTAATTAAGGTAATAAAATATAAATTGAAATTTATTTTTGCAGTTTAAAGATTTTATTTTGCAATTTAAAGATTTTATTTTGCAGTTTAAAGATTTTATTTTGCAATTTAAAGATTTTATTTTGCAGTTTAAAGATGTACCAAAACAATGAATTGGGAAATTTCTTTTTTGAAATTCAAAAAAATATTAGCAAAAAAAACTTTTGTTGTACTTGAGTTAATTTTAAATATTTTTAAATTAATAAAACTATGAATAAGCATAAAGCATTCATGTTATAGAGTAAAGAAAATCAATAATATTCTAATACAAAAATAGCGTACTTATTCCGTGCATTATTTACCATACGAATTTCATATTCATGAACAAAGAGCAATAACTCTTTTTAATTAAAAATTATGTATTAATATGTAGTTAATAATATGCATATCAGTTAATGAAATGTATTCTCCTTAGAATTACCAAGTGGTAAGTGATTTAAAGAAACAAACTTTTAAATAGTATTTATAAACAATATTTCAGAAACACAATTTATCATTTAAATCAAAAGAGTAAAGATGTTAGTTTCATTATTAAATCTTATTGTATTACCAATAAAAAAAGATATCTTTCCAATTTATCTTTAACAATTTTCATAAAATTTTGGGAATCAGTAAGAGATGCACTGTCAAGACAATCTTAAGGAATATTTAAATCATTGGAATTCCAATAGATTTTAATGTCATTAAAACTAATCTCTTAATAAAAAAATACACTATTTCTCTGAGGAGTTTCATTACTGTCTTAGTATTAAAATGAAAATCCGAGTAAATAATAATAAATAATCCGAAGTAAAAAAAAAAACTAATATAGTGCATAGCTACATATATTATAATACATTAATATACAGTGTTACAATATACTGTGTTGAGTTGGGAAATATTATGTAAAAGGTATTGATAACTACTGAAGCTGTTCCAAAAATTTTGCTTGGTTAAAAAAGAAATAAACATGACGATCTCAAAACCTCTGTAAACGTATAATAGAGTCTAAAATATATTTTGAGACCATCCCTATTTAATATTTTGTATTGTCATCTCCGAATGTGCGTACATCTTTCAATGAAAATGTTAATTAATCACATTCCCTAGTAGCACAAATTCGAAGGCCAATATAAAATCAACACTTGAAAATCTCCATGTAGAGCGTTGTAGACTTTCCGTTGTTACGGATCTTTTTTCAATCTCGCTCAGAGCATGGTAAAACATTATTAAAGTTTTGAAAAGAGGATGCAGGGTATAAAAATTAGAAACTGTCATTAGAAAAAGCGGAAGTGTAAAAAATATATTTTGTGGGGTTGTTTGACATGTTTTTTTTTTTTTTTTTTTTTTTTTTTTAATTTTTTTTTTTTTTTTAAATTGTGCATTTTGTAAAGATGCCCAAGATACTGCATGAGCTGGTTAATCTTCCCAGAGCTCTTGTTTCCAACAATGGCCAATAGCGCAGATTTACCCGGGTAGCGGTATTTTTGGATCAAGAAATTTGGCGCCTGCTCCAAATCGAACCTTACAGCTATCTTTTTTAATTAAATATTTACCAAATTATCAAATTGAAATATTGCTTGATACATCGACAGAGTTTCTATTACTGATTTATAAAAGTTAATAGCTTGCAGGCCACTGATCTCGTAACTTCAGTTCAAACAAATTTTGGAATTCTATCTCCGATTCTCTTGCTTGAAAGAATTCATCAAATATCCATTGCCAAATGTTCATTTCTCTTAATATATAAAATGAAGATTTTCACTATAAAGATTATTCTTAAGCAGTTATTGATAAAAAGTTGTTTGTAAGATATTGACATTTTTATAATGCATTTTACATTATTATAACTAAGATTTTAACTTTTAAATCAAAATCTTTAAAAATATTTATTTCAATTGCAGCTCAACTGCAAAATATTTTGGGAAGTAAGTAAATTGTCTATTTTTAGATGATATATTACATTATTTTTAGGAAAATTATTTATCTTTTTTTGTATGTAGCAAAATATCTGAAAGTAATTCATAATAAATATTTAAAATGTACAAAGATGCTAGAGAAATAAAGAAAATATACAAATGTGTAAATATAATGTTATCTGCATTATTTTTTTAGGTCAAGCGGCCAACTTACCAAGTAAGTCAAATACATATTCAACAAGTTCACTCTTAATTTTATGGCACTTTAATGCGAATGAGAGTAAATTTAAAAATGCAAATCACAGATCTCTCATCTAAAAAAAAAATTAGTGCCATTAGGATCAATTAACGTAATCAAACTAAATAAAATAACTGAAACTATGTTTTTGTATGCAAACCATTTCTTAAAATTTTTAATAAAATCCTTTTTCCTATCATTTAAGAAAAAAAATTATAAAAAGAGTTTAAATGTTTGAACAATCCCATTTTAGGGAAATAAATTTTAAATAAAGTATGAAATATGCTAAATTTAAGAAATTATTCCTGAACATACACATATATTTAGAATATATTTACAAAGGACAAAAAGCGTAGGTGCAAAGCTAATTTCTTTAAGCTTAATGATGAAAAGATTTCAATATACATATATTGATATTGCTAATATTTTATTGAGTTATTAGTCGTTAATTTTTAAAAATGATTTTTATGCTTTGTTTTGATATATTTTTAACTATATTCAGACATTCCTAACCGTAAGTAAACATTTTATTAAACACTATACTTGGTAAAATGTGTTGAATAAAAATATTTAATTTTATTACTATGCTCATTACTATTGGTTACTTCAATAAATACTGCATAAATTAAAAAAAAAAGTATTTACTTTGATTATATTTTAAGAATTAATTAATTTTGAAAGGTTTTGTAAAGAGTGAAAATTTTAAGAACTTTTGACAAGCAGCAACGCATTGAATACCATGTTTCAAATTATAGCGTAGTACAATAAAACAAAATTATTTTAACATTTAACAAAATTGCACAAAATTCACAACAGCAATAATATGAAATTTGATTTACGATCATAAAGTAATTTTTGTTGGGTTAACAATTCTTGTTTAAAGTACTGCTGCAAGTTTATAAAATATATTGGATAAGTATTCTTACAAACAATTTTTCACTGTTGGAAAATTAACGGTCATTAATTTGTTTACAGCTCAGTTAAAAAGCATTCTCCAAAGTAAGTGATGAATAAATACATATTTTTCTTAAATACAAATGCAAATTTCCCTCCAAAATGTGAAAATGAAGGAATATATTGTTACATTTTAAAAGTATTGAGAGTTAGTAATATTACTATACAGATGCTAAACATCGAATACAAGTATTATAATATCTAATTTTCAACTAATTTTATGCTTCAACCATTTAGATTTACCTAGTGGTAAGTAAACAATTCTTTAGTATGTGCAATAGTATCGTTTTAAGAAAAACGCAAAAAAACTATTTTGAACTAGTTTTAAAATTTGCTAGAAGAGT
Organism: Linyphia triangularis; assembly: GCA_963978545.1. Taxonomy (NCBI): domain Eukaryota; kingdom Metazoa; phylum Arthropoda; class Arachnida; order Araneae; family Linyphiidae; genus Linyphia; species Linyphia triangularis. The sequence continues at coordinate 76,333,602 of OZ021723.1, forward strand.
AGTACTATTTTAATTTAATTTAACTTTGACTACAAAAGTACAAAATTTAGGTAAAAAGTCATAAAAAACATTATTTTGTATTCATTCGCAGGATTAATATTATTGATTGAAATGCAAGAAAAGGCTCGAGAGAGTTTAAACAAAACTTTAGAAACACCAAGGATAAAAGATAGCAATTCATATCCATAAAAGCATGTTATAAATTACTGAGTTCAGAGTGTCTTTCTAAGATATTTCGTAAAAATGTAAAGACAGGCAGAAGGGAGTGAAATAAGCAAATTTTGTAAAGAAAATGTGTGCGCAAAAGTATTGTTTACTTATTAGAAGGTTGTGTAATTACGGGATAAAAACCATCGTTAGCAAATTTAAAACTCAATGGATTCCAAAAACCTCGGCACTCTTGTTTTCCCCACCTTACTTACTCTCTTAGTGCATTTCCCCTAACTCGCTGGCTACACGTTTACCTATGGATGCAGGTCATACCATGCTGATCTATCGCGAATTTAAGGTTCTTGGTCAAAAAATATTGGAGTCAATTTTCAAACAATTTCCGTGCTTGATGTTCCCATAAGTTCTCCATTGAATTTAGGTCTGGACTAAGCGATGACCAGTCCATTGCATTGATGTTTTTCATATTGAGCCATATATTTGTCGAGTTTGATACATTATTTGGTGCCCTGTCCAGTTTAAATACGCAGTTTCGTCCTCCTAGCAAATCCTGTAGTAGAATAATATTGGCCTCTAATATTTTCTGCTGGTCCTGAGAGTTCATTTTCTTACCAAAAGTTTACAAAAATGTTTTTCCATCAAATCTAAAACCACCCCAAGTCGTTACTGATTCAACTTGCCTCCAACTTGCTATCTACTAAAAAAAATTCTTGTTTCACTTCTAGCCCACTGACGGTCATGGGAATGGGCGAAATTTCTCAGTTGTTTTCCCTGGAATAATTTTTAAATTACATTTCTAATTCAAATGCATAATTTGTTTTATTTATTTTTATTTTTTGTTGTTTTAGATAGGCAATAGAATATCATCCTAATAAAAATATCAAAGAAATATGATATTTTAAATTTTATTTAAAATATTGTGTATTGTTGGAAAAACTGGGGATCGTATGACGTATATGTACGTGCATGACCGTCAATGGGTTCAAATCATGCAAGAAAAATTAATATCCATCTGCTATATCCAAATTCGACTATTCTCGAAAGGTTGTTCTCTTTTTGGCAAGTTATGACATATTTGGCAATCGGATTTTAATTCAACTCATTCCAAGTCAATTTTGGACCAGTTTCGGCCATTTTTGTTATGTCAGACCAGTGGATTCGTAATCTACTCACTTTTCTCATTTTTCTATAAAAAATTCTGAAGGATGTTCGATGAGGTCCAAAAATTGCAGTCGTCTCTCGGACTACAAGGAAGGTCAGACAATGCCTATATTTATAGAACAGCTAATTTTCAAATTTTTTTTTAAATATTTTTTACAATAAAACCAAATAAATCAATTAAAAAATATAAAATTGAAACATTTCTGAAAATACATGATAGGTATTTTAGCTTGGGATGTCATTTTATGATCAGTGTCTATATTTTCCGGACAGGCTGTTTTAATATGTATGTAGTGAATACTTAAAAACTGAACTTGTGAAATTTTATTGAATGTATTCAAAGACAGACATACAAAGAATCATTCAAACTATGACACGAATAACTTCTAAAAACCAATTTATAATATACTCTTTCAGGAAAACTTGGAACACTTGCACAAAGTAAGAAACTATTTAATATCATACTCCATTTTTAAATACATTACAAATGTGCATATTGAAATGATTTTTAATTACTCAGAGTCAATAATTCTGTATTTAACTATGATATACTATTAGAATATTAAAAAATAATATTTGTCTATTTTTCTTCTTTCTTTTTCTAAAAATTAATAATTTTATGTATTAATATAAAAATCTTTGTATCTTAGAACTTCCAAAACGTAAGTTAATATTTGTATTATATTTAACATATAGATGGAACATGGAACGCAATTATAATTTTCACAAAATACGTATTTTGTAAAATCCAATATATAAATATATATATATATATATAACGTTAGTTAAATTTTTCTGAAACTGTGTGTATTTTGTTTTCAAGACTCATATAAGTTTACTACTTTTTTTGCAGCTGAAATAGGCAAAGTATTAGGAGGTAAGAACAATTCCTTTTGAATAATAATGTGGTTATAGTCTATTTTGAAAAGAAAAATTAACAGTCAATATTTTATAACGTTAAACTTTCTATATTTCCAGAAACTTATTATGATCAAATATTTTATATCCCTATATTAGAACACAAGTTTTGAAGAGACACCTTTTTTATATGTCAAAGTACCTTAATTAATTTCTGGTCATATCACAAAATAAATTAAGTATTGGTATTGAATTACATAACTTATATTTGTAGATGATTTTACATTGCATTATTTATCCTTGCTGAAAATTTTCAGTAAATTTTAATGCGTTATGACTATGATAAAAATTTACTTATATTAAACACCAAACATATATTAAATTTAATTATATAATTATTCCTTCTTCAATCATTTAGGATTACCTTCACGTAAGTAAAATTGTACATTTTAAAATTTCTTAAACAAGATCTTCAGCGCAGAAATCTATTACTATATAATTATAATTAACACAAACATAAAAATTAAAAGCATAAAATATCTATTTTACGTTTTAGCGGACCTTGGAAACGTAATAGGCAGTAAGTAACTTTTAATATTTTAAATACAGTTTAAAATAATAAGTTATGAATTATACTCACTAAACGACACTAGGAAGAATCTCATACAATGTGTACTTGAAGGGATCAACGTTAAACTTCACATTTTCAATAGATATAGACCTTGTAGATATTTGTTCTGAAGAAAATATCTGAGGTTTCGATATAGTTTACAAAATTATCTAAAACTCTCCCAGAATATCCAAGTGAAAGTGTTTAAATATTTCCATGTTAAAGTGCATCCATACTAACTCTTTTGGAAGTTTTATTCACCATTGAAAATATATTCTATTACGAAATTGGATACTTGATAACATATTTTCTCACTAAATATATAACCGAATTTGTCATCTTAGGAAGATTATTTCCTTTCGCAAATGTTTTAAATTCAAATGTATTTGCTATAATTAACTATACTTAACAAAACTAGATTTCAGGCATTGAAAACTGAAAAAATGATTTTTTTTTTTTTTTTGTTACAAGTATGTAATGTTAACCATACAAATGAAAATAACAGTAGTGTTTTATTGACATTAATTGTTTCTATTTCATAAATTTAATGAAACTACTTACTTATTGAAAACATTACTTAAACTTTTGAAAAGATATTTGGAGAATTTTTATAACTTTAAGTTTTTACTTCAAGTATAAGCACCCACATTTTTGTATTTAAATTAAATAGTTTTGACTGAATTCTACAAAGTTCTACAATGCATACACTTCTGAGTTCAATTTGTAATATGATATCATTTCAAAACAATGTGTAAAATTTCTACAATTAAATATTTGATTTTATAATTTTAAAAAATATTTTTAGATATTCCCAAACGTAAGTATTCTCGATGTTTAAAGTCGAATTTTTCAAGAAGTATAACATCGAAATTAAGCATTTCAAATATTTTGCTTTGCTTTCACTTTAGAGTTAATAGTGTTTTTGTATTTAAACTATTATCCAATTTTATTTATTGGAATACTTCCATCCACTTTTCGGTTTATTTAAGACTATTATTAATAAAATTTAATAGCCTTTTTAATGAATCATCTTACTTCACACTTCTAATCAGCAAGTTCTAAAAAGATTTGAATTTTTCAAAGTGAAAGCTATAAAATGTCATATACATTATATAAATTCTGAACATTAAAGTACTTTCATCAGGATAGATTTGTGTCACTGTTAAATGCTTTTATATAATATCTCTACTTTAATTCTTCATTTAAGTGTTAAAACACCTAACACATTATATATGTAGATACTATCAGTTCATTTACATTCATAAAAAAGTAACTTTTTCTTTATGGAATGAGGATTATTTTTATTGCACATTTACATCAATCGGGATGGTGTACTACAGTGCACATACATATTGCAACCTTAATGCTTTGCTTTTTTTGCTTTTTTTTTTGCTTTTTTTTTTTTTTTTTTTGGCACAGTTGAATATTTTATATCCTAGATATTCAATAATTTTCTAGTGTAAGAAACTGTAAAAAAATGGCTGAAAAATGATTTCAACAATCTCACATCATAAAGTTAAAAAATGAAAATGCTATGAAAAACAATATTAGGAATATATCGTCAATGAATGCTTTCAGATTGCTCAATTTCAATTTTGTAGTTTTCTATTCAATTCTTAATTTGCATGGCAATTGAAAATTTGGTCATAACATACTTTTTTTTTTAATTCTTTTTCTTCAATTTTAACAAACACAACCACCGCGTTTACTTTGCAAAAAATCTAGATAATTGAACAAATATCAAAATTATTATTTGTATTATTTACAGAATAAACAAAATTTAGCTATAGAAGTAAATGTTTTAATTTTATAAAGAATAAATATACAAATTTGTTTACCTTAAAATCATAAGCTAGACTGTGTCTATAACAAATGTAAGTTCAATCACAAGCAATGCAAATACTTATGTCCATATACAAAAACACTAAAAAAAATTTTAGCTTTAAAAGTAATAAAAAAAGAGAACTAATAATAAAAATGCAATTTACAGTATTTATAGAGTAAAAAAAAAAAACATTTTTGAAAAAGGTATTTAAATAAGTTTTTTTAAATAATCATATAAAAATTAACCTTCTATTATTAACTTCTTTTTGAAGTTATAAGCATAGTACTACTGTTGTTTCCAATAATAAATATATTTGATGCATTATTAACTGTATTGCAGCTCAACTTGGAGATCTCCTTGGAAGTAAGATTTTTTCCTTCCTCATAATAGCAACAAAAATCAATAAAATTGATACGATAAAATGAGTAATGAATATTCAATTAATAATATTTCATCATCCATACTTATGCTTCTACAATACCTGATTTTTTTTATTTACCTTACTTACCTATTAAATATTAAATACAATATTTTAATCCGAAATTGCATACAGCCAATAATTTACAGCATTCGATAAGATCATATCAAATGTATAAAATGTTTTCGGTAAGAAAAAGCATGCATTCTCTGAGGTGAGTGCAGCAACCTATTTTAATGAGAATTGAATCTATTGTTTTAAAATTAAAATCTAAACATTAGATTTAATATGATTTGAAACACTTTCTTTAGCGTTTTTCAACATTAGCAATAAATTTTCTACTGACTTTTTTACGTAAAATTATTCATCAGTGGAATATATATCTTATAAAAACATATTTTTAAATGTTTCAACAACAAAAAAAATAATAACATACAGCAAAAGTTTGTTGTAAATCAGAATATTCTTTGAATGTAAATTTCTTTCTTTCAAAATTAATTTAAAATACATTTATTTTAATATACGGTATGAACCGTTAATGAGTCAAGCAAATCGTATTTAATTTTTTCTTTTTAAATTTTAAATGAGTCCTAATATTATCCAAATTAGCCAAATTAGCTAATTACAATTGAACCTAATATTATTCATGTGACAGAATTTTAATTATTTTAAATTTGACATTTATTATTTTGAAATCTCTAATTAAACTACATTAAGAATTTCATAATAAATAAATTCTTATATAATGTTGAGAAATACTTTATCTGACAGAAATATCTTTATTCCATTCTTCAGAATAATAAGAAAACTTAAGAATTTTAGATAGCAGTTTAAGTCAATATCATTTTGCATTAGCTGCTTATATTTTAATATATACTTTAGCTTTTAATATATACCAAAAAGAATAATAATAAACGCCAAATTCGTATATATGAAGGGACAGAAATATATATATACTCATAATTTCTTCAGAAATTACAATATATTGCAACCTTTTGAACACAATTTTCGATTCATTTTCTTTTAACAGAAATACCCAAAGGTAAGAAAACTTTATTGTCCTTAAAATTCTGTACAGTCATATTATTTTAAAGAAATCAAATTACGTTTGCCAAAATTTTTGTATTTGTAGCATTATATTTCATTCTAAAGAACTAAATTTTAAAACATTAACTGGCCAAACATAAAATTTTTGAATTGAAATCTACAAGCAAATCGTACGAAGAATAAGAAATTGGCATCACCAAAATGCGATTAAAAATATTAGAGTTTCCAAAAGGTTCGCTCGTGTAGCTTTTACAATTTGTGGGTAGGATACCGTATGGAGAGGAATCTTTAAAACAACTCTTGTAAATTTAGACTTGTGTAAGGGATTATTCATTGATCTTGACTCAGTCAGAATTATTTCATCAATATGCTTAATTATCAGTTATATAATAATGCCTTTAGAACACATTTGACTGTTTAAAGCCCTTTTTTACGGGGATTATTTAAAATTGCTTTTATGTACATTTGAATAAACGTGTATAGTCTTAGAATAATAGAGAACTGGATAATTTAGTAATTTGCTTTTTACTTATTGATTATTTTTACTTAAGATAAAAGAAATTACGTTAATTGGTGCAATTAATGCAACGACTACATGATCTAAATGAATGGAATTTAAAATAAATAATATTGTTTAATAAATTAAACTAAAAGAAAATATTCAATCGATGTTTTTAGGCTTGATAAGCAAAGAAAGTTTGTTGATAAAATTAAAGTAAAGCTAAAAATTTCTAATCTATCAATCAATTAAAGTTGTATTATCTATACATGGCCATAATTTAGAAAGCAACAAATATCAAAATATTTGCTTTAATCGTTAATGAACATGTATCTTTAATTTTTCAGGTCAACTTCCAAGTCTTGCTGGAAGTATGTATAAAATGAAATAAATATTTATTCTTCTATATGTATATGCATATACAATATAACTATAGTTTCCAATTTCTAATCATCTAATAATAAAATATATCTAATAATAATATTTTGTGTGCTTGTAATTATTATTATTACAAACATTAAACAAGTTTTTTGGAATAATTTCTAAATAAAATTTATAGATACATTGTATGTTCTTTAGTGTAAAAATTTAATTACATGTTTACATTTATTTAGAAAAACGGAAAAATTTTAGAAAAATTTTATTTTGCAAAAAAGATATTTTCTTCGTTTTTTAACAATATTTTACTGCTTTGATAACTTCAAAACTTCAAGTATTACTGAATACTTCTCCTTAAATATTTAGGGGACTATATGTGTTGATCTAAATTCGAAATTTGTAACACAAAAGTAGATTATGCCATTTATATTTCAAAAGTTAAGATAAAATTTGTATATAATTATTGCAATTTATCATAACTGTCTATGATTAAAAAATCATATTTAAGTAGTAAAAGCACAGATTAAAGTTAAGTTGAAAAAAAAAAAAAAATGAAGAAGAAGAAAAAAAAACTTTAAAATTCATGAATGCAACCAATATTCCATTTGAGAAGTCTAAAATCGGAAATTTGTGAATAATTTTGAGCGTTAATATTGTATTGATCAACTAAATAACCAATGTATAACTGAAAAGGCGATACCTGATTCAAACTCTTTTCTTTTTCGTAATCAACCAGCAAAATTTGAGCTCAGTTTTCACAATACTATTCCATGAACAGCCATATTTTATATCAACAAAGTGAGAATAAGTATTACAACACATATTTTATACGAATAGAATTGTTTTAAACCAGAAAGATTTTGTTCTGCAAAAGGAGTATCTGGTGACAAAATGTGATTGGAAAGAGGAAACCCATAAAATAGATATTTAGTTTTTGATTTCTATCATTCTGTCAGTGATTTTTTTTTTAATAATATTTTACTTTTATTTTAGAATTACCAAAAGGTATGTATAACATAAAAAGTGCAATAAACTTTTAAAAAAATTAAGTACTGCGATTAAATGAATAAATGAATAATAGACATCTTTAAATTTAAAACATATATATATATATATCTTCTTACATATTTATCTGTCGGAAATTAAGGTAAATGTAAAGGTGAAATTTGAAAAATATATATATATATATATGTATTATGATGACATTTAAATATATTATTTGTTTTTTTGAAAGATATCCGGTCCAACTTATATAAAAATGCGAAAAAAATTAAAAAGTAAAGAATCATTTGCCAAATATCAAAAATCTTCTATCTAACAGTAAATTTATAGAGAAAATCAATTTGTTTATTAATTTCAGCAAATAAAATTAAAAAATAATGAAAAAATATTATTTCACAATATAATTTTGCATTCAAATATGTTTGATACTATTTTTATATATTCCTTACCTTCAGGAATATTAAAGATTTTTTATGAACATCATAATTGAGGACTAAAAATGGAAAACTACCTAAGTACCCAAAAAAAATCGAAAGCCTTTTTTTACGGAAAAATTTCCTATATAGCAAAGTAAACAAAATGGAGAACTCCCAAAAGGCGATCTTAAGTAGCAATAGTTTAAATTCAATCTGAAGTATGTACTTATGCATTGTCTTAAGTACAAGTTGCAATAATGTTTCGGCTCTCCTGAAAAATTTTCTTATTTAGGACTTTGCTCGTTTTCCATTTCTAGTCCTTAATTTAGTTAATCTGATCCATATATAGTATCAGAAGAAAAAACACTTTTTTATAATAATGATAATAAACTTAATTTCATTACAGGTCAATTAAATAATATCCTAGGGAGTAAGTAAATACTATATAAATATTTGTTGCTTGTTTAATAAAGACAATTCCAGAAAATACATAATAAAAAAGTTCCGCAAAAATAGTGTTGTCTGGATCATTTGTATTACATTTAAAAGAAGATAGATGGAAAGGATAAATTAAGGTTGCAATTTTTGTTACATTCAATTCCTTTCAGTAATAAATCGCTTTTTTTTTTTTTTTTTTTTTTTAAATCACAAAAGAATTAGTTTCAATTTCCATTTTTTTGGAGTAGGGTGTGAGGGGCTGTGAAGTATAATTTAAATTCTGTAATTCCCTTATTAAATTAGATATGAAAATTACTGCTTTCATGTCCTAAAATATCTGTCACAAGTCGCATTTCATGAAAAATTAAAAAAAAAAAAATGCTTGAATTCACAATTTTAGTAATTGAGCATTTTTACGTTTGGAAGCATAAAAAAAGCATGTTTGTTTAAAATGTTGCCATTAAATTTTCAATTTATAATCAAACCTCTGTGTAAATTTTTTAGATCAAAATTTGCCGGGTAAGTTAGAAATGTTAATTTTACTTTTAATAAATTTCAAAAGAGTGCAAATTTAGTGTAATATTTATTTGAATTTTTGTAGAAATATACTCATAATTAATTAAAATACAAATAAATATTTGTGTACAGGAATTGGAGGCAGTGGAAATGGAGGTCTGCCAGGATTAGGAGGAAGTAAGTGAACCATTTTAGACGATCTTTTGAAAATATATATTATAAATTACAATAGTTGCATACTGTTGATTAGCATATGACTTTAGAGAGGGAAAAGTGAGTATTATTGCCTGATCATTTAATAAAATTTATTAAATTAATACAATTCCTAATTTATGATCCTTTAGGCATACCAATTTTCATTGGTTGACAACATTGGTTTTTTTTTGGTAAAATTTTCACTACACATTTGGCAAAAACTGAAATGCGTATTTTGCTAAAATAAAAAGGTGTTATTAGAGGTAACCAAAGGTTTCTGAAAAAGGTGTAGAAAACATACTGGCACTATGTTTGTCTGTGTTTTAAATTATAAGCTAAAATATAATCAGGAAAATGGATGCAATATATGTTTATTACATTTCAGACTGAATATTTTTCAAAAACCAATTATATTTATTTTAGTTTGGCTTTTAATTTTGGAAATATAAACTTGTAAGAAAACGTTAAAAAATTTGATTTATTTATTTCTATTAGAATATTATTCGGTATCTCAAAAAATCCATTTATTGGAAACTATACTATCATTAAAAAATATTTTTTTTTAAATTATTTAAATTTGAAATTATTTTAAAAGTAAGAAACAATATTTATATTGTATGCTTTAAATACACAACTACCAAAACGAGGTTTTAAAATTGTATTGATAACTTGCTGACCAACGGCGATTTGATTTATAATGAACCTTCCTACAACAATATATAATTTTAAATATTCATGCAAATTAAACTTTTGTTCTGTTAAATTTGAGGCCTGATTTTATCTGAAAATGTATCCATTTCTTCCTTGATTCCTGTCAATGGAAGTTAATGATTATTTACATTCACATAAAATCTTATTATTGGTATCCGCTTAAAAAATCAACTCAATAATAATTATGATGTTTAGTTTCAATTTAACTATGCTTAAAACTATTGTTTCAATACACAAGTATATGAAAATAACTTTTTTAATGTTTAATGAACATTTTGAAATTTATTTCTGATTTTCATTTTCTAGGTTTGCCCGGAGGTAATTAAAAACTATTTTCTACTAATAAATTTTGTCTAGGTCAAATTTAGTATAGATGTAACCTTCAGCAAAGATTCTGTAGTATCCTATGGTTTAAACTATGTAAATTGTTTGAAAATATATTCCCTTTATAATAATTGCAGGTTTCAGAATATAAAATATGTTTATGTATGTTTTCCTATGATCACATTTTAATATTGATTATAAAAGATAAATAAATATAACTTTAAATTACTAACTATATGTAAGCACAAAAATTTAATTTAAAAAATATTTAATAGGAAAAACTGTATACATGGAACTGTCTTATCAAAATAATTCATAACACGTGCATTTTTTTCCTTTCTCTATTTAGTTTAAACATATTTTTATCATTATAAATTTACCTGAAAATCATTTTTTTTTTTTTTTTTTTTTTTTTTTTTTGTGTTGTAGTTGATCCAGGAAGTATTCTTGGAAGTAAGTATTTATTAATTTAGCAATTACAAATTAAATTTTATTTTTCGAAATAAAAATTGTACTTTAATATCTTAATAACTTCTTTTCATTAGATATTAGGAAGTTGAAAAGAAAAATGTAATTTATTTAAAATTGTGTCTATATCTAAAAAATATTCCTTAAGTATTTCCTATCTCAAGAATTATTAGATGCTTCAATAAATAGTTAGGTATTAAAATCGCAAATGTGGGTCATAATTTATTTGGATTGTGCAGTTATGAGGAATTTAATTAAAAAAAAAAAAAAGATCTTCTAGTAATAATGTACAGTAAATATTGTTTTTAATATACTAATATAAAATGTTTTTTATTATTCTGTAAAATTCAGTCTCAAATATCGAAACACACGAAGAACAGAATTCTGCCTCTCAAATGTTCTCCCGACGAAATTTTTTGTGAAACGTGAAAATTCTCAGAACCGAAAAATGAACTTTTTAGAAATTAGTAGTTTAAATCCGAGACAAAATTAAGATGTGTTACTAAAAGATTACTTAATCTTCTTATATGTGTGTATCAATTTGTTTTAAATAATGAAGCATTTCAATATAAAAGTTTGTTGATTCTTAAAAGGGGTGCCAAAATCAAGTGTCCTTGATTTGGAGATAAATATTTAACATAAGGTTGAAAAGCAAAAAAAAACGTTTTTTTAGATAACAAGACAAAAGTTTATAGAAATAAAATCAGGATGAATTTTAACGTGGGTTCTCTCTTTTGGTCCTGAAGACATCCAACCGGTTATTGATTTCCAGACATGTTCTTTTCAACATTTCAGCATTCACAGTAACAATAATAGTGGTTACTGGGACTCGAAAGTCCTCAACACCACGGATGATCCTTAAGTACTCTTTGTATTTGAAGTAGCCCTAAAAGAAAGTATTTAGTGGAATAACGTCTGAAATTGACACTTTTTTTTTTATCATTACGTTTTAACTTTCTGTTAAGTATAGTGGCCACTTAAGTGATATTTAATTCGATTACCCTGTATTTAACACATAGAAAAGTAATTATGTGGTTTGTTTCTTAATGTTTAAAATGCAAGCACTAAGTATGAAATATTTTATTAGAAATACTCTAACATTTGAATATACAAAACAAAATTAATAGTAAATTTCTTTTATGGTGCTCATAATTATTATAAATCTTTACTATGAAAGTTATGACTTCTTATATTTTAAAGTGACAAAAAACACTTTACAATAAACAAAATTGAACAAAATAATCTTGGTGGAGACGTTTTGTTAAGTAAAAAACGTAATGATCTGCATGTAGTATATTTAAAACCTGTAAATTCGTATAGTGGAAAATAATATATAGCGAAAACTGAATCTGATTCGTCCTAAATTTTCAAAAATTACATTAAAGAGAATAAACTTAAGAGAACACCGACAGGCTCAAATATAAAAAACTCATTTCATTACCATCAACAGGATTCAAAGAATAACACATCAATAAGAATTATCCAGGTTATTACATCGGGTATGAAGTATACTGACTAGACCCATTTCGGTCAAGATTAATTATGAAACATTAAAGATTTTAACTTATCCAGAAGTGTTTGAGAGTCAGTTTTTTTCTTTCCTGACCTTACAGTTAGCCTTATATTGACTTTTCTGAGGAAAGGACAGACGTTTTAATGAGTTTTTGCAATATCCCTTATTGGTTGGAAGAGGATAGGGGAATTCTATTATTTTGATTGGGTACACTTAAGAATGAGATGAGTAAGGCACATACGTCCCAGTAGGAGCTGGTAGGAATTACTCCCAAGAAAACACTTTTTTTAGGTACATCTATGTTACAATATGGCACAGGGGAAAATGTCATAAGGTTCCTGTTTGGATCTTCGAATCTTTTATTTTCAATGTGATAAACATAGCTTCATGAAGATAGCTTCATCACAATATATTGCGTTTTTTAGCACATTTTAGTAAATATATATTGATTTAAATATTTCCAAATTAATTAAAATTGTAAATGTTCCACCTCTTTTTACGATACAAAAGTATATATATAAAAATTTAAAAAACATACTTTTTTTTAGATCTTCCGAAAGGTGAGTCATATTTTATTTTTACATGGATTTTGAGAATTATTAAATTACTACAATTTTAATGTTATGAATTCTTTCAGCTGATTTAGCAAATATTGCAGCAAGTGAGTTTATATATTTTTTTAAATCGAACGTAAACCATATTTTAAAAAATCTGAACTATAAGATGTAAAAAAGTAATGTGACTTATTCCTGATTATTATTTGAATACAATTTTGTTTGAAAGTATGAAGAATATTACACTGTAAAATTTACCTTAATGATATATATTTACCAATAAAACACGTATATAGAAAATATCTCTTAATTACTCTCGATCCAAGAATATTTTGATTTGAACTTCAGGATCATGAAAAGCCCAAGCTTCTTTCAAAACATTTCCTTTATATTTTTATTATAATTTCCATCCTACATTAATAGAAATTACTTTGAAATTAATTTTTAGTTATGTTTTGTATGTAAGGACTTTAATTTACATATCATTATTACTTACCACTGGTACAAAATACATCATAGAAAAGATATACATCGTCCTGACTTGCTGATTTGTAATTTTAATGCCTTCTTTTTCCTTTTTGGTGCAAACACCTTTCAATCAAACCTTTTTAATATTTGATTTAATGACTATAGACTATTGAGAAAGAGTAATGTTTTGTTTCCCACCTTACCAAAATTTGAGGTTCCAGTCTTACATTAATAATGGTGTGGAAGAGAATGAGCGAGTAAGAATGGTATAAAAATTACATTCCTTGCCAATTAAAAGACATAAATAACGAAGAAAATATTTAATTAGCAAATAAATAACAATTAAGCTCCTGATTTATTATGACCACTAAATTTAATAGTCTGATTTTCTTAGGTTGTTTCGTTTGAATAACAAGATTTTGGTTTAATCACATATTAAACCAATATCAAAACAATTTTTTTTTCTCTTGAATTTCATTCTGTTGAACTTATGAAGTAATTTAGGAATTAACTGGTTCGCACATTATTCTCTTAGATCTACCTGCACGTAAGTATGCATTTTTATATCTAAGGATTGAAATATTAATACCAAATATGATTAAACGTTTCTTATTGGTTTTGAGGTGAATGCTAAGCAAACTAGTCCACCTTTCGAATAAATTACGTTCTTTTGATTATTTTTTAGAAATATTTATTTAAAAATTGCGTGCGAATTTATTCTTAAAAATAATTTGTAACTAATGTTTCATTTTCATCTTTTATTATAGCACAATTAGGAAGTCTTACAAAAGGCAAGTATCAAATTTATAATGAATTTAGATTTAACTAAAAACTTCACTTATATATATATATATATATATATATATATATATATATATATATATATATATATATATATATATATATATATATATATATATAAAACTAGTAAAGTGAAACATAGTACAAAAATTTAAAGGTGTCTTAAAATGTATCTTAATTTAAATTATTATTGATGTGGCATTACACGAATGTAGTTATAATACATAGATCAGCGATTCTCAACCTGTGGGGCGCTTCCTCCTAGGGGGGCGCGATCATACTAGAGGGGAAGCGCGAGAATATCCAAGAGAAAATATTATTTAAAAAAAATTGATTTACTGACTGAAAGGAAAGTACACATACACGTAGAAAACAAAATACATTTCGACATATTTAACAAATAAAGTAAAACAACTTACTAAATCAAAACTTATTTAATCCAAACATACTAAATTAAAAACAAATTTAATAATTATTAGTGACTTCCTTGGACCTAACCCACTCGTAACTTGATCCGCCTAAAAATTTATCCATGAGTCTGCATAAATCTGCTCCCATGAATATTTAATATAGGGAATTGCAATTAACACGAAAACATATATAACATACACATTCACGATCGATTCGATAGCGATAGAAGGATCGACTAGAATAAGACTGGCTGGAATTGAAATTTGAGTTATCGAAAATTTTCTTTCTTCCTATGAGAAAACATTTGCTCTGCGTATGCTCGAGACGGCATCGGTCGTGTTCACCGCACGCTTGGCTAAATGCCAGATGTGGTTTCTCGCCAACAAGGGCTTGCTTCTACTCTTGTTTTGGCAGTTAGTTAAAAATAATTAAAAAACAGAATCCAAAATACTCAATATATATTATTGTTGTATCCATTTTATTGTAAACTGGGACGCGATTTAAATTATGATTGAAAACTGGGCCGTGAATGCTGAAAGGTTGAGAAACGCTGTATGTCATAGATGGATTAAATAATAAATTTCCTTTCATTTTCATATATTTGCTAACTGATCTTAATACGCGAAGTTAAGCTTAATAAACTTTAAATTTTAAATTTTAGATTTACCCAAGGGTGAGTACATTTTTGGAAGTAATTTTAGAAATTTATTATAACATATTTTCATAAATGTTCAATTAGTTAAGTTATATCGTAAAGAAACCTGCATTTAAATTGTTCATTGCCAATCATGAAATTAAAAAACTATATATTCTCATCTTTTATTTTTCTGTTCAAATCAATTACGAGATCAAAATCAGAAGTTCTAACTTTTCTTTAATGTAAAACGTTGTTTGAGTATAAATAACTTAGGTTATACACTTCAAAATATTTTAAATTTATATTCACAAAATGTATCCATTATTTATATTCTAGATACCTTAGGAAGCATAGTAGCAGGTAAATTTGTTTGTTTTTTAACTTCAAATTTTGTTTATATAATTAATGACTTTTCATGGAAAATTTCCAAACTAGAATAATACTGTATATTTTATTTAACTTTATAAAAGGGTTATATACTATCAAATGGTAAAAGTTGTTGGAAGATAAAAATATATTTGTCTCAAGAGCTAATAACCGTTTAATATCTATCCATGATTTAACGAACTTATAACAGTCATTATATCTATTTATATATAGAATTAATATAGCACATAAATATATATGATTTAACATAATAACGTTTATACAAAGTCCTCATACATACAATACAGATTTTACCTGAAATTAAGTACAAAAAATTAATACTTGGACATCCTTTCTGATAATACTTATTACTTGTATTTAATTTTATTGAAAACTTATGTTTTAAATTATAAAGTATAACGATATGTCTATAACAATATTTGATTTTTAGGTCTTCCCAGTGGTAATATATAAGAACTTATAGTTATTATTTTTTGTTCAATTCTAAGGATTAATAATTTACTACAAATACACCATTAATCCTTTTAGTAATTTGGTTATTAAAGAATATTTTCAAAACAACATTGTTTAAAAACGAGCATTGGATTGTACAATATTATTCTCTTTATTTCATCTTCGGACTGAATTAAATACTAAAATATTTGTTAATATTTCAAATTAAATTGCCGATTAAAAAAATCAGAATGCTTCTACTTTCTAATTACTTTTTATGAATGTGTATTAATCATTTTCAGGATTTTAATAAACTCTCTTAGAAATATATAAATAAACGTCATTCATTTTTCAATTCATTAAATTTCAAACAGTTAAGTACATGTTTTTGTGTTTTGATAAAAATTTAAAATAATTTTTTAAGAACGTCAAAAATAGCCAATATGAAGAAAAAAACAATCGATTAATACATATGTTATTTTATGTTGTAATTTAATATCTTTGCGGCTACTTTTTTCTCTCTTTCCTCAATTTAAAATCAATTAATTTAATTTTTTATGAATGATTACTCATAAAACTTTAAAAGAAGGGGTAAATTTAATGTATCTTTAAACAAAATAATTCAAAAATCTTTTTTAAAAAATAATGCTATTTTGAAGGAGAATAAAAATGCCGTATTCTAACTCGTAATATTTCATTACCAATCTTACAAATTGTTCCAATGTTACGTAAAATCCTTACATTTCATATTAAAAATCAAATTTGTGAATTATTTGAAAATAATTATATAAAATGGCGAATAATTATTGGTTATGTGTCTTCTAGGTCAAGTAGGAAGTCTCATTGGAGGTAAGTAAATTAACCAATCACTCAATTATTCATAAGTATCTTTTGCGGTTCATAATGAAGCCCCCCCCCCTTTCCAAATATATATATATATATATTATTATTACATCAACAAATAAAAGAATAGACAAAAAGAATTAATTTTCTAAACAAGATGAACATTATCTTGCATTATTATCCAAGAATTGCCAATGCTATTTGCTTTATGCATTTTTAATTGACACATGGATTTACGGATGTAACAAGTTGCACATTTCAATTCAAATATAAATTTCAAATGTGATGAATGGGTGACTCAATTTATTTCATCAACGGACTGATTTTTAAAAGTTTAATAGGATTGAAACACAAAAGATTATTTTAAAAGTCACACAAACACAACAAATGAAATATTAAGACAATTATACTGGGAACACATACATTTCTGGGAGAATTCCTCACCTCTGGTGTTGTTAGTTCGGGCGATATAATTAAACTGAATAATTATCTACTCGAAGTAGGTCTCCACCACGTTAATAGATGGCGTTCGTAGTACAGCCCGGCGAGAGTGTCACACAAATAATTTATTTATATTTTCTGTTGGTAGTTTTTATATTATTTATGTATTTTTAGATTTACCTAGTGGTAAGAAACCCTTTTACATTTTCGTATTACGTTGAAAATCAATCATGTAATGTATGATTAATAAAGTTTAGAATTAATATAAATATAGAAATTTAATATTAATTTTTTTTTTCGTTCTATGACAAATGTTGGGTTATATAAAATTAGTTATTTTTATGGTAGTAAAGATATAGATTGCTTCGCAACAATCTGCGGAACTGTCACACATTTATTTAAATAAATATACTTGATGTCACTGCATACGATATGGCGTTTAAATTACTTTTCAATTTTCAAACATATTATTATCATTTGTAAAATAATAAAAAAAAATCAAACAAAGAAAATACATTATGTTAAATATAGAAACATCCATTAAGATACTGTTTTTTGAAGTTGTTAAAATTAAAAAAAATAGCGAATGAGAACCCTTTAGGTATATAGTTTAAAAATGAAAATATTAAAATACAATGAATTCATTCGACTTCAATTTTTATTTTATTTTTCTAAATTATAAACATTTTTACCTTTCAGCTGACGTGCATTCCGCCATTTCAAGTAAGTTTAACGAAGCAGCTTATTAAATAAACATAATTTATAAAACTTATTTATAGAAGGTAAATAGGTATTTTCAAGATAAAATTGCAATATAAAATCACAAAAGAAGACCCAAACTCAATAGTGGATATTTATGTATTTTTTAGTTAAAGAACTTATTGCATAATAATTTGTAAGAAAAGCCAGATCAGATCTTTTATTTGGACATGCAACGTACACCAAAGCTTTGTTTGCTTATATCTTACCGTATGCGATGTACAAGTCCTTTTCTTTATCTACTGCTCAAAACGTTATTATTGCATTTTGCACTTTTCCTTTGTCCCTGCAAATATTTAAATCAACGTCTGATTCTAGAGAGCTGTAAATTTGATAAAGGAATATAAAAAAAATGACAATTAGGGCTTTACAGTTAAGAAAAAGTGAGTTTTTAGGGCATCTGAAAACTATATTGTACTGTTAGTTGAGCAATGCTTATTTATTTCTATCCCAGAAGCTTTTGTTTCTAAATAATTTGAAACTGAGTTAAGAATATTTCTTAAAATATGAAAATGTAGGTATTAAAGTGGTTGCAATGGTTTAAAACTATTCTTGAAGAATTGTATGACGAAAGTAAAATATCATGCATATGCAGATCATTTCAGTCGACTTTAACATAAGCATATCAACGACGCCTTTTCGGAGTGAGTATAAAACGGTTTCCGTTCAAAACGGATGCTAAATGTATAAATGAGGAAAATCGGAAAATGAAATCACCAACAATTGAGAAAAGTTATGTTCTGAGACGAGTTAAGTTTCAGTTTAGAGTCTGTTTGTTACAATACCACATTCTGAAGAAAGCGTGGTACTCGCCTTTTCGATACAAACATCACGTAAAAATATCGTTTCACAATGCAGAGTTATTTTCTGGGCTGGCAACATTGTGGAAAGTGGCGCAAACTTCCACATTTTTATAAACGAGTCTTTCACTGGTAATTGGTACAGAAAAGAAGTGATTGAATCTACTGTTTGCCACTTTTAATGTGATATTAATTTTATTATTTATTTTAATCATAAAAACGCAACCTTCACCATTTAGTCCTAGTCGATAATTTTTTAAATGTGAATAAATTAAGGACATGCAGTGATCTGCCTACTCTCCTGACCTCAAACCCTAAAAAAATGTGAGACATGCTTAGAAAACGTATTAGTATCTTCATTCTCTCCCCAACCCCCACAAGATTAATTGTAAGCCAGAAGATGCAACAAATCTTATTAATTCTGGGATTTCCATTGCTTAAATTGTTATTTCTAAGAGAAACTTAAAACAATATTTTTCCTTTTGCCATTTTTCGGGTAATCTTACTATTTGGATAAAAAAGACATTTTTATTATTCACCTTACAACATATTTCCTAATGATTACCAATTTTCTTTCAAAATTGATGTATGTTTTGTGAAATATCAAAGAAATTAAAGAAATTTCTGTAAACAGACTTAAAAAAAAATCCTTAAAGGTTTGGTTTTTATTGTGCCAAAAACTGACAGCAAATCCTTTTGCATGTACGATGCGATTTTTTTTTTTTTTTTTTTTTTATTCTTTTTTTTTTTTTTTTTTTCCCATTACCATGACTTCTTTTACTTCAATATGTGATAATTCCATGTCAACTCTTTTTAGAATTAGCTGTATATCTTTATAAAATTTTGTATGGTAATATATAATATACACAAATTAATGTATTAGAATGATGTGATGTTAAAAGTTCAATGATGGACACATTTTCACAGTGTCTTTTGGGCATTCACTGAAAACCACAAAAATATAGAAAAAATAGTATTATAACAGCTTGGCGTTATTTTTTTTTTTGCAGAAATACCAACTAGTAAGTAAAACAATCAATCTTGTAAGGAAAATTGTGCATAATCAAAAGAAATTTTATTATGAAATAAAATGTCATATATAAGCATAGATCGAAATAACTATTCGATTAAACATTCATTGAAATTTCAAATTTCAAAATTACTTCAACTGAAAAAAAGAAAGTAATAAGATATTTTCATTTCAAAATACAAATTGAGGTTTCGCGGATTCCGTATGAAATCAAAGTTTTTATTTCAGATGCTTGGATACTAAATTTTATGTTATTTATACTTTATTTATTACTATTTTTGATTAATTTCCAGTTCTATAATTCAAAAATATCAAAACATAATTTTTAACACTTTTATATATTTGGTTAAAAAATTCATTTATTTCGCAATAAAAATATGTCTTGCTTCTTTTTAAGATGAAATCAGGAGTGTTCTTGGAAGTAAGTTTAGACAATAAACATTTAATAAATTTTCATATATGCGCTGCATTGAATATCTACTCTAAATTTAACGACAAGCTCATTTGAAACCATTTGATTTTTACTTTGTATGTATTTCATAAATCTCTTATTTGTTGTTATTATTATTTCAATTATATTTTATCTAATTAATTAAGGTAATAAAATATAAATTGAAATTTATTTTTGCAGTTTAAAGATTTTATTTTGCAATTTAAAGATTTTATTTTGCAGTTTAAAGGTTTTATTTTGAAATTTAAAGATTTTATTTTGCAGTTTAAAGATGTACCAAAACAATGAATTGGGAAATTTCTTTTTTGAAATTCAAAAAAATATTAGCAAAAAAAACTTTTGTTGTACTTGAGTTAATTTTAAATATTTTTAAATTGATAAAACTATGAATAAGCATAAAGCATTCATGTTATAGAGTAAAGAAAATCAATAATATTCTAATACAAAAATAGCGTACTTATTCCGTGCATTATTTACCATACGAATTTCATATTCATGAACAAAGAGCAATAACTCTTTTTAATTAAAAATTATGTATTAATATGTAGTTAATAATATGCATATCAGTTAATGAAATGTATTCTCCTTAGAATTACCAAGTGGTAAGTGATTTAAAGAAACAAACTTTTAAATAGTATTTATAAACAATATTTCAGAAACACAATTTATCATTTAAATCAAAAGAGTAAAGATGTTAGTTTCATTATTAAATCTTATTGTATTACCAATAAAAAAAGATATCTTTCCAATTTATCTTTAACAATTTTCATAAAATTTTGGGAATCAGTAAGAGATGCACTGTCAAGACAATCTTAAGGAATATTTAAATCATTGGAATTCCAATAGATTTTAATGTCATTAAAACTAATCTCTTAATAAAAAAATACACTATTTCTCTGAGGAGTTTCATTACTGTCTTAGTATTAAAATGAAAATCCGAGTAAATAATAATAAATAATCCGAAGTAAAAAAAAAAACTAATATAGTGCATAGCTACATATATTATAATACATTAATATACAGTGTTACAATATACTGTGTTGAGTTGGGAAATATTATGTAAAAGGTATTGATAACTACTGAAACTGTTCCAAAAATTTTGCTTGGTTAAAAAAGAAATAAACATGACGATCTCAAAACCTCTGTAAACGTATAATAGAGTCTAAAATATATTTTGAGACCATCCCTATTTAATATTTTGTATTGTCATCTCCGAATGTGCGTACATCTTTCAATGAAAATGTTAATTAATCACATTCCCTAGTAGCACAAATTCGAAGGCCAATATAAAATCAACACTTGAAAATCTCCATGTAGAGCGTTGTAGACTTTATGTTGTTACGGATCTTTTTTCAATCTCGCTCAGAGCATGGTAAAACATTATTAAAGTTTTGAAAAGAGGATGCAGGGTATAAAAATTAGAAACTGTCATTAGAAAAAGCGGAAGTGTAAAAAATATATTTTGTGGGGTTGTTTGACATGTTTTTTTTTTTTTTTTTTTTTTTTTTTTTTTTTTAATTTTTTTTTTTTTTTTAAATTGTGCATTTTGTAAAGATGCCCAAGATACTGCATGAGCTGGTTAATCTTCCCAGAGCTCTTGTTTCCAACAATGGCCAATAGCGCAGATTTACCCGGGTAGCGGTATTTTTGGATCAAGAAATTTGGCGCCTGCTCCAAATCGAACCTTACAGCTATCTTTTTTAATTAAATATTTACCAAATTATCAAATTCAAATATTGCTTGATACATCGACAGAGTTTCTATTACTGATTTATAAAAGTTAATAGCTTGCAGGCCACTGATCTCGTAACTTCAGTTCAAACAAATTTTGGAATTCTATCTCCGATTCTCTTGCTTGAAAGAATTCATCAAATATCCATTGCCAAATGTTCATTTCTCTTAATATATAAAATGAAGATTTTCACTATAAAGATTATTCTTAAGCAGTTATTGATAAAAAGTTGTTTGTAAGATATTGACATTTTTATAATGCATTTTATATTATTATAACTAAGATTTTAACTTTTAAATCAAAATCTTTAAAAATATTTATTTCAATTGCAGCTCAACTGCAAAATATTTTGGGAAGTAAGTAAATTGTCTATTTTTAGATGATATATTACATTATTTTTAGGAAAATTATTTATCTTTTTTTGTATGTAGCAAAATATCTGAAAGTAATTCATAATAAATATTTAAAATGTACAAAGATGCTAGAGAAATAAAGAAAATATACAAATGTGTAAATATAATGTTATCTGCATTATTTTTTTAGGTCAAGCGGCCAACTTACCAAGTAAGTCAAATACATATTCAACAAGTTCACTCTTAATTTTATGGCACTTTAATGCGAATGAGAGTAAATTTAAAAATGCAAATCACAGATCTCTCATCTAAAAAAAAAAATTAGTGCCATTAGGATCAATTAACGTAATCAAACTAAATAAAATAACTGAAACTATGTTTTTGTATGCAAACCATTTCTTAAAAATTTTAATACCATCCTTTTTCCTATCATTTAAGAAAAAAAATTATAAAAAGAGTTTAAATGTTTGAACAATCCCATTTTAGGGAAATAAATTTTAAATAAAGTATGAAATATGCTAAATTTAAGAAATTATTCCTGAACTTATACATATATTTAGAATATATTTACAAAGGACAAAAAGCGTAGGTGCAAAGCTAATTTCTTTAAGCTTAATGATGAAAAGATTTCAATATACATATATTGATATTGCTAATATTTTATTGAGTTATTAGTCGTTAATTTTTAAAAATGATTTTTATGCTTTGTTTTGATATATTTTTAACTATATTCAGACATTCCTAACCGTAAGTAAACATTTTATTAAACACTATACTTGGTAAAATGTGTTGAATAAAAATATTTAATTTTATTACTATGCTCATTACTATTGGTTACTTCAATAAATACTGCATAAATTAAAAAAAAAAAAAAAAGTATTTACTTTGATTATATTTTAAGAATTAATTAATTTTAAAAGGTTTTGTAAAGAGTGAAAATTGTAAGAACTTTTGACAAGCAGCAACGCATTGAATACCATGTTTCAAATTATAGCGTAGTACAATAAAACAAAATTATTTTAACATTTAACAAAATTGCACAAAATTCACAACAGCAATAATATGAAATTTGATTTACGATCATAAAGTAATTTTTGTTGGGTTAACAATTCTTGTTTAAAGTACTGCTGCAAGTTTATAAAATATATTGGATAAGTATTCTTACAAACAATTTTTCACTGTTGGAAAATTAACGGTCATTAATTTGTTTACAGCTCAGTTAAAAAGCATTCTCCAAAGTAAGTGATGAATAAATACATATTTTTCTTAAATACAAATGCAAATTTCCCTCCAAAATGTGAAAATGAAGGAATATATTGTTACATTTTAAAAGTATTGAGAGTTAGTAATATTACTATACAGATGCTAAACATCGAATACAAGTATTATAATATCTAATTTTCAACTAATTTTATGCTTCAACCATTTAGATTTACCTAGTGGTAAGTAAACAATTCTTTAGTATGTGCAATAGTATCGTTTTAAGAAAAACGCAAAAAAACTATTTTGAACTAGTTTTAAAATTTGCTAGAAGAGTAGTACTATTTTAATTTAATTTAACTTTGACTACAAAAGTACAAAATTTAGGTAAAAAGTCATAAAAAACATTATTTTGTATTCATTCGCAGGATTAATATTATTGATTGAAATGCAAGAAAAGGCTCGAGAGAGTTTAAACAAAACTTTAGAAACACCAAGGATAAAAGATAGCAATTCATATCCATAAAAGCATGTTATAAATTACTGAGTTCAGAGTGTCTTTCTAAGATATTTCGTAAAAATGTAAAGACAGGCAGAAGGGAGTGAAATAAGCAAATTTTGTAAAGAAAATGTGTGCGCAAAAGTATTGTTTACTTATTAGAAGGTTGTGTAATTACGGGATAAAAACCATCGTTAGCAAATTTAAAACTCAATGGATTCCAAAAACCTCGGCACTCTTGTTTTCCCCACCTTACTTACTCTCTTAGTGCATTTCCCCTAACTCGCTGGCTACACGTTTACCTATGGATGCAGGTCATACCATGCTGATCTATCGCGAATTTAAGGTTCTTGGTCAAAAAATATTGGAGTCAATTTTCAAACAATTTCCGTGCTTGATGTTCCCATAAGTTCTCCATTGAATTTAGGTCTGGACTAAGCGATGACCAGTCCATTGCATTGATGTTTTTCATATTGAGCCATATATTTGTCGAGTTTGATACATTATTTGGTGCCCTGTCCAGTTTAAATACGCAGTTCCGTCCTCCTAGCAAATCCTGTAGTAGAATAATATTGGCCTCTAATATTTTCTGCTGGTCCTGAGAGTTCATTTTCTTACCAAAAGTTTACAAAAATGTTTTTCCATCAAATCCAAAACCACCCCAAGTCGTTACTGATTCAACTTGCCTGCAACTTGCTATCTACTAAAAAAAATTCTTGTTTCACTTCTAGCCCACTGACGGTCATGGGAATGGGCGAAATTTCTCAGTTGTTTTCCCTGGAATAATTTTTAAATTACATTTCTAATTCAAATGCATAATTTGTTTTATTTATTTTTATTTTTTGTTGTTTTAGATAGGCAATAGAATATCATCCTAATAAAAATATCAAAGAAATATGATATTTTAAATTTTATTTAAAATATTGTGTATTGTTGGAAAAACTGGGGATCGTATGACGTATATGTACGTGCATGACCGTCAATGGGTTCAAATCATGCAAGAAAAATTAATATCCATCTGCTATATCCAAATTCGACTATTCTCGTCACTAAATATTGTTGACAGACATTTATCCCCATAAGACATCATTTTCTTTTCGCAATTTAAACATCCAGTTTTTGTGGTGTACATTTAAGCATGGTGTATTCAATATTTTCTTGAAAGTTATTCGCTTGGATTCCACTATTCTTCTGTGAATGGTATTTTTTGACACTCTAAAAGTAGATGCAATTTGTCGAATGACATATTTTATCTAGATTCCTTGCTTAGAATGATTCTGTCACTGCGCTTAGTTGTTATTCTTTGTCGATCAGGTCTTTTCTTATTTGTCTCCAGAATGCGAAATTCTGTAAACACTTCTTACAGATCTCTTTAAAATCTTGGATATATTTTTAATTTAAGTTTTAAATCCAAAACTTTAATGAAGTGAAAATATCGATTTGTTAATAAATAACAAGAATGATGAAAGTTAATCCAAACCAATAAAAATGAGAAAAGCAGATGATAAATACTTTCAAGAATAGTAAATAATTAATCATCTGCTGAAAAAAAGCATTGAACAAATAACATTTCTAATAGACTGAGAGGCGACTGCAATTTTTGAACCCTATAGAACATCATTCTGAATATTTTATAGGAATTGGACAAAAGTGAGTAGATTACGAATCCACTGGTCTGCCGTGACAAAAATGGCCGAAACTGGTCGAAAATCGACTTTTAATAAGTTGAACTAATTCCATTTGCCAAATACGCCATAACTTGCCAAACAATGAGCATTTTTTTTTTTTTAATTTGGTTACCCTTACTTTTTAATTTTCAATTACGAATGTTGCAGACGATTCATATATCTGGCGACGGTCTACTTGCATGTATTAAAAGGGAGCTTAGTTGGAAATAATTATTACGTCCCTGATGACGTAACTGATGTCGCCAGTTTGGCTTACTTTTAAAAGATACAAATTTATCCGAGCCAGAGATCAGAAATCGCTTACGCTTTTTTTCATTGAAAATCAAAATACATTGGGTTGCCAGACAAAAAAGGTTGTTCTCTTTTTGGCAAGTTATGACATATTTGGCAATCGGATTTTAATTCAACTCATTTCAAGTCAATTTTGGACCAGTTTCGGCCATTTTTGTTATGTCAGACCAGTGGATTCGTAATCTACTCACTTTTCTCATTTTTCTATAAAAAATTCTGAAGGATGTTCGATGAGGTCCAAAAATTGCAGTCGTCTCTCGGACTACAAGGAAGGTCAGACAATGCCTATATTTATAGAACAGCTAATTTTCAAATTTTTTTTTAAATATTTTTTACAATAAAACCAAATAAATCAATTAAAAAATATAAAATTGAAACATTTCTGAAAATACATGATAGGTATTTTAGCTTGGGATGTCATTTTATGATCAGTGTCTATATTTTCCGGACAGGCTGTTTTAATATGTATGTAGTGAATACTTAAAAACTGAACTTGTGAAATTTTATTGAATGTATTCAAAGACAGACATACAAAGAATCATTCAAACTATGACACGAATAACTTCTAAAAACCAATTTATAATATACTCTTTCAGGAAAACTTGGAACACTTGCACAAAGTAAGAAACTATTTAATATCATACTCCATTTTTAAATACATTACAAATGTGCATATTGAAATGATTTTTAATTACTCAGAGTCAATAATTCTGTATTTAACTATGATATACTATTAGAATATTAAAAAATAATATTTGTCTATTTTTCTTCTTTCTTTTTCTAAAAATTAATAATTTTATGTATTAATATAAAAATCTTTGTATCTTAGAACTTCCAAAACGTAAGTTAATATTTGTATTATATTTAACATATAGATGGAACATGGAACGCAATTATAATTTTCACAAAATACGTATTTTGTAAAATCCAATATATAAATATATATATATATATATATAACGTTAGTTAAATTTTTCTGAAACTGTGTGTATTTTGTTTTCAAGACTCATATAAGTTTACTACTTTTTTTGCAGCTGAAATAGGCAAAGTATTAGGAGGTAAGAACAATTCCTTTTGAATAATAATGTGGTTATAGTCTATTTTGAAAAGAAAAATTAACAGTCAATATTTTATAACGTTAAACTTTCTATATTTCCAGAAACTTATTATGATCAAATATTTTATATCCCTATATTAGAACACAAGTTTTGAAGAGACACCTTTTTTATATGTCAAAGTACCTTAATTAATTTCTGGTCATATCACAAAATAAATTAAGTATTGGTATTGAATTACATAACTTATATTTGTAGATGATTTTACATTGCATTATTTATCCTTGCTGAAAATTTTCAGTAAATTTTAATGCGTTATGACTATGATAAAAATTTACTTATATTAAACACCAAACATATATTAAATTTAATTATATAATTATTCCTTCTTCAATCATTTAGGATTACCTTCACGTAAGTAAAATTGTACATTTTAAAATTTCTTAAACAAGATCTTCAGCGCAGAAATCTATTACTATATAATTATAATTAACACAAACATAAAAATTAAAAGCATAAAATATCTATTTTACGTTTTAGCGGACCTTGGAAACGTAATAGGCAGTAAGTAACTTTTAATATTTTAAATACAGTTTAAAATAATAAGTTATGAATTATACTCACTAAACGACACTAGGAAGAATCTCATACAATGTGTACTTGAAGGGATCAACGTTAAACTTCACATTTTCAATAGATATAGACCTTGTAGATATTTGTTCTGAAGAAAATATCTGAGGTTTCGATATAGTTTACAAAATTATCTAAAACTCTCCCAGAATATCCAAGTGAAAGTGTTTAAATATTTCCATGTTAAAGTGCATCCATACTAACTCTTTTGGAAGTTTTATTCACCATTGAAAATATATTCTATTACGAAATTGGATACTTGATAACATATTTTCTCACTAAATATATAACCGAATTTGTCATCTTAGGAAGATTATTTCCTTTCGCAAATGTTTTAAATTCAAATGTATTTGCTATAATTAACTATACTTAACAAAATTAGATTTCAGGCATTGAAAACTGAAAAAATGATTTTTTTTTTTTTTTTTTTTTTTTGTTACAAGTATGTAATGTTAACCATACAAATGAAAATAACAGTAGTGTTTTATTGACATTAATTGTTTCTATTTCATAAATTTAATGAAACTACTTACTTATTGAAAACATTACTTAAACTTTTGAAAAGATATTTGGAGAATTTTTATAACTTTAAGTTTTTACTTCAAGTATAAGCACCCACATTTTTGTATTTAAATTAAATAGTTTTGACTGAATTCTACAAAGTTCTACAATGCATACACTTCTGAGTTCAATTTGTAATATGATATCATTTCAAAACAATGTGTAAAATTTCTACAATTAAATATTTGATTTTATAATTTTAAAAAATATTTTTAGATATTCCCAAACGTAAGTATTCTCGATGTTTAAAGTCGAATTTTTCAAGAAGTATAACATCGAAATTAAACATTTCAAATATTTTGCTTTGCTTTCACTTTAGAGTTAATAGTGTTTTTGTATTTAAACTATTATCCAATTTTATTTATTGGAATACTTCCATCCACTTTTCGGTTTATTTAAGACTATTATTAATAAAATTTAATAGCCTTTTTAATGAATCATCTTACTTCACACTTCTAATCAGCAAGTTCTAAAAAGATTTGAATTTTTCAAAGTGAAAGCTATAAAATGTCATATACATTATATAAATTCTGAACATTAAAGTACTTTCATCAGGATAGATTTGTGTCACTGTTAAATGCTTTTATATAATATCTCTACTTTAATTCTTCATTTAAGTGTTAAAACACCTAACACATTATATATGTAGATACTATCAGTTCATTTACATTCATAAAAAAGTAACTTTTTCTTTATGGAATGAGGATTATTTTTATTGCACATTTACATCAATCGGGATGGTGTACTACAGTGCACATACATATTGCAACCTTAATGCTTTGCTTTTTTTTTTTTTTTTTTTGCTTTTTTTTTTTTGGCACAGTTGAATATTTTATATCCTAGATATTCAATAATTTTCTAGTGTTAGAAACTGTAAAGAAATGGCTGAAAAATGATTTCAACAATCTCACATCATAAAGTTAAAAAATGAAAATGCTATGAAAAACAATATTAGGATATATCGTCAATGAATGCTTTCAGATTGATCAATTTCAATTTTTTTTCAAAAATTGAAAATTTAAAAATGTAGTTTTCTATTCAATTCTTAATTTGCATGGCAATTGAAAATTTGGTCATAACATACTTTTTTTTTTTAATTCTTTTTCTTCAATTTTAACAAACACAACCACCGCGTTTACTTTGTAAAAAATCTAGATAATTGAACAAATATCAAAATTATTATTTGTATTATTTACAGAATAAACAAAATTTAGCTATAGAAGTAAATGTTTTAATTTTATAAAGAATAAATATACAAATTTGTTTACCTTAAAATCATAAGCTAGACTGTGTCTATAACAAATGTAAGTTCAATCACAAGCAATGCAAATACTTATGTCCATATACAAAAACACTAAAAAAAATTTTAGCTTTAAAAGTAATAAAAAAAGAGAACTAATAATAAAAATGCAATTTACAGTATTTATAGAGTAAAAAAAAAAACATTTTTGAAAAAGGTATTTAAATAAGTTTTTTTAAATAATCATATAAAAATTAACCTTCTATTATTAACTTCTTTTTGAAGTTATAAGCATAGTACTACTGTTGTTTCCAATAATAAATATATTTGATGCATTATTAACTGTATTGCAGCTCAACTTGGAGATCTCCTTGGAAGTAAGATTTTTTCCTTCCTCATAATAGCAACAAAAATCAATAAAATTGATACGATAAAATGAGTAATGAATATTCAATTAATAATATTTCATCATCCATACTTATGCTTCTACAATACCTGATTTTTTTTATTTACCTTACTTACCTATTAAATATTAAATACAATATTTTAATCCGAAATTGCATACAGCCAATAATTTACAGCATTCGATAAGATCATATCAAATGTATAAAATGTTTTCGGTAAGAAAAAGCATGCATTCTCTGAGGTGAGTGCAGCAACCTATTTTAATGAGAATTGAATCTATTGTTTTAAAATTAAAATCTAAACATTAGATTTAATATGATTTGAAACACTTTCTTTAGCGTTTTTCAACATTAGCAATAAATTTTCTACTGACTTTTTTACGTAAAATTATTCATCAGTGGAATATATATCTTATAAAAACATATTTTTAAATGTTTCAACAAAAAAAAAAATAATAACATACAGCAAAAGTTTGTTGTAAATCAGAATATTCTTTGAATGTAAATTTCTTTCTTTCAAAATTAATTTAAAATACATTTATTTTAATATACGGTATGAACCGTTAATGAGTCAAGCAAATCGTATTTAATTTTTTCTTTTTAAATTTTAAATGAGTCCTAATATTATCCAAATTAGCCAAATTAGCTAATTACAATTGAACCTAATATTATTCATGTGACAGAATTTTAATTATTTTAAATTTGACATTTATTATTTTGAAATCTCTAATTAAACTACATTAAGAATTTCATAATAAATAAATTCTTATATAATGTTGAGAAATACTTTATCTGACAGAAATATCTTTATTCCATTCTTCAGAATAATAAGAAAACTTAAGAATTTTAGATAGCAGTTTAAGTCAATATCATTTTGCATTAGCTGCTTATATTTTAATATATACTTTAGCTTTTAATATATACCAAAAAGAATAATAATAAACGACAAATTCGTATATATGAAGGGACAGAAATATATATATACTCATAATTTCTTCAGAAATTACAATATATTGCAACCTTTTGAACACAATTTTCAATTCATTTTCTTTTAACAGAAATACCCAAAGGTAAGAAAACTTTATTGTCCTTAAAATTCTGTACAGTCATATTATTTTAAAGAAATCAAATTACGTTTGCCAAAATTTTTGTATTTGTAGCATTATATTTCATTCTAAAGAACTAAATTTTAAAACATTAACTGGCCAAACATAAAATTTTTGAATTGAAATCTACAAGCAAATCGTACGAAGAATAAGAAATTGGCATCACCAAAATGCGATTAAAAATATTAGAGTTTCCAAAAGGTTCGCTCGTGTAGCTTTTACAATTTGTGGGTAGGATACCGTATGGAGAGGAATCTTTAAAACAACTCTTGTAAATTTAGACTTGTGTAAGGGATTATTCATTGATCTTGACTCAGTCAGAATTATTTCATCAATATGCTTAATTATCAGTTATATAATAATGCCTTTAGAACACATTTGACTGTTTAAAGCCCTTTTTTACGGGGATTATTTAAAATTGCTTTTATGTACATTTGAATAAACGTGTATAGTCTTAGAATAATAGAGAACTGGATAATTTAGTAATTTGCTTTTTACTTATTGATTATTTTTACTTAAGATAAAAGAAATTACGTTAATTGGTGCAATTAATGCAACGACTACATGATCTAAATGAATGGAATTTAAAATAAATAATATTGTTTAATAAATTAAACTAAAAGAAAATATTCAATCGATGTTTTTAGGCTTGATAAGCAAAGAAAGTTTGTTGATAAAATTAAAGTAAAGCTAAAAATTTCTAATCTATCAATCAATTAAAGTTGTATTATCTATACATGGCCATAATTTAGAAAGCAACAAATATCAAAATATTTGCTTTAATCGTTAATGAACATGTATCTTTAATTTTTCAGGTCAACTTCCAAGTCTTGCTGGAAGTATGTATAAAATGAAATAAATATTTATTCTTCTATATGTATATGCATATACAATATAACTATAGTTTCCAATTTCTAATCATCTAATAATAAAATATATCTAATAATAATATTTTGTGTGCTTGTAATTATTATTATTACAAACATTAAACAAGTTTTTTGGAATAATTTCTAAATAAAATTTATAGATACATTGTATGTTCTTTAGTGTAAAAATTTAATTACATGTTTACATTTATTTAGAAAAACGGAAAAATTTTAGAAAAATTTTATTTTGCAAAAAAGATATTTTCTTCGTTTTTTAACAATATTTTACTGCTTTGATAACTTCAAAACTTCAAGTATTACTGAATACTTCTCCTTAAATATTTAGGGGACTATATGTGTTGATCTAAATTCGAAATTTGTAACACAAAAGTAGATTATGCCATTTATATTTCAAAAGTTAAGATAAAATTTGTATATAATTATTGCAATTTATCATAACTGTCTATGATTAAAAAATCATATTTAAGTAGTAAAAGCACAGATTAAAGTTAAGTTGAAAAAAAAAAAATGAAGAAGAAGAAAAAAAAACTTTAAAATTCATGAATGCAACCAATATTCCATTTGAGAAGTCTAAAATCGGAAATTTGTGAATAATTTTGAGCGTTAATATTGTATTGATCAACTAAATAACCAATGTATAACTGAAAAGGCGATACCTGATTCAAACTCTTTTCTTTTTCGTAATCAACCAGCAAAATTTGAGCTCAGTTTTCACAATACTATTCCATGAACAGCCATATTTTATATCAACAAAGTGAGAATAAGTATTACAACACATATTTTATACGAATAGAATTGTTTTAAACCAGAAAGATTTTGTTCTGCAAAAGGAGTATCTGGTGACAAAATGTGATTGGAAAGAGGAAACCCATAAAATAGATATT
The DNA here is from genome assembly GCA_963978545.1 of Linyphia triangularis. Classification (NCBI taxonomy): domain Eukaryota; kingdom Metazoa; phylum Arthropoda; class Arachnida; order Araneae; family Linyphiidae; genus Linyphia; species Linyphia triangularis. Next base: position 76,366,693 of record OZ021723.1, read on the forward strand.
TAGTTTTTGATTTCTATCATTCTGTCAGTGATTTTTTTTTTAATAATATTTTACTTTTATTTTAGAATTACCAAAAGGTATGTATAACATAAAAAGTGCAATAAACTTTTAAAAAAATTAAGTACTGCGATTAAATGAATAAATGAATAATAGACATCTTTAAATTTAAAACATATATATATATATATCTTCTTACATATTTATCTGTCGGAAATTAAGGTAAATGTAAAGGTGAAATTTGAAAAATATATATATATATATATATATGTATTATGATGACATTTAAATATATTATTTGTTTTTTTGAAAGATATCCGGTCCAACTTATATAAAAATGCGAAAAAAATTAAAAAGTAAAGAATCATTTGCAAAATATCAAAAATCTTCTATCTAACAGTAAATTTATAGAGAAAATCAATTTGTTTATTAATTTCAGCAAATAAAATTAAAAAATAATGAAAAAATATTATTTCACAATATAATTTTGCATTCAAATATGTTTGATACTATTTTTATATATTCCTTACCTTCAGGAATATTAAAGATTTTTTATGAACATCATAATTGAGGACTAAAAATGGAAAACTACCTAAGTACCCAAAAAAAATCGAAAGCCTTTTTTTACGGAAAAATTTCCTATATAGCAAAGTAAACAAAATGGAGAACTCCCAAAAGGCGATCTTAAGTAGCAATAGTTTAAATTCAATCTGAAGTATGTACTTATGCATTGTCTTAAGTACAAGTTGCAATAATGTTTCGGCTCTCCTGAAAAATTTTCTTATTTAGGACTTTGCTCGTTTTCCATTTCTAGTCCTTAATTTAGTTAATCTGATCCATATATAGTATCAGAAGAAAAAACACTTTTTTATAATAATGATAATAAACTTAATTTCATTACAGGTCAATTAAATAATATCCTAGGGAGTAAGTAAATACTATATAAATATTTGTTGCTTGTTTAATAAAGACAATTCCAGAAAATACATAATAAAAAAGTTCCGCAAAAATAGTGTTGTCTGGATCATTTGTATTACATTTAAAAGAAGATAGATGGAAAGGATAAATTAAGGTTGCAATTTTTGTTACATTCAATTCCTTTCAGTAATAAATCGCTTTTTTTTTTTTTTTTTTTTTTTTTAAATCACAAAAGAATTAGTTTCAATTTCCATTTTTTTGGAGTAGGGTGTGAGGGGCTGTGAAGTATAATTTAAATTCTGTAATTCCCTTATTAAATTAGATATGAAAATTACTGCTTTCATGTCCTAAAATATCTGTCACAAGTCGCATTTCATGAAAAATTAAAAAAAAAAAAATGCTTGAATTCACAATTTTAGTAATTGAGCATTTTTACGTTTGGAAGCATAAAAAAAGCATGTTTGTTTAAAATGTTGCCATTAAATTTTCAATTTATAATCAAACCTCTGTGTAAATTTTTTAGATCAAAATTTGCCGGGTAAGTTAGAAATGTTAATTTTACTTTTAATAAATTTCAAAAGAGTGCAAATTTAGTGTAATATTTATTTGAATTTTTGTAGAAATATACTCATAATTAATTAAAATACAAATAAATATTTGTGTACAGGAATTGGAGGCAGTGGAAATGGAGGTCTGCCAGGATTAGGAGGAAGTAAGTGAACCATTTTAGACGATCTTTTGAAAATATATATTATAAATTACAATAGTTGCATACTGTTGATTAGCATATGACTTTAGAGAGGGAAAAGTGAGTATTATTGCCTGATCATTTAATAAAATTTATTAAATTAATACAATTCCTAATTTATGATCCTTTAGGCATACCAATTTTCATTGGTTGACAACATTGGTTTTTTTTTGGTAAAATTTTCACTACACATTTGGCAAAAACTGAAATGCGTATTTTGCTAAAATAAAAAGGTGTTATTAGAGGTAACCAAAGGTTTCTGAAAAAGGTGTAGAAAACATACTGGCACTATGTTTGTCTGTGTTTTAAATTATAAGCTAAAATATAATCAGGAAAATGGATGCAATATATGTTTATTACATTTCAGACTGAATATTTTTCAAAAACCAATTATATTTATTTTAGTTTGGCTTTTAATTTTGGAAATATAAACTTGTAAGAAAACGTTAAAAAATTTGATTTATTTATTTCTATTAGAATATTATTCGGTATCTCAAAAAATCCATTTATTGGAAACTATACTATCATTAAAAAATATTTTTTTAAAAATTATTTAAATTTGAAATTATTTTAAAAGTAAGAAACAATATTTATATTGTATGCTTTAAATACACAACTACCAAAACGAGGTTTTAAAATTGTATTGATAACTTGCTGACCAACGGCGATTTGATTTATAATGAACCTTCCTACAACAATATATAATTTTAAATATTCATGCAAATTAAACTTTTGTTCTGTTAAATTTGAGGCCTGATTTTATCTGAAAATGTATCCATTTCTTCCTTGATTTCTGTCAATGGAAGTTAATGATTATTTACATTCACATAAAATCTTATTATTGGTATCCGCTTAAAAAATCAACTCAATAATAATTATGATGTTTAGTTTCAATTTAACTATGCTTAAAACTATTGTTTCAATACACAAGTATATGAAAATAACTTTTTTAATGTTTAATGAACATTTTGAAATTTATTTCTGATTTTCATTTTCTAGGTTTGCCCGGAGGTAATTAAAAACTATTTTTTACTAATAAATTTTGTCTAGGTCAAATTTAGTATAGATGTAACCTTCAGCAAAGATTCTGTAGTATCCTATGGTTTAAACTATGTAAATTGTTTGAAAATATATTCCCTTTATAATAATTGCAGGTTTCAGAATATAAAATATGTTTATGTATGTTTTCCTATGATCACATTTTAATATTGATTATAAAAGATAAATAAATATAACTTTAAATTACTAACTATATGTAAGCACAAAAATTTAATTTAAAAAATATTTAATAGGAAAAACTGTATACATGGAACTGTCTTATCAAAATAATTCATAACACGTGCATTTTTTTCCTTTCTCTATTTAGTTTAAACATATTTTTATCATTATAAATTTACCTGAAAATCATTTTTTTTTTTTTTTTTTTTTTTTTTTTTTGTGTTGTAGTTGATCCAGGAAGTATTCTTGGAAGTAAGTATTTATTAATTTAGCAATTACAAATTAAATTTTATTTTTCGAAATAAAAATTGTACTTTAATATCTTAATAACTTCTTTTCATTAGATATTAGGAAGTTGAAAAGAAAAATGTAATTTATTTAAAATTGTGTCTATATCTAAAAAATATTCCTTAAGTATTTCCTATCTCAAGAATTATTAGATGCTTCAATAAATAGTTAGGTATTAAAATCGCAAATGTGGGTCATAATTTATTTGGATTGTGCAGTTATGAGGAATTTAATTAAAAAAAAAAAAAATATCTTCTAGTAATAATGTACAGTAAATATTGTTTTTAATATACTAATATAAAATGTTTTTTATTATTCTGTAAAATTCAGTCTCAAATATCGAAACACACGAAGAACAGAATTCTGCCTCTCAAATGTTCTCCCGACGAAATTTTTTGTGAAACGTGAAAATTCTCAGAACCGAAAAATGAACTTTTTAGAAATTAGTAGTTTAAATCCGAGACAAAATTAAGATGTGTTACTAAAAGATTACTTAATCTTCTTATATGTGTGTATCAATTTGTTTTAAATAATGAAGCATTTCAATATAAAAGTTTGTTGATTCTTAAAAGGGGTGCCAAAATCAAGTGTCCTTGATTTGGAGAGAAATATTTAACATAAGGTTGAAAAGCAAAAAAAAACGTTTTTTTAGATAACAAGACAAAAGTTTATAGAAATAAAATCAGGATGAATTTTAACGTGGGTTCTCTCTTTTGGTCCTGAAGACATCCAACCGGTTATTAATTTCCAGACATGTTCTTTTCAACATTTCAGCATTCACAGTAACAATAATAGTGGTTACTGGGACTCGAAAGTCCTCAACACCACGGATGATCCTTAAGTACTCTTTGTATTTGAAGTAGCCCTAAAAGAAAGTATTTAGTGGAATAACGTCTGAAATTGACACTTTTTTTTTTTATCATTACGTTTTAACTTTCTGTTAAGTATAGTGGCCACTTAAGTGATATTTAATTCGATCACCCTGTATTTAACACATAGAAAAATATATATGTGGTTTGTTTCTTAACGTTTAAAATGCAAGCACTAAGTATGAAATATTTTATTAGAAATACTCTAACATTTGAATATACAAAACAAAATTAATAGTAAATTTCTTTTATGGTGCTCATAATTATTATAAATCTTTACTATGAAAGTTATGACTTCTTATATTTTAAAGTGACAAAAAACACTTTACAATAAACAAAATTGAACAAAATAATCTTGGTGGAGACGTTTTGTTAAGTAAAAAACGTAATGATCTGCATGTAGTATATTTAAAACCTGTAAATTCGTATAGTGGAAAATAATATATAGCGAAAACTAAATCTGATTCGTCCTAAATTTTCAAAAATTACATTAAAGAGAATAAACTTAAGAGAACACCGACAGGCTCAAATATAAAAAACTCATTTCATTACCATCAACAGGGTTCAAAGAATAACACATCAATAAGAATTATCCAGGTTATTACATCGGGTATGAAGTATACTGACTAGACCCATTTCGGTCAAGATTAATTATGAAACATTAAAGATTTTAACTTATCCAGAAGTGTTTGAGAGTCAGTTTTTTTCTTTCCTGACCTTACAGTTAGCCTTATATTGACTTTTCTGAGGAAAGGACAGACGTTTTAATGAGTTTTTGCAATATCCCTTATTGGTTGGAAGAGGATAGGGGAATTCTATTATTTTGATTGGGTACACTTAAGAATGAGATGAGTAAGGCACATACGTCCCAGTAGGAGCTGGTAGGAATTACTCCCAAGAAAACACTTTTTTTAGGTACAGCTATGTTACAATATGGCACAGGGGAAAATGTCATAAGGTTCCTGTTTGGATCTTCGAATCTTTTATTTTCAATGTGATAAACATAGCTTCATGAAGATAGCTTCATCACAATATATTGCGTTTTTTAGCACATTTTAGTAAATATATATTGATTTAAATATTTCCAAATTAATTAAAATTGTAAATGTTCCACCTCTTTTTACGATACAAAAGTATATATATAAAAATTTAAAAAACATACTTTTTTTTAGATCTTCCGAAAGGTGAGTCATATTTTATTTTTACATGGATTTTGAGAATTATTAAATTACTACAATTTTAATGTTATGAATTCTTTCAGCTGATTTAGCAAATATTGCAGCAAGTGAGTTTATATATTTTTTTAAATCGAACGTAAACCATATTTTAAAAAATCTGAACTATAAGATGTAAAAAAGTAATGTGACTTATTCCTGATTATTATTTGAATACAATTTTGTTTGAAAGTATGAAGAATATTACACTGTAAAATTTACCTTAATGATATATATTTACCAATAAAACACGTATATAGAAAATATCTCTTAATTACTCTCGATCCAAGAATATTTTGATTTGAACTTCAGGATCATGAAAAGCCCAAGCTTCTTTCAAAACATTTCCTTTATATTTTTATTATAATTTCCATCCTACATTAATAGAAATTACTTTGAAATTAATTTTTAGTTATGTTTTGTATGTAAGGACTTTAATTTACATATCATTATTACTTACCACTGGTACAAAATACATCATAGAAAAGATATACATCGTCCTGACTTGCTGATTTGTAATTTTAATGCCTTCTTTTTCCTTTTTGGTGCAAACACCTTTCAATCAAACCTTTTTAATATTTGATTTAATGACTATAGACTATTGAGAAAGAGTAATGTTTTGTTTCCCACATTACCGAAATTTGAGGTTCCAGTCTTACATTAATAATGGTGTGGAAGAGAATGAGCGAGTAAGAATGGTATAAAAATTACATTCCTTGCCAATTAAAAGACATAAATAACGAAGAAAATATTTAATTAGCAAATAAATAACAATTAAGCTCCTGATTTATTATGACCACTAAATTTAATAGTCTGATTTTCTTAGGTTGTTTCGTTTGAATAACAAGATTTTGGTTTAATCACATATTAAACCAATATCAAAACAATTTTTTTTTCTCTTGAATTTCATTCTGTTGAACTTATGAAGTAATTTAGGAATTAACTGGTTCGCACATTATTCTCTTAGATCTACCTGCACGTAAGTATGCATTTTTATATCTAAGGATTGAAATATTAATACCAAATATGATTAAACGTTTCTTATTGGTTTTGAGGTGAATGCTAAGCAAACTAGTCCACCTTTCGAATAAATTACGTTCTTTTGATTATTTTTTAGAAATATTTATTTAAAAATTGCGTGCGAATTTATTCTTAAAAATAATTTGTAACTAATGTTTCATTTTCATCTTTTATTATAGCACAATTAGGAAGTCTTACAAAAGGCAAGTATCAAATTTATAATGAATTTAGATTTAACTAAAAACTTCACTTATATATATATATATATATATATATATATATATATATATATATATATATATATATATATATATATATATATATATATATATATATATATATATATATATATATATAAAACTAGTAAAGTGAAACATAGTACAAAAATTTAAAGGTGTCTTAAAATGTATCTTAATTTAAATTATTATTGATGTGGCATTACACGAATGTAGTTATAATACATAGATCAGCGATTCTCAACCTGTGGGGCGCTTCCTCCTAGGGGGGCGCCATCATACTAGAGGGGAAGCGCGATAATATCCAAGAGAAAATATTATTTTAAAAAAATTGATTTACTGACTGAAAGGAAAGTACACATACACGTAGAAAACAAAATACATTTCGACACATTTAACAAATAAAGTAAAACAACTTACTAAATCAAAACTTATTTAATCCAAACATACTAAATTAAAAACAAATTTAATAATTATTAGTGACTTCCTTGGACCTAACCCACTCGTAACTTGATCCGCCTAAAAATTTATCCATGAGTCTGCATAAATCTGCTCCCATGAATATTTAATATAGGGAATTGCAATTAACACGAAAACATATATAACATACACATTCACGATCGATTCGATAGCGATAGAAGGATCGACTAGAATAAGACTGGCTGGAATTGAAATTTGAGTTATCGAAAATTTTCTTTCTTCCTATGAGAAAACATTTGCTCTGCGTATGCTCGAGACGGCATCGGTCGTGTTCACCGCACGCTTGGCTAAATGCCAGATGTGGTTTCTCGCCAACAATGGCTTGCTTCTACTCTTGTTTTGGCAGTTAGTTAAAAATAATTAAAAAACAGAATCCAAAATACTCAATATATATTATTGTTGTATCCATTTTATTGTAAACTGGGACGCGATTTAAATTATGATTGAAAACTGGGCCGCGAATGCTGAAAGGTTGAGAAACGCTGTATGTCATAGATGGATTAAATAATAAATTTCCTTTCATATATTTGCTAACTGATCTTAATACGCCAAGTTAAGCTTAATAAACTTTAAATTTTAAATTTTAGATTTACCCAAGGGTGAGTACATTTTTGGAAGTAATTTTAGAAATGTATTATAACATATTTTCATAAATGTTCAATTAGTTAAGTTATATCGTAAAGAAACCTGCATTTAAATTGTTCATTGCCAATCATGAAATTAAAAAACTATATATTCTCATCTTTTATTTTTCTGTTCAAATCAATTACGAGATCAAAATCAGAAGTTCTAACTTTTCTTTAATGTAAAACGTTGTTTGAGTATAAATAACTTAGGTTATACACTTCAAAATATTTTAAATTTATATTCACAAAATGTATCCATTATTTATATTCTAGATACCTTAGGAAGCATAGTAGCAGGTAAATTTGTTTGTTTTTTAACTTCAAATTTTGTTTATATAATTAATGACTTTTCATGGAAAATTTCCAAACTAGAATAATACTGTATATTTTATTTAACTTTATAAAAGGGTTATATACTATCAAATGGTAAAAGTTGTTGGAAGATAAAAATATATTTGTCTCAAGAGCTAATAACCGTTTAATATCTATCCATGATTTAACGAACTTATAACAGTCATTATATCTATTTATATATAGAATTAATATAGCACATAAATATATATGATTTAACATAATAACGTTTATACAAAGTCCTCATACATACAATACAGATTTTACCTGAAATTAAGTACAAAAAATTAATACTTGGACATCCTTTCTGATAATACTTATTACTTGTATTTAATTTTATTGAAAACTTATGTTTTAAATTATAAAGTATAACGATATGTCTATAACAATATTTGATTTTTAGGTCTTCCCAGTGGTAATATATAAGAACTTATAGTTATTATTTTTTGTTCAATTCTAAGGATTAATAATTTACTACAAATACACCATTAATCCTTTTAGTAATTTGGTTATTAAAGAATATTTTCAAAACAACATTGTTTAAAAACGAGCATTGGATTGTACAATATTATTCTCTTTATTTCATCTTCGGACTGAATTAAATACTAAAATATTTGTTAATATTTCAAATTAAATTGCCGATTAAAAAAATCAGAATGCTTCTACTTTCTAATTACTTTTTATGAATGTGTATTAATCATTTTCAGGATTTTAATAAACTCTCTTAGAAATATATAAATAAACGTCATTCATTTTTCAATTCATTAAATTTCAAACAGTTAAGTACATGTTTTTGTGTTTTGATAAAAATTTAAAATAATTTTTTAAGAACGTCAAAAATAGCCAATATGAAGAAAAAAACAATCGATTAATACATATGTTATTTTATGTTGTAATTTAATATCTTTGCGGCTACTTTTTTCTCTCTTTCCTCAATTTAAAATCAATTAATTTAATTTTTTATGAATGATTACTCATAAAACTTTAAAAGAAGGGGTAAATTTAATGTATCTTTAAACAAAATAATTCAAAAATCTTTTTTAAAAAATAATGCTATTTTGAAGGAGAATAAAAATGCCGTATTCTAACTCGTAATATTTCATTACCAATCTTACAAATTGTTCCAATGTTACGTAAAATCCTTACATTTCATATTAAAAATCAAATTTGTGAATTATTTGAAAATAATTATATAAAATGGCGAATAATTATTGGTTATGTGTCTTCTAGGTCAAGTAGGAAGTCTCATTGGAGGTAAGTAAATTAACCAATCACTCAATTATTCATAAGTATCTTTTGCGGTTCATAATGAAGCCCCCCCCCCCTTTCCAAATATATATATATATATATTATTATTACATCAACAAATAAAAGAATAGACAAAAAGAATTAATTTTCTAAACAAGATGAACATTATCTTGCATTATTATCCAAGAATTGCCAATGCTATTTGCTTTATGCATTTTTAATTGACACATGGATTTACGGATGTAACAAGTTGCACATTTCAATTCAAATATAAATTTCAAATGTGATGAATGGGTGACTCAATTTATTTCATCAACGGACTGATTTTTAAAAGTTTAATAGGATTGAAACACAAAAGATTATTTTAAAAGTCACACAAACACAACAAATGAAATATTAAGACAATTATACTGGGAACACATACATTTCTGGGAGAATTCCTCACCTCTGGTGTTGTTAGTTCGGGCGATATAATTAAACTGAATAATTATCTACTCGAAGTAGGTCTCCACCACGTTAATAGATGGCGTTCGTAGTACAGCCCGGCGAGAGTGTCACACAAATAATTTATTTATATTTTCTGTTGGTAGTTTTTATATTATTTATGTATTTTTAGATTTACCTAGTGGTAAGAAACCCTTTTACATTTTCGTATTACGTTGAAAATCAATCATGTAATGTATGATTAATAAAGTTTAGAATTAATATAAATATAGAAATTTAATATTAATTTTTTTTTTCGTTCTATGACAAATGTTGGGTTATATAAAATTAGTTATTTTTATGGTAGTAAAGATATAGATTGCTTCGCAACAATCTGCGGAACTGTCACACATTTATTTAAATAAATATACTTGATGTCACTGCATACGATATGGCGTTTAAATTACTTTTCAATTTTCAAACATATTATTATCATTTGTAAAATAATAAAAAAAAATCAAACAAAGAAAATACATTATGTTAAATATAGAAACATCCATTAAGATACTGTTTTTTGAAGTTGTTAAAATTAAAAAAAATAGCGAATGAGAACCCTTTAGGTATATAGTTTAAAAATGAAAATATTAAAATACAATGAATTCATTCGACTTCAATTTTTATTTTATTTTTCTAAATTATAAACATTTTTACCTTTCAGCTGACGTGCATTCCGCCATTTCAAGTAAGTTTAACGAAGCAGCTTATTAAATAAACATAATTTATAAAACTTATTTATAGAAGGTAAATAGGTATTTTCAAGATAAAATTGCAATATAAAATCACAAAAGAAGACCCAAACTCAATAGTGGATATTTATGTATTTTTTAGTTAAAGAACTTATTGCATAATAATTTGTAAGAAAAGCCAGATCAGATCTTTTATTTGGACATGCAACGTACACCAAAGCTTTGTTTGCTTATATCTTACCGTATGCGATGTACAAGTCCTTTTCTTTATCTACTGCTCAAAACGTTATTATTGCATTTTGCACTTTTCCTTTGTCCCTGCAAATATTTAAATCAACGTCTGATTCTAGAGAGCTGTAAATTTGATAAAGGAATATAAAAAAAATGACAATTAGGGCTTTACAGTTAAGAAAAAGTGAGTTTTTAGGGCATCTGAAAACTATATTGTACTGTTAGTTGAGCAATGCTTATTTATTTCTATCCCAGAAGCTTTTGTTTCTAAATAATTTGAAACTGAGTTAAGAATATTTCTTAAAATATGAAAATGTAGGTATTAAAGTGGTTGCAATGGTTTAAAACTATTCTTGAAGAATTGTATGACGAAAGTAAAATATCATGCATATGCAGATCATTTCAGTCGACTTTAACATAAGCATATCAACGACGCCTTTTCGGAGTGAGTATAAAACGGTTTCCGTTCAAAACGGATGCTAAATGTATAAATGAGGAAAATCGGAAAATGAAATCACCAACAATTGAGAAAAGTTATGTTCTGAGACGAGTTAAGTTTCAGTTTAGAGTCTGTTTGTTACAATACCACATTCTGAAGAAAGCGTGGTACTCGCCTTTTCGATACAAACATCACGTAAAAATATCGTTTCACAATGCAGAGTTATTTTCTGGGCTGGCAACATTGTGGAAAGTGGCGCAAACTTCCACATTTTTATAAACGAGTCTTTCACTGGTAATTGGTACAGAAAAGAAGTGATTGAATCTACTGTTTGCCACTTTTAATGTGATATTAATTTTATTATTTATTTTAATCATAAAAACGCAACCTTCACCATTTAGTCCTAGTCGATAATTTTTTAAATGTGAATAAATTAAGGACATGCAGTGATCTGCCTACTCTCCTGACCTCAAACCCTAAAAAAATGTGAGACATGCTTAGAAAACGTATTAGTATCTTCATTCTCTCCCCAACCCCCACAAGATTAATTGTAAGCCAGAAGATGCAACAAATCTTATTAATTCTGGGATTTCCATTGCTTAAATTGTTATTTCTAAGAGAAACTTAAAACAATATTTTTCCTTTTGCCATTTTTCGGGTAATCTTACTATTTGGATAAAAAAGACATTTTTATTATTCACCTTACAACATATTTCCTAAAGATTACCAATTTTCTTTCAAAATTGATGTATGTTTTGTGAAATATCAAAGAAATTAAAGAAATTTCTGTAAACAGACTTAAAAAAAAATCCTTAAAGGTTTGGTTTTTATTGTGCCAAAAACTGACAGCAAATCCTTTTGCATGTACGATGCGATTTTTTTTTTTTTTTTTTTTTTATTCTTTTTTTTTTTTTTTTTTTTCCCATTACCATGACTTCTTTTACTTCAATATGTGATAATTCCATGTCAACTCTTTTTAGAATTAGCTGTATATCTTTATAAAATTTTGTATGGTAATATATAATATACACAAATTAATGTATTAGAATGATGTGATGTTAAAAGTTCAATGATGGACACATTTTCACAGTGTCTTTTGGGCATTCACTGAAAACCACAAAAATATAGAAAAAATAGTATTATAACAGCTTGGCGTTATTTTTTTTTTTGCAGAAATACCAACTAGTAAGTAAAACAATCAATCTTGTAAGGAAAATTGTGCATAATCAAAAGAAATTTTATTATGAAATAAAATGTCATATATAAGCATAGATCGAAATAACTATTCGATTAAACATTCATTGAAATTTCAAATTTCAAAATTACTTCAACTGAAAAAAAGAAAGTAATAAGATATTTTCATTTCAAAATACAAATTGAGGTTTCGCGGATTCCGTATGAAATCAAAGTTTTTATTTCAGATGCTTGGATACTAAATTTTATGTTATTTATACTTTATTTATTACTATTTTTGATTAATTTCCAGTTCTATAATTCAAAAATATCAAAACATAATTTTTAACACTTTTATATATTTGGTTAAAAAATTCATTTATTTCGCAATAAAAATATGTCTTGCTTCTTTTTAAGATGAAATCAGGAGTGTTCTTGGAAGTAAGTTTAGACAATAAACATTTAATAAATTTTCATATATGCGCTGCATTGAATATCTACTCTAAATTTAACGACAAGCTCATTTGAAACCATTTGATTTTTACTTTGTATGTATTTCATAAATCTCTTATTTGTTGTTATTATTATTTCAATTATATTTTATCTAATTAATTAAGGTAATAAAATATAAATTGAAATTTATTTTTGCAGTTTAAAGATTTTATTTTGCAATTTAAAGATTTTATTTTGCAGTTTAAAGGTTTTATTTTGAAATTTAAAGATTTTATTTTGCAGTTTAAAGATGTACCAAAACAATGAATTGGGAAATTTCTTTTTTGAAATTCAAAAAAATATTAGCAAAAAAAACTTTTGTTGTACTTGAGTTAATTTTAAATATTTTTAAATTGATAAAACTATGAATAAGCATAAAGCATTCATGTTATAGAGTAAAGAAAATCAATAATATTCTAATACAAAAATAGCGTACTTATTCCGTGCATTATTTACCATACGAATTTCATATTCATGAACAAAGAGCAATAACTCTTTTTAATTAAAAATTATGTATTAATATGTAGTTAATAATATGCATATCAGTTAATGAAATGTATTCTCCTTAGAATTACCAAGTGGTAAGTGATTTAAAGAAACAAACTTTTAAATAGTATTTATAAACAATATTTCAGAAACACAATTTATCATTTAAATCAAAAGAGTAAAGATGTTAGTTTCATTATTAAATCTTATTGTATTACCAATAAAAAAAGATATCTTTCCAATTTATCTTTAACAATTTTCATAAAATTTTTTGAATCAGTAAGAGATGCACTGTCAAGACAATCTTAAGGAATATTTAAATCATTGGAATTCCAATAGATTTTAATGTCATTAAAACTAATCTCTTAATAAAAAAATACACTATTTCTCTGAGGAGTTTCATTACTGTCTTAGTATTAAAATGAAAATCCGAGTAAATAATAATAAATAATCCGAAGTAAAAAAAAAAACTAATATAGTGCATAGCTACATATATTATAATACATTAATATACAGTGTTACAATATACTGTGTTGAGTTGGGAAATATTATGTAAAAGGTATTGATAACTACTGAAACTGTTCCAAAAATTTTGCTTGGTTAAAAAAGAAATAAACATGACGATCTCAAAACCTCTGTAAACGTATAATAGAGTCTACAATATATTTTGAGACCATCCCTATTTAATATTTTGTATTGTCATCTCCGAATGTGCGTACATCTTTCAATGAAAATGTTAATTAATCACATTCCCTAGTAGCACAAATTCGAAGGCCAATATAAAATCAACACTTGAAAATCTCCATGTAGAGCGTTGTAGACTTTCCGTTGTTACGGATCTTTTTTCAATCTCGCTCAGAGCATGGTAAAACATTATTAAAGTTTTGAAAAGAGGATGCAGGGTATAAAAATTAGAAACTGTCATTAGAAAAAGCGGAAGTGTAAAAAATATATTTTGTGGGGTTGTTTGACATGTTTTTTTTTTTTTTTTTTTTTTTTTTTTTTAATTTTTTTTTTTTTTTAAATTGTGCATTTTGTAAAGATGCCCAAGATACTGCATGAGCTGGTTAATCTTCCCAGAGCTCTTGTTTCCAACAATGGCCAATAGAGCAGATTTACCCGGGTAGCGGTATTTTTGGATCAAGAAATTTGGCGCCTGCTCCAAATCGAACCTTACAGCTATCTTTTTTAATTAAATATTTACCAAATTATCAAATTCAAATATTGCTTGATACATCGACAGAGTTTCTATTACTGATTTATAAAAGTTAATAGCTTGCAGGCCACTGATCTCGTAACTTCAGTTCAAACAAATTTTGGAATTCTATCTCCGATTCTCTTGCTTGAAAGAATTCATCAAATATCCATTGCCAAATGTTCATTTCTCTTAATATATAAAATGAAGATTTTCACTATAAAGATTATTCTTAAGCAGTTATTGATAAAAAGTTGTTTGTAAGATATTGACATTTTTATAATGCATTTTATATTATTATAACTAAGATTTTAACTTTTAAATCAAAATCTTTAAAAATATTTATTTCAATTGCAGCTCAACTGCAAAATATTTTGGGAAGTAAGTAAATTGTCTATTTTTAGATGATATATTACATTATTTTTAGGAAAATTATTTATCTTTTTTTGTATGTAGCAAAATATCTGAAAGTAATTCATAATAAATATTTAAAATGTACAAAGATGCTAGAGAAATAAAGAAAATATACAAATGTGTAAATATAATGTTATCTGCATTATTTTTTTAGGTCAAGCGGCCAACTTACCAAGTAAGTCAAATACATATTCAACAAGTTCACTCTTAATTTTATGGCACTTTAATGCGAATGAGAGTAAATTTAAAAATGCAAATCACAGATCTCTCATCTAAAAAAAAAAATTAGTGCCATTAGGATCAATTAACGTAATCAAACTAAATAAAATAACTGAAACTATGTTTTTGTATGCAAACCATTTCTTAAAAATTTTAATACCATCCTTTTTCCTATCATTTAAGAAAAAAAATTATAAAAAGAGTTTAAATGTTTGAACAATCCCATTTTAGGGAAATAAATTTTAAATAAAGTATGAAATATGCTAAATTTAAGAAATTATTCCTGAACATATACATATATTTAGAATATATTTACAAAGGACAAAAAGCGTAGGTGCAAAGCTAATTTCTTTAAGCTTAATGATGAAAAGATTTCAATATACATATATTGATATTGCTAATATTTTATTGAGTTATTAGTCGTTAATTTTTAAAAATGATTTTTATGCTTTGTTTTGATATATTTTTAACTATATTCAGACATTCCTAACCGTAAGTAAACATTTTATTAAACACTATACTTGGTAAAATGTGTTGAATAAAAATATTTAATTTTATTACTATGCTCATTACTATTGGTTACTTCAATAAATACTGCATAAATTAAAAAAAAAAAAAAAAAGTATTTACTTTGATTATATTTTAAGAATTAATTAATTTTAAAAGGTTTTGTAAAGAGTGAAAATTTTAAGAACTTTTGACAAGCAGCAACGCATTGAATACCATGTTTCAAATTATAGCGTAGTACAATAAAACAAAATTATTTTAACATTTAACAAAATTGCACAAAATTCACAACAGCAATAATATGAAATTTGATTTACGATCATAAAGTAATTTTTGTTGGGTTAACAATTCTTGTTTAAAGTACTGCTGCAAGTTTATAAAATATATTGGATAAGTATTCTTACAAACAATTTTTCACTGTTGGAAAATTAACGGTCATTAATTTGTTTACAGCTCAGTTAAAAAGCATTCTCCAAAGTAAGTGATGAATAAATACATATTTTTCTTAAATACAAATGCAAATTTCCCTCCAAAATGTGAAAATGAAGGAATATATTGTTACATTTTAAAAGTATTGAGAGTTAGTAATATTACTATACAGATGCTAAACATCGAATACAAGTATTATAATATCTAATTTTCAACTAATTTTATGCTTCAACCATTTAGATTTACCTAGTGGTAAGTAAACAATTCTTTAGTATGTGCAATAGTATCGTTTTAAGAAAAACGCAAAAAAACTATTTTGAACTAGTTTTAAAATTTGCTATAAGAGTAGTACTATTTTAATTTAATTTAACTTTGACTACAAAAGTACAAAATTTAGGTAAAATGTCATAAAAAACATTATTTTGTATTCATTCGCAGGATTAATATTATTGATTGAAATGCAAGAAAAGGCTCGAGAGAGTTTAAACAAAACTTTAGAAACACCAAGGATAAAAGATAGCAATTCATATCCATAAAAGCATGTTATAAATTACTGAGTTCAGAGTGTCTTTCTAAGATATTTCGTAAAAATGTAAAGACAGGCAGAAGGGAGTGAAATAAGCAAATTTTGTAAAGAAAATGTGTGCGCAAAAGTATTGTTTACTTATTAGAAGGTTGTGTAATTACGGGATAAAAACCATCGTTAGCAAATTTAAAACTCAATGGATTCCAAAAACCTCGGCACTCTTGTTTTCCCCACCTTACTTACTCTCTTAGTGCATTTCCCCTAACTCGCTGGCTACACGTTTACCTATGGATGCAGGTCATACCATGCTGATCTATCGCGAATTTAAGGTTCTTGGTCAAAAAATATTGGAGTCAATTTTCAAACAATTTTCGTACTTGATGTTCCCATAAGTTCTCCATTGAATTTAGGTCTGGACTAAGCGATGACCAGTCCATTGCATTGATGTTTTTCATATTGAGCCATATATTTGTCGAGTTTGATACATTATTTGGTGCCCTGTCCAGTTTAAATACGCAGTTTCGTCCTCCTAGCAAATCCTGTAGTAGAATAATATTGGCCTCTAATATTTTCTGCTGGTCCTGAGAGTTCATTTTCTTACCAAAAGTTTACAAAAATGTTTTTCCATCAAATCTAAAACCACACCAAGTCGTTACTGATTCAACTTGCCTCCAACTTGCTATCTACTAAAAAAAATTCTTGTTTCACTTCTAGCCCACTGACGGTCATGGGAATGGGCGAAATTTCTCAGTTGTTTTCCCTGGAATAATTTTTAAATTACATTTCTAATTCAAATGCATAATTTGTTTTATTTATTTTTATTTTTTGTTGTTTTAGATAGGCAATAGAATATCATCCTAATAAAAATATCAAAGAAATATGATATTTTAAATTTTATTTAAAATATTGTGTATTGTTGGAAAAACTGGGGATCGTATGACGTATATGTACGTGCATGACCGTCAATGGGTTCAAATCATGCAAGAAAAATTAATATCCATCTGCTATATCCAAATTCGACTATTCTCGTCACTAAATATTGTTGACAGACATTTATCCCCATAAGACATCATTTTCTTTTCGCAATTTAAACATCCAGTTTTTGTGGTGTACATTTAAGCATGGTGTATTCAATATTTTCTTGAAAGTTATTCGCTTGGATTCCACTATTCTTCTGTGAATGGTATTTTTTGACACTCTAAAAGTAGATGCAATTTGTCGAATGACATATTTTATCTAGATTCCTTGCTTAGAATGATTCTGTCACTGCGCTTAGTTGTTATTCTTTGTCGATCAGGTCTTTTCTTATTTGTCTCCAGAATGCGAAATTCTGTAAACACTTCCTACAGATCTCTTTAAAATCTTGGATATATTTTTAATTTAAGTTTTAAATCCAAAACTTTAATGAAGTGAAAATATCGATTTGTTAACAAATAACAAGAATGATGAAAGTTAATCCAAACCAATAAAAATGAGAAAAGCAGATGATAAATACTTTCAAGAATAGTAAATAATTAATCTTCTGCTGAAAAAAAGCATTGAACAAATAACATTTCTAATAGACTGAGAGGCGACTGCAATTTTTGAACCCTATAGAACATCATTCTGAATATTTTATAGGAATTGGACAAAAGTGAGTAGATTACGAATCCACTGGTCTGCCGTGACAAAAATGGCCGAAACTGGTCGAAAATCGACTTTTAATAAGTTGAACTAATTCCATTTGCCAAATACGCCATAACTTGCCAAACAATGAGCATTTTTTTTTTTTTAATTTGGTTACCCTTACTTTTTAATTTTCAATTACGAATGTTGCAGACGATTCATATATCTGGCGACGGTCTACTTGCATGTATTAAAAGGGAGCTTAGTTGGAAATAATTATTACGTCCCTGATGACGTAACTGATGTCGCCAGTTTGGCTTACTTTTAAAAGATACAAATTTATCCGAGCCAGAGATCAGAAATCGCTTACGCTTTTTTTCATTGAAAATCAAAATACATTGTTTTGCCAGACAAAAAAGGTTGTTCTCTTTTTGGCAAGTTATGACATATTTGGCAATCGGATTTTAATTCAACTCATTTCAAGTCAATTTTGGACCAGTTTCGGTCATTTTTGTTATGTCAGACCAGTGGATTCGTAATCTACTCACTTTTCTCATTTTTCTATAAAAAATTCTGAAGGATGTTCGATGAGGTCCAAAAATTGCAGTCGTCTCTCGGACTACAAGGAAGGTCAGACAATGCCTATATTTATAGAACAGCTAATTTTCAAATTTTTTTTTAAATATTTTTTACAATAAAACCAAATAAATCAATTAAAAAATATAAAATTGAAACATTTCTGAAAATACATGATAGGTATTTTAGCTTGGGATGTCATTTTATGATCAGTGTCTATATTTTCCGGACAGGCTGTTTTAATATGTATGTAGTGAATACTTAAAAACTGAACTTGTGAAATTTTATTGAATGTATTCAAAGACAGACATACAAAGAATCATTCAAACTATGACACGAATAACTTCTAAAAACCAATTTATAATATACTCTTTCAGGAAAACTTGGAACACTTGCACAAAGTAAGAAACTATTTAATATCATACTCCATTTTTAAATACATTACAAATGTGCATATTGAAATGATTTTTAATTACTCAGAGTCAATAATTCTGTATTTAACTATGATATACTATTAGAATATTAAAAAATAATATTTGTCTATTTTTCTTCTTTCTTTTTCTAAAAATTAATAATTTTATGTATTAATATAAAAATCTTTGTATCTTAGAACTTCCAAAACGTAAGTTAATATTTGTATTATATTTAACATATAGATGGAACATGGAACGCAATTATAATTTTCACAAAATACGTATTTTGTAAAATCCAATATATAAATATATATATATATATATAACGTTAGTTAAATTTTTCTGAAACTGTGTGTATTTTGTTTTCAAGACTCATATAAGTTTACTACTTTTTTTGCAGCTGAAATAGGCAAAGTATTAGGAGGTAAGAACAATTCCTTTTGAATAATAATGTGGTTATAGTCTATTTTGAAAAGAAAAATTAACAGTCAATATTTTATAACGTTAAACTTTCTATATTTCCAGAAACTTATTATGATCAAATATTTTATATCCCTATATTAGAACACAAATTTTGAAGAGACACCTTTTTTATATGTCAAAGTACCTTAATTAATTTCTGGTCATATCACAAAATAAATTAAGTATTGGTATTGAATTACATAACTTATATTTGTAGATGATTTTACATTGCATTATTTATCCTTGCTGAAAATTTTCAGTAAATTTTAATGCGTTATGACTATGATAAAAATTTACTTATATTAAACACCAAACATATATTAAATTTAATTATATAATTATTCCTTCTTCAATCATTTAGGATTACCTTCACGTAAGTAAAATTGTACATTTTAAAATTTCTTAAACAAGATCTTCAGCGCAGAAATCTATTACTATATAATTATAATTAACACAAACATAAAAATTAAAAGCATAAAATATCTATTTTACGTTTTAGCGGACCTTGGAAACGTAATAGGCAGTAAGTAACTTTTAATATTTTAAATACAGTTTAAAATAATAAGTTATGAATTATACTCACTAAACGACACTAGGAAGAATCTCATACAATGTGTACTTGAAGGGATCAACGTTAAACTTCACATTTTCAATAGATATAGACCTTGTAGATATTTGTTCTGAAGAAAATATCTGAGGTTTCGATATAGTTTACAAAATTATCTAAAACTCTCCCAGAATATCCAAGTGAAAGTGTTTAAATATTTCCATGTTAAAGTGCATCCATACTAACTCTTTTGGAAGTTTTATTCACCATTGAAAATATATTCTATTACGAAATTGGATACTTGATAACATATTTTCTCACTAAATATATAACCGAATTTGTCATCTTAGGAAGATTATTTCCTTTCGCAAATGTTTTAAATTCAAATGTATTTGCTATAATTAACTATACTTAACAAAACTAGATTTCAGGCATTGAAAACTGAAAAAATGATTTTTTTTTTTTTTTGTTACAAGTATGTAATGTTAACCATACAAATGAAAATAACAGTAGTGTTTTATTGACATTAATTGTTTCTATTTCATAAATTTAATGAAACTACTTACTTATTGAAAACATTACTTAAACTTTTGAAAAGATATTTGGAGAATTTTTATAACTTTAAGTTTTTACTTCAAGTATAAGCACCCACATTTTTGTATTTAAATTAAATAGTTTTGACTGAATTCTACAAAGTTCTACAATGCATACACTTCTGAGTTCAATTTGTAATATGATATCATTTCAAAACAATGTGTAAAATTTCTACAATTAAATATTTGATTTTATAATTTTAAAAAATATTTTTAGATATTCCCAAACGTAAGTATTCTCGATGTTTAAAGTCGAATTTTTCAAGAAGTATAACATCGAAATTAAACATTTCAAATATTTTGCTTTGCTTTCACTTTAGAGTTAATAGTGTTTTTGTATTTAAACTATTATCCAATTTTATTTATTGGAATACTTCCATCCACTTTTCGGTTTATTTAAGACTATTATTAATAAAATTTAATAGCCTTTTTAATGAATCATCTTACTTCACACTTCTAATCAGCAAGTTCTAAAAAGATTTGAATTTTTCAAAGTGAAAGCTATAAAATGTCATATACATTATATAAATTCTGAACATTAAAGTACTTTCATCAGGATAGATTTGTGTCACTGTTAAATGCTTTTATATAATATCTCTACTTTAATTCTTCATTTAAGTGTTAAAACACCTAACACATTATATATGTAGATACTATCAGTTCATTTACATTCATAAAAAAGTAACTTTTTCTTTATGGAATGAGGATTATTTTTATTGCACATTTACATCAATCGGGATGGTGTACTACAGTGCACATACATATTGCAACCTTAATGCTTTGCTTTTTTTTTTTTTTTTTTTTTTTTTTTTTTTTTTTTTTTTTTTTTTTTTTTTTTTTTTTTTTTGGCACAGTTGAA
The DNA here is from genome assembly GCA_963978545.1 of Linyphia triangularis. Lineage (NCBI taxonomy): Eukaryota > Metazoa > Arthropoda > Arachnida > Araneae > Linyphiidae > Linyphia > Linyphia triangularis. The sequence goes on from OZ021723.1 coordinate 76,388,241, forward strand.
TATTTTATATCCTAGATATTCAATAATTTTCTAGTGTAAGAAACTGTAAAAAAATGGCTGAAAAATGATTTCAACAATCTCACATCATAAAGTTAAAAAATGAAAATGCTATGAAAAACAATATTTGGAATATATCGTCAATGAATGCTTTCAGATTGCTCAATTTCAATTTTGTAGTTTTCTATTCAATTCTTAATTTGCATGGCAATTGAAAATTTGGTCATAACATACTTTTTTTTTTAATTCTTTTTCTTCAATTTTAACAAACACAACCACCGCGTTTACTTTGCAAAAAATCTAGATAATTGAACAAATATCAAAATTATTATTTGTATTATTTACAGAATAAACAAAATTTAGCTATAGAAGTAAATGTTTTAATTTTATAAAGAATAAATATACAAATTTGTGTACATTAAAATTATAAGCTAGACTGTGTCTATAACAAATGTAAGTTCAATCACAAGCAATGCAAATACTTCTGTCCATAAACAAAACACTACACATTTGTTTAGCTTTAAAAGTACTAAAAAAGAGAACTAATAATAAAAATGCAATTTACAGTATTTATAGAGTAAAAAAAAACATTTTTGAAAAAGATATTTAAATAAGTTTTTTAAATGATCATATAAACCTTCTATTATTAACTTCTTTTTGAAGTTATAAGCATAGTACTACTGTTGTTTCCAATAATAAATATATTTGATGCATTATTAACTGTATTGCAGCTCAACTTGGAGATCTCCTTGGAAGTAAGGTTTTTTTCCTTCCTTATAATAGCAACCAAAATCAATAAAATTGATATGATAAAATGAGAAATGAATATTCAATTAATAATATTTCATCATACATACTCATGCTTCTACAATACCTGATTTTTTTTTTATTTACCATGCTTTTTTTTATAAAATATTAAATACCATATTTTAATCCGAAATTGCATACAGCCAATAATTTGCAGCATTCGATCATATCAAATGTATTAAATGTTTTCTGTAAGGAAAAGCATGCATTCTCTGAGGTGAGAGCAGCAACCTATTTTAATGATAATTCAATCTATTGTTTTAAAATTAAAATCTAATTATTAGATTTAATATGATTTGAAACACTTTCTTTAGCGTTTTTCAACATTAGCAATAAATTTTCTACTGACTTTTTTACATAAAAATTATTAATCAGTGGAATATATATCTTATAAAAACATATTTTTAAATGTTTAAAAAAAAAAGAAGAAAAAAAAAACATACAGCCAAAAATCGTTGTAAGTCAGAATATTTTTTTAATGTAAATTTCTTTCTTTCAAAATTAATTTAAAATACATTTATTTTATTATACGGTATGAACAGTTAATGAGTCAAGCAAATCGTATTTTTTTTTTTTTTTTTTTTAAAGTTTAAATGAGTCCTAATATAATCCAAATTAGCTAATTACAATTAATCCTAATATTATTCATGTGACAGAATTCTAATTATTTTAAATTTGACATTTCCTATTCTTAAATCTCTAATTAAACTACATTAAGAATTTCATAATAAATAAATTCTCATGTAATGTTGAGAAATACTTTATTTGACAGAAAAATCCTTTATTCCATTCTTCAGAATAATAAGAAAACTTAAGAATTTTAGATAGTAGTTCCAGTCAATATCATTTTGCATTAGCTGCTTATATTTTAATATATACTTTAGCTTTAGCAGTGTACTAACTGAAAGAAAAATAATAAACGACAAATTCGTATATATGAAGGGACAGAAATATATATATACACATAATTTCTTCAGGTAACCTTCTGGTAACCTTTTGAACACAAATTTCAATTCATTTTCTTTTAACAGAAATACCCAAAGGTAAGAAAAATTTATTGTCCTTAAAATTCTGTACAGTCATATTATTTTAAAGAAATCAAATTACGTTTGCCAAAATTTTTGTATTTGTAGCATTATATTTCATTCTAAAGAACTAAATTTTAAAACATTAACTGGCCAAACATAAAATTTTTGAATTGAAATCTACAAGCAAATTCTACGAAGAATAACAAATTGGCATCACCAAAATGCGATTAAAAATATTAAAGTTTCCAAGAGGTTCGCTCGTGTAGCTTTTACAATTTGTGTGTAGGATACCGTTTGGAGAGGAATCTTTAAAACAACTATTGTAAATTTAGACTTGTGTAAGGGATTATTCATTTATCTTGACTCAGTCAGAATTATTTCATCAATATGCTTAATTATCAGTTATTTAATAATGCATTTAGAACACATTTGACTGTTTAAAGCCCTTTTTAAAAGGATTATATAAAATTGTTTTTTTGTACATTTGACAAAACGTGTATAGTCTTAGAATACTAGAGAAATGGATAATTTAGCAATTTACTTTTTACTTATTGATTATTTTTACTTAAGATAAAAGATATTACTTTAATTGGTGCAATTAATGCAACGACTACATGATCTAAATGAATGGAATTTTAAATAAATAATATTGTTTAATAAATTAAACTAAAAGAAAATATTCAATCGATGTTTTTAGGCTTGATTAGCAAAGAAAAGTAAAGCTAAAAATTTCTAATCTATCAATCAATTAAAGTTGTATTATCTATACAAGGCCATAATTTAGAAAGCAACAAATATCAAAATATTTGCTTTAATCGTTAATGAACATGTTTCTTTAATTTTTCAGGTCAACTTCCAAGTCTTGCTGGAAGTACGTATAAAATGAAATAAATATTTATTCTTCTATATGTTTATGCATATACAATATAACTAGAGTTTCCAATATCTAATCATCTAATAATAAACACTCTTGGATTTCTAACTGTTTTGTCAACTTGTAATTATTATTATTACAAACATTAAACAAGTTTTTTGGAATAATTTCTAAATAAAATTTATAGATAAATTGTATGTTCTTTAGTGTAAAAATTTTATTACATGTTTACATTTATTTAGAAAAACGGAAAAATTTTAGAAAAATTTTATTTTTCAAATAAGATATTTTCTTTGTTTTTTAACAATATTTTTCTGCTTTAATAACTTCAAAACTGCAAGTATTACTGAATACTTTTCCTTAAATATTTAGGTGACTATATGCGTTGATTTAAATTCGAAATTTGTAACACAAAAGTAGATTATGCCAATTATATTTCAAAAATTAAGATAAAATTTGTATATAACTCTTGCAATTTATCATAACTGTCCATGATTAAAAATTCATATTTAAGTAGTAAAAGCACAGATTAAAGTTAAGTTGAAAAAAAAACGGAAAAAAAACTTTAAAATTCATGAATGCAACCAATATTCCATGTGAGAAGTATAAAATCGGAAATTTTTGAATGATTTTAAGTGTTCATATTGTATTGATCAACTAAATAACCAATGTATAACTGAAAAGGCGATATCTGATTCAAACTCTTTTCTTTTTCATAATCATCCAGCAAACTTTTAGCACAGTTTTCACAATACTATTCCATGAACAGCCATATTTTATATCAACAAAGTGAGAATGAGTATTACAACACATATTTTATACGAATAGAATTGTTTTAAACCAGAAAGATTTTGTTCTGCAAAAGGAGTATCTGGTGACAAAATGTGATTGGAAAGAGGAAAACCATAAAATAGATATTTAGTTTTTGATTTCTATCATTCTGTCATTGATTTTTTTTTTAATAATATTTTACTTTTATTTTAGAATTACCAAAAGGTATGTATAACATAAAAAGTGCAATAAACTTTTAAAAAAATTAAGTACTGCGATTAAATGAATGATAGACAACTTTAAATTTAAAAAAAAATATGTATTTTCTTACATAATTATCTGTCGGAAATTAAGGTAAATGTAAGGGTGAAATTTGAAAAAAAAATATATAAGTAATATGATGACATTTAAAAAATATTATTTGTTTTTTGAAAAGATATCCGGTCCAACTTATATAAAAATGCGAAAAAAATTAAAAAAGTAAAGAATCATTTGCAAAATATCAAAAATCTTCTATGTAACAGTAAATCCATAGAGAAAATCAATTTGTTTATTAATTTCAGCAAATAAAATTGAAAAATAATTTTAAAAATATTATTTCACAATACAATTTTTTTATGCAAATATGTTTGATGCTATTTTTATATATTCCTTACCTTCAGGAATATTAAAGATTTTTTATGAACATCATAATTGAGGACTAAAAATGGAAAACTACCAAAGTACCCAAAAAAAAGTCGAAAGCCTTTTTTTACGGAAAAATTTCCTATATAGCAAACGAAACAAAGCGGAGAACTCCCAAAAAGCGATCTCAAGTTGCAATAGTTTAAATTCAATCTGAAGTATGTACTTATGTATTGTCTTAAGTACAAGTTGCGATAATGTTTCGGCTCACCTGAAAAAATTTCTTATTTAGGTCGTTTTCCGTTTCTAGTCCTCAATTTAGTTAATCTGATCAGAAGAAAAATCACTTTTTTTAATGATGATAATAAACTTAATTTCATTACAGGTCAATTAAATAATATCCTTGGGGGTAAGTAAATACTATATAAATATTTATTGCTTGTTTAATATAGACAATTCCAGAATATACATAATAAAAAAGTTCCGCAAAAATAGTGTTGTCTGAATTATTTGTATTACATTTAAAAGAAGATAGATGGAAAGGATAAATTAAGGTTGCAATTTTTGTTACATTCAATTCCTTTCAATAATATATCGCTTTTTTTTTCTTTTCTTTTTTTATCACAAAAGAATTAGTTTCAATTTCTATTTTTTTGGAGTAGGGTGTGAGGGGCTGTGAAGTATAATTTAAATTCTGTAATTCTCTTATTAAATTAGATATGAAAATTACAGCTTTCATGTCCTAAAATATCTGTCACAAGTCGCATTTCATGAAAAATTAAAAAAAAAAAAAAAAAAATGCTTGAATTCACAAGTTTTTTTAACTGAACATTTTTACGTTTCTCGTCATTTTATATGAACAAAATAAAAAAAACATATATTTAAATACGAAATGAACACATGAATCATATATTATATTTTGTGTTAAACAAAATACTTCTTTTTGCACGGTTATAAGGAAATACTAGTTTGGAAGCATAAAAAAAAGCAGGTTTGTTTAAAAAGTTGCCATTCAATTTTCAATTCATAATCAAACCTCTGTGTAAATTTTTTAGATCAAAATTTGCCGGATAAGTTAGAAATGTTAATTTTACTTTTAATAAATTTCAAAAGAGTGCAAACTTAATTTTTATGTTTATTTGAATTTTTGTAGAAATGTACTCATAATTAATTAAAATACAAATAAATATTTGTGTACAGGAATTGGAGGCAATTTGGGTGGCAGTGGAAATGGAGGTCTGCCAGGATTATTGGGAAGTAAGTGGTGAATCATTTTAGACGATCTTTTGTAATTATTTACTAAAAATTAAAATAGTTTCATACTGTTGATTAGCATGTGACTTTCAAGAGGGAAAAGTGAGTATTATTGCATGATCATTTAAGAAAGTTTAAAAAATTAATACAATTCACAATTTATGATTCTTTAGGTATATTAATTTTCATTGGTTGACTACATAGGTATTTTGATTTAAAAATATCATTACACATTTTGCAAAAACTGAAATGCATTTTTTGCTTAAAAAGAAGAAAAAAAACGAAAAAGATTTTTTTTTTTACAGGTGGCTTAATCTTTCTGAAAGAGTTTTAAGAAACATAGTAGCACTATGTTTGATTGTGTTTTAAATTATTAGCTGAAATATTATCAGAAATACGAATGCAATACATGTTTAATACTTTTCTGATGAGTATTTTTAAGACATCTATTATTTTATTTTATTTTGCTATTTTAGTTTAGAATTCTAAACTGTCAAGAAGAGCGTTTAATAATTTATTGTATATATTTCTACTAGAATAAGATTTGGTAGTTCGAATAACCCATTTATTGAGGACAATACTATCATTGATAAAATAATTATTAAATTTATTTAAAAAAAGAAATAATATTTATATTGCATGCTTTAAATACACAACTACCAAAACGAGGTTTTAAAATTGTATTGATAATGTGTTAACCAATGGCGACCTAATTTTGAATGAACTAACCAACCTATATCAATATATAATCTTAAATTTGCAGGCATATTATACTTTTATTCGTTTTCCAAGAATATATTTAAAGTGCAAATAATATTGAAAAGAAAGCAAAACTTGAGAAGCAAAAGTTTGCTTGTGATTGATTAAAATTAGAGGTCTGATTATAAGTGAAAATGCATCCATTTCATCCAATATTTCTGTTGAAGTCAAATTAAATATTATTTACAGCAACTTAAAATCTTGTTATTGGTATCTGCTTAAAGAGTCAACTGAAGAATAACTACTTAGCGTTTAGTTTAAATTTTAACAATTTTTAAAAGTATTATTTCAATATATAAGGATAAGAAAATACATTTTTAAAGTTAAATGAACATTTTTTTAAATTTTATTTCTGATTTTCGTTATCTAGGTTTGCCCGAAGATAAATACAAATTATTTTGTACTAGTGAATTTTTTAAAGATCAAATTTTTTATAGATATAAAGGTTAGAAAAGATTTTGTGGTGTCATCAGTAGGATACAAAAAATATTATTTTATTTCAGAAGCGCATTAGGTGAAAAAAGTTGTTACATTTCTTGGATAATGAATAACGCATATATTTAAATACGATATGATGATATTTTACATATATTTTAAACACAAGTCTTCTTTTGAGATGATTAGAGGATTGTTAAAGTCTTTAATTTTAACACTACTAAAACTTGTGTCGATATTTGTAAACTCGGGAACAAGACACCATGTGAAAAAAGGATCACCTTTAATTCGGTTAGAGTAAAACAATTTACAGCTACACTGGCGTTACAGAATAAAAAAGCATAGTGGTACCTAAACAGAGGCAGAAGTGGCCGACTGAACAAGAAAATTAATCTTCCTAATAAACATCCTGATGGCGCATTTGCAGAAAGCAGGCATTTCCGACAAGGATAATACTCGTTCGGAAGAATAATAAAAATTATTGTAAATGGTATATTCAAATATAAGCAATTCAATCTTCATTTCAAAATTAAGCCTATGTTACCCTTTCTTTGGGTCTAAGTCTGCCTATTAAATTACTATTTGATTTGAAATTAATCATTGAATTCCAAGAATAAATTTATTTAAGAGACAATTTGTAAATTTTATCAAGCTATATTACTTTACAACTTAATTGGAGGGCAGTTTTGATGCATAGAAAATGCTTTTTTTTCTCCTTTTTTCCCCCTTTTTTTCCCGGGGTGATCGTTGACCAGCACATATAGATGGTTACTACAAGTGATAAACCCCTGCTAAAAAGATTGTAACTGACGAAAAGAAAGGATTGCGAGGATAGATGAAATTGAGGGAATTTATATCTTTTTGGGCTCTACCTAAGTTTTTAAATACTTTGTTTTGCCACCATTGGCAATTTTACACTTTCGTTTCAATTGTTCTTTCTTTTTTTTAATCCCATCTCAGGGATTAAAACGTTTTAACTGGTGAGCGTTTGAAATCCCTAACACTCAACTCAAATATTTGTCACATAACTTCTCCAAAATCAGGTGTCCTACACTAAAACCTGAAGGTTGTGTTTCCTCTATGAAAGTCAAAGGTGTGAAAACCATCCCACTAAAGACTGCCAACTCCCAAAACATCCGTTGCTTACATCCTTACATCAGCAATACCTAAAATAGTAATCACTGAAGCCTCTGAAATTAAAAAAAATCATTTTCCTTCCACCAAATTTCAAATAAATAATTATTCCATGATTACGAGATATAATCAAAGTAGTTGGAGTGATAGTTAAGTACCAAGTGTTTATTTCACCATAGTCGGAACCTCCATTCAAAAAATTTCCTTCTTTTTTGACGTTTAGTTTTGAATATTTTGATAGAAATGTAAAAGATTTTTTTTTTTTTTTTTTAAATCTTATACTAGATTAATAAAGTTTAATTGAAGTAAAAATGTTTCCCAATGCAAGGATTTTATTTTTCTTCTCTTTTCAAACTGTTGAGAAAGTATTATGTAAACTTTTTTAATTTTTCTCTCGTAGATTCAACGAGTCCCAGACAACTATTGAAATAAATAATTGTGTTATATATTTTTCATCCCAGAAGTTTTAAGAGATGTTTATCAAATTCGCCTCTTTATAAGTTATATTTAATGAAAGGGCCAAATTCATGGATCAGATACAACACATGTGCTTTCATGTGAGCCAACTCTGATTCGATTTTAAGAAAAATTTATTAGAATTTAAAAATAACAGGTGCTATAATTTCTTTGTATGAATTTAAGAAGACAAATTTTGAAATAACTACAATTTTTATTGCATCACTCTCTTTTAGATATTCCTGGTGGTAAGCAACATAGAAACAGTTTTCTTTCTTTTCTTTAAAAAAAATCAAAATTAATCTTATCTTCATTAAAAAAATAGCAATCAAAGACTTTTAAAATAAACTTTTGAAATTAAGTATTTTATGATATTACAGTGATTTAATGGAAATCCAATAAAAAAGTATAGATTCCTCTAATGTTTTATAGTACAATATTTAATTTCATTTAACATACAAATAATAATATTTCATAAATGTTTGCTTTGTCTTAATAGCAAGCCTTGGTGGTAATGGTGGACTAAGTAAGTATATATCCTTTTCGATTGTTCAAGACATAATAAGAGTTTAATATATTTCCTTTTTATATATAGAATGTGTGTATTGTGAGGATTATAGTACTATTATAAAGCTCTAAGGTTTCCTAAAGAAGTAAAATACCAAAAAATAGTAAGATAAAAATAAAAAAGTAATAGCACTGGGGGATATTCCTCACAGTATCTGATCAACTAGACGGCATATGATCATCGCAGCATTTGTTTTAAATCAGCTTAATGTGTGATTCTCTAAATTACTTCGTACTCATTAATGAAAAAGTATTATTAAAAGATTTCGTTTAATATTTTTTGGACATAACATTTGAAATCCAAATGCAAAATTGTTCATTTCAGTGCCACTGTAAAAATATCTCAAAAATCCGCATTGTCAAACAAAAATAAGTATTAGTTTTTTTTTTTTTTTTTTGTTTTTTTTTAAGTGCTTTCAAAGTTTGCGCCATGATTCGTATAGGTAGGAGTACTAAATACGCATATAAATATATAAAATAAATTTAATGTCAAGCATTTACTGAACACACCGCAGTTAACACAAGTTCTTTAATTCAGAAACCAGTTTATTCAGCAGTTAAGTATATGGTAGCAAACACATTTCCTCAAAACGCTCACCACATGTGTGAGGTTGAAATCCAAAATAACAAATATTTAAAACTACCAAAAACAGTAATTAAGAGTAAATCATATATCTTAACTAGACTTTCCTAGCTGGCTGAGTACTGAGTGAATAAAAGAGCCACTTACTGCTCATTGCTCTGGAACGGGACGTCACCGCTTGCTAGCATCTTAAACTCCGATCCCGGCATAAGAACTTTTCCTTTCTCAGAGGTCAAGCAACCCACTTCTTCTCTCTTCCAAACCTCCGGGCTAGATGCTCTCCCTTCTTCACCTTGTAGCCTCGAAAAAACCCTCTTCAATTCCAACCCCCACGCGCAACATAAGTAAAGAAGTATGCCCGCTCATTCGTGCAATTCTCAATGAGGTAGTCTAAAGTGTCAAAAGAGTCGGGCTATGAACACCAGGAGGTTTCCTTAATTATATCATACTAAATGTCACAATGAAAACACCTTATGACAGCTTGAAAGAATGAAATTATCATGAAACATTACGAAAAAGTCCTTCAATTCAAAACTTTATTTTCAAACTTGTTTTCTAATGAATTGGTCAAACTGTGCTGTTAGCGTCTTTTTTGCCATGAATTTTCGTATGCATAAGATCTTGAAACTAGTACTGATATTTATTTATTACATTACTTGATTATCATTATTTTATAAATATTTTTTTGCAAATAATTAATATGCCTAAAACAATACCAACGATAACATTCTCTTTTCCTTATAAATAATCATCTTTATTAAATAACTTAGAGGAGAGAAACATCCATTTGAAATAATACAACTACAAATACTATATCAATGTTAATAAAAAAAAAACAATTTAAAGAAATTGATATCACAGTATTACTCCGAATTGCTAAATGAAAAGATTGTTTGAATATAATTTGTTTAGATTTTCTTTTTCTTTTTTTACTTCAAAATAAATATTCAAAATTTGTGTAGCTCAAATAATGGCTGTGGGATACCACTCTAGCCTCGTTTGCCAAAAATGCCGGTTTAGAATCCTGGGCTAGGCAGTGATTCAGAATCCACGTTAAGCTGGACGCACGTTACCTGGCCTGATTAGCCGTCATTGTGCATAAAAATATGTCGTAGTTTGTTCAATGATCGTATTCGTGAGAGGGTAAAAGTGTCATAATACTACTATAAAACCCCAAATTAGTACCTATTGATTTAGAATATTTTTTAAGGTTAAACTCTTTACTGTTTACTTAAAAATATTGCAATAAATATAAAAACTTAATAAAGAGCGAAAAAAAGTTTATCAACTACAAATTTTTGATATCACAGTGGTTGACAAAACAACAGTGTATTTTAATTATATATTTTCCTCTCTGCTGCAATATATATTTGATGACAAGGCGATACATATTTTTACGAATTTTTCATCTCTGTAAAAAAGCGAGACAAAAAATATTTTTAATGACAGAAGCACCAAAGTGAAAAACTTTTTTTTTGGTAATCACATAACTCAGCTAAATGAAAACTTCCCATTCTATTCTAGCAACCCTTGTTGCCATTATAGCACGCGAAAGATCGGGATGAAGCCATGGTTGAAGCAAGAACTGGACATATTGTTACTGTCTGATAAGACCTTAAGAGGTTAACACGTTTGTCTGATGAACGTTCATTTGAATGAAATCCTTTGCGCTCAACTCTGGCATCTATCCCATTATTTCTTCAAAATCTGGAGTTCCTCCACTGAAACCTGAAGATTTAGCATCATCTATGAAAGTCTAAGGAGCGGAATCCACCCCCACTATAAACTTCTAACTCCCAAAACATCCGTTGCTTACATCAGCAATATCAATATCCAAAATAGCAGTCACCGAAGCCCCTGAAATTATAGTAATCTCCCAAAAAACAGCTAGACGTTGTAAAAAAAAGCCCGCCAAGTAAAACAATCAGTCAGAAGAAGTTGTAAAATCTAATGTTTGCTGCCAAGCGGTCACGTTTAGTTTCTTTGAGGTACTTATACACAATGAACTAAATTGGGATTATTAAGGGAATTCCCTATAGACAATCAGAACTTGGCAGGCTATAGTTATTTCGGATTAATTTCATTTCATTTGCTTCAGCTACTTTGCTCCCATTGCACTGAATTGATATTACTTTTATAAAAACTCTAGCCTGCCAAGTACTGCTTGCCTATGGGGATTTCCCCTAATAATCCCTATTTAGTTCATTGTATTCAAGCACCCCAAAGATACTAAAAGCGGCCGCTTGGCGGCAAACAATAGATTTCACAACTTTTTCTGATTAATTGTTTTACTTGGCTGGCTTTTTAACAACGTCTAGTTTTTTTTTTATTTATCTTATTTTTTTTTTGGGGGGGGGGGAGATGTCATTTCTTTTTGTTGCGTTTGTTATATTCTAAATGAGTAAGATACGGCCAATGGATATTTTAGAGTGAATAATCCTATTGTCTTTCTAAGAAAAAAAATGGCATAAGCGACAACGCCATTAGATTCACATACTACCCTTTGTATTGAGAGTGACAATTAATATTATGATTAAATATTGTAGATAGATTTAGGTTTGCAATCTAAATTCTTTTTGTTTCATATAAGAAGAAATCTTCCATGCCACAATAAGAAAAACAATTTAATTATCAAAAATATGTATCGATTATAACTTGGGCACAAAAACATGCGATTATATACTAAAAAATAAGTAATTATACAAAGTAAGTAAAACATACAAACAAATTAAATGCTTTTATGCGTAATTGAGGATTACCAGCTTTTACATACAAATAAATATATATAAAAATATGCGTCTCAAAACACCTTTCACTTTAAGTTTGAAATATAAGACTTGTTATTATTTTAAGAGAAATTCAGCAAGCCTTAGTGGGGGAGTCGTTAGGATATCAGGCTAGTGATGAGAAGGTCGTTGTTCAAATCCAACCAGACACCTTCGAAACTTTATTTTATACTGCAAGTGGTTTTCTAGATAAAAAGTTGAAACATGTGTTTTCAGAGCTTTGTCAAGCATGCAATTTAATTGAAATATAAGGGTGTTTTTTTTTTTTTTTTTTTTTTTTTTTTCTAATTGCACAGTTTTTATAGTGCAACTTAAAGTATTAAAGACACTTCTTGAAATTGAGAGAAAGGTAAATATCCGAAATCTATTGACCAGTTTTAACTTTTCAGTCATTACTCGGGATAACTTTCCCATCTTCCCGAATCATTTCTAGGGAGTATAGACCCTCGTTCTCTTTAGTTTGTAAAACAGGCACTTCCTCTAATCAAGCTGGGAGGAATAAAAAAAAAATAGTATGAAAATATTTTAAGCTGTATAATAAGCTGTATATAATTTAAGCTGTAGGCTTGGCTAAAATTCTATCGGAATCATTTCCGAGTGGTATAGATCATCCTACTCATTAAATCATACAAAAGCCACTTCCTTTAATCAAGCTGAGAAAATAAAAAAGAATGGTGTGAAATCCTCAAATAGTTTGGGCTGTAAACCTGGCTTAAGTTTTGGTCACAACCAGAAGGAAAGGAATCAGAAGGAGAAAGAGTAGAAAAAGAGGAACGAAATTCCGGTGATTTAGGTGATTTTCAAAGGATTTTTTTATCATGTTTCTTTGTTCAATGTTAAAAATTATGTTGTTATTTTTCATCTACTCACCCGGAGCAACATAATGGGGGGGGGGGGGGGAAATCAGTGTTCTAGCTATAATAGAAACTGAGCTGTGAGGGATCGAAAACGGGCCTAAGATCTGTCAGCATAATATACACTTGCATGTTTGCCGTTTTTAATTGGACTTGGTGACAGAACACGGAACACTGAAGCGTTAGTAGATTCATTTTTCATCCACCAATTCTCAAACAAGCAATTACTCCATAAGTACACAATCTAATACAAGTACACTGGTTGACAAAACTTAAGGACGAGATGGTCCTTAATGACTTCTCAACGGAACAGCATAAACATATGAAACCCTCATCAAAGAGCAAACTTTATGTAACATAACGATAAGAAAAACAACAAAGTCGCAAAATGAAATACAAAGTGTACGTGGGAGTATATGTAAAAGAATGTAGTGCCATTAGTATGCTCCAGTAACGCAAAAAGATAACTAAATTCGACTTTTTTTTTTTTTGCTGTTATTACTTTACCTAGATCTAGTCAAGGTGAAATATTTATTTCTAACTCATGTTTATTGTAATTTATGGCATATTTTAAATCACTGTTTCATTAGAAAAACGATTAAAAAATACTAACATCGCCTTTACACTTAAGGCAGATCACTCCTTATACCCAACTTTTATCAAACATGTGTGATACACTTTCATGATACGATTTGTTTAAGCATTCGGTGTATTGGAAACTTTCCATCCATTCAAAACAGTTCTAAAGGTGGAACCATCAATTTAACCACTATGCCTCATAAAAACCCTCATGTTTGGTATGAGAATGCACTGCAAAGTGAAAATTAATGTCAGGAAAGATCATATCTCGTACTAAAAGTCAATTCTTTGAGTTGTGTGATTTTTAATAAAGATGCATCTGTAATGGAGCCTTGTGGTATTCCATTCTTTTACATATACCCCACGAACACTTTGCATTTCATTTTGAGACAATGTTGTTTTACTTATCGTTATGTTACATAAAGATAGCTCTTTGATGAGAAATTCATGTGTCTATGCTGTTCCGCTGAGAAGTTTTTAAGGATAAACTATCTCGTCCTTAAGTTTTGTCAACCAGTGTAGTTGCAACAACAGTTAAGTATCAAGTGTTCACTTCACAACAATCAACACTCCCCCCCCCCCCCCCCCCGTATAATCTTTCTAAATTTTTATTTCTATTTTGATGTTTAGATTTCAATATTTTAGGAAAAACCATATACTGGATTACGTATGAAATTAATAAAAGTTCGAAAGTAAAAATTGTTTTGAAGTAAAAAATTTAAGTAATTCTTTTATCTTTTTAAAGTAATAGAAATATAGTGTGTAAACATTTTATGTCTTTCAATAAAAGATTCAGGAATCCACAAACGAATTCATTCATTTTGAATCTCAGACGATTTAGAAACTTTGGGTCAAATGTGCACCCATGTAACATAATGATTGAACCAAATTATCCAAAGATTCTACTTGAGCCAAATTCATGGGTCAGAGACAGCACACGTACCTATCATGTGATACGACTCATGTACGATTTGCAGAGTTCATACGTTATTTTTGCTTCAAAAAAAAGTAGACACAACTGCCCTTTTAAGAATTTAGTAAAGTCCTAAAAAACATTTTTTTTAAGAAAAATTATTTATTATTCAAGAATAAAACTGCCTCAGTTTAGTGGTATTTATTTCAGAAGGAATTTTGAAATAACTGTATTATATATTACTATATTTTAGATCTACCCGGTGGTAAGCGATACTTAAAAGGTTTTCATTCTTTTCCTTAAAAATTATTGATCGAAAACTTTTAAAATAAAACTTTTAAGATAATGTATTTTTATGGTTTTAATACAAATCCATTAGAACAAGAATATCACAATACTTTCTTCTAATAGCTTAAGGTATTAATAATTTTAAATTCATTTCACAAAAAACTATTTATTTTACATTAATTTTTTGCTTGTTTTTATACCAGGCCTTGGTGGCAACGGTGGACCAAGTAAGTTATTCCAGGACATAGTAATAATTTTAAAATTTTATTTTTATTTTTATTAATCTGCGTATTGTGAGGATAATAGTAGAATTATAAAATTCTCAAAGTTCACGAGTGTGAATTCCATCAAGGCAGCACCAAAAAGTACATCGAATAAAAATAGAAAACTATACTTTAAAGCAATAAAAATGTAATAATGGAGTGCCAAAGTTAACTAAGCAACAATTCATGAATAGATAAATAGATATTATGGAAAATTAAACTAAATATATCTTCAAATGAATATCCACAAAATTTTAAACACATAAAGAATGTAATTTTAAAGGAATAAAAATACATTTGAACACCAATAAAAACATATTTTAAGAAACTTAAAATTTGTTCATAAGAGAGTCGTTAAGAGACAATTAGCATACTATATTAATTTACAAAATCATTGGATTTCGATGTCTCCCTCTCTCTCTCTTTTTTTTTTTTTTTTTTTGTAAAAAAAAATAATAATT
Source organism: Linyphia triangularis (assembly GCA_963978545.1). Lineage (NCBI taxonomy): Eukaryota > Metazoa > Arthropoda > Arachnida > Araneae > Linyphiidae > Linyphia > Linyphia triangularis. Next base: position 76,403,674 of record OZ021723.1, read on the forward strand.
TTTTAACGTCATTGCTACTAACCATCTTTTGAAATAAGTGTCTCTCAAAATAGTTATGAATATTGTTATAAATTTTTCCACTGAGGCAATGATGGCACAGTTTTTATGATAAAAACTACTATTAATTCACTTCAGAAAACTCACAAAATTTATTCAAAGGCGACAGTGTAATCACTCTTAAGCTTCAACACAAGATCCAACAAAAGCAACTTCGAATACAGCGATTATACAAGCTCACTCCAATAGGTAAGCAAAGCGATCAGCTTTAATCGAAGTCCGAAGTCAATTTGAAAACTTTCCCGATCTCCAGTCTTATTTATATTTGGCGCTAGAGAACATTCTCGAAATATCCAGCCAATTCATCGAAGAAGAAACATCTCGAAATTTCTCGATTGCTTTAGGTGTTGCCACCTTTTTCTAACCTGTATTATCCCTGTTAATAAATAAAATAAGATAAAATAAATTACAATAGAATTTTAAAATAATACGTCACTATTTACACTATATACAGACAATTTGAGCAACATTTCCCCTTCTTAAAGACTGCACGTCCCGGGCAGTGAAGTCCTTAAGAGGAAAGGTAATTCAATCACTTCTACCATAATATGGGGCTAGCTTATTGTGATGTACTACTCTAGGTTTACAGGAAGGTGTCCGTTGAATTTTCATCACGACGTCGTTGATCTTCTTAAGGACCCCATACGGCCCTTCCCAGTTCGTCTGGAGCTTAGGGGAGAGTCCTTTCCGACGTTTAGGGTTCCATAACCACACCTTGTCACCTTCCTGGAATGAACAGTCCGTGGCCTTGGCATCGTACCGGATCTCCATGCACTCCGTCATGATGTTGATTCTCTCTCTATCGAACCGATGTACGGCTTCCAAACGTGCCTGGAGATCATCTAGATACAGGACAGGCGAGGATGGAGTGTCCGGTGGTTGTCCAAAGAGGAGCTTGCAAGGGAGCATAAGGTCTCTTCCGAGCATCTTCAGAAATGGAGAAAATCCGGTGATCTCGTGAGTTGCACTTCCTTATGCCAACAGAAGAGGTGAAAGTTTCTGATTCCCATCTTGCTGGTTACATGATTTTGAGATTGGTTGTTGATAAGAGAACGAGGGTGTTCCAGATTTGAACTCCGTTTTAGATGAACTTCGTCTGCTCACCGGACATGAACTTCCGGAAAGAGCGTTCCCATTCCCATTTAACCGAACATCATCGTCAGTAAGCTTATCTGTGATTGCGTTGGAGTCATCTGTGATTGCGTTGGAGTCATCTGTGATTGCGTTGGAGTCATCTGTGGGGGGCAGCTGATAGATCTCGGGACCTCCGTTCGATGCTTGTAACAAGAACATGGGTGCCAATTTCCTCTTCACTACTGTTGTCCATTCCCACACGAACCACTTCCTGGAAGGGTTTCATCAACGTTGCTTTCTTCGGTTCTCTTTCCGGGGCTGGGGATGTACTTTTCATAGATGTGGACTCTGTCTCTCCAAATCAGGAGATCCTAGCGAACTCTTCCGCGTTCTCTATGTCATTGTCCTCATGAGCCATAATCCGATATACGCACAGCTCTTTCATGTCTAGATCGTGCAATGGAACTTCGCCTCTCCATGTTTGCAGCTTGCTTTTCTCAAAATTCAGCGTAATACCATTTTTCTTCAAAAAGTCTAGTCCGAGAATGCACGGATCTACAATTTCGGCAACTTAAACGGTGTGCTTGTTAGTGTTCAATCCAAAGGCAATGTCCACTTCCAATTTCCCGTGCACGGAGATACTGCCACCAGACACAGTTTGTAGCGAAACAGAGGGCGCTGTGTAGAGGAGTCGGTTGTTCAGGCGACGAGCCACGTCCGTCCTTACGAACGTTACGTTCGCTCCCGAATCGACGATTAGACGACATGGAGTTCCATTGATCTCCCCCTTCACGAATGAACCCTGGTTTCCTCCTTGACGAGATGAAAAGTGGAAACGGCTTGTCATGGCTTCACCTGTTCTACATTGCAGCGTCTGCCCTGCGAGATGGCATCTTCTTAGAATCAATTGTAGAGATTCCATGGTAGTGTTATCCCTTCTCTTTTTCAAATAAAGGCACTTACGTCGTAGATGCCCTTACCGTTTGCAGTGCCAGCAAATGACCATTGTCTTCCAATCCCCGGCTCCGGGATAGCTTCTCATCATTCTATCAATTTTGCTTTCCAGTTCTCGAAGCTTACTGGTGACAAGGTCAGGAGAATCCTCAGCTAATGCACCACACACATATCGTCGGTATTTTCCAGAAGCTAGCTGCGCGGCTTCCACTCTCATGGCGTATACGAGGGCAGACTTCAGGTTTTTGTTTTGGGATAACCTTACAGCCTGCTGCACATTGAGATCTTGAATAGCGTCGATGGAATACTGCAGAGAAAGATCGTCTCGCACATCCGTGGGACAATCTGGAAACGCCAGAATTGATAGTCTCTCTATATCAGGGGCCAATTCCTGAAGAGATTCTCCGGCCTTCTGTCGCCTACTATTTTCAGTATCGCCGAATCGCAACTCCAAAGCAGATGTTAGGGCAGCTAAATCTCCTTTTTTGTCCTTTGGGAGTATTTGCAGGACATCAGCAACTTCTTCACGGAGTGACGCAGCGAGGTGAAATGCCTTTGTAGTGTTGTGCCATCCATTTGCAGATGCAATCATTTCAAACTGCGTTTGATAGACTCGCCAGGAAGACTTTCCATCAAAAGTGGCCACTTTGATGTTAGAGCGCGGCGCCATAAGAGGGATGGAAGAGTTATCACAATTAGGTGACACAATGGCCACATATTCACGAGTTTCCATTTTTCGTAGCTCTTCTTCTTCATCGTCAGTGAATTTGTCTTGCTCTTCCTTTAAGGTGGTAACTTTTTCTTGTACGGTGGAAACTTTTTCTTGCACGATGGAAACCTTTTCTTCAACTTCATTTCTCACTGTCTTAAGATCTTCTTTGACATCCAAAATATCCGCCTTCATTGATTGAAGAACACTCTCTGTGCGCTCTATAAATCCGTCAACGGACGCAGAAGTCGATTCTTGTTTGGTGGTTAAATCTTTAATATCCGATGATGTTGCTTCTTGTAAAGCTTTAAGGTATACATATACAATTGAGATGATTTTCTATAATTTTTAGGTTACAATTCCAAACTTTTTGGCAGTATATCAGAATTAAAAATTATGCATATTTATATATTAACTTTTTTGTCGGTCAATTTTTTAATCAGCTAATTGCAATTAAAGTGATTAATTAGGACATTAATTAGGACATTATACATAAATAAACTGGTAATTAACTTAGAGGTATTATTTTTATTGCAAATAAGAGGTATTATATTGACGCATGTTCCTATGGTGAATTTTGAATTTGGCTTCAATATTTATTTAATTATAAGTTTTAAAATAAAAAGTTTTAAAAAATACATAGTTTTTAACAAAAAATTAAGATTAAAATATGCATAAAAAATGTGTTTATAACAATATGTATTAGATTCTGCATAGAAAACCCATTCACCACTATTTTATACAAAACGAAATTAGAATTTTGTAAATCGGACCATTTATTATGAAGTTATGACCGTTGGTGTAAAGTCACATAACACCAAAATGTCATTCTTCAGAAAATGCGTTTAAAGTTTACTACACTAATGAACGTGATACAAAATAGATTCACAAAACCTACTGTAATTTAAAAAGCAATTTGAGTCTCAGAAAGAAAATGGTATCATTTTAATGGTAATGAAATTGGAAATATTTTAAAACCAAAAAACAAAAACGCAGAATTGAGTCAAATTTCGAGATTTCCTAATGTATATGTATACCTTAATGCCACCCGTAATCGCGGCAGCGAATTCAGCATTTGAAGATTCTTGACGGGCTTGACCGGCGGCAATCGTAGCGAAAAGTTCGGCTTTCATTTCGGCTGCGGTGGTTTCTTGACAAGCTTTCATTTCGGCTGCGGTGGTTTCCTGTTGGGCCTTCATTCCAGCAATCATTTCCATCAACTGGTATGATGGTCTTCCATCATTCCTCTAGTAGTCGGCATTTAAGATGACTTAACCCCACTTCTCTGACACCACTGTTATGAATTTTTCCACTGAGGCAATGATGGCACAGTTTTTAAGATAAAAACTACTATTTATTCACTTCAGAAAACTCACAAAATTTATTCAAAGGCTACAGTGTAATCACTCTTCTCTATATACATACCTTTTCGGTCAACAATATGTTGAATGCGTACCACCGCGTTATAAACCTGCATGCGTACAAATCAACCAGCAACATATCAATAGATAGTTTGATTTCCTGAACGACCTATTTTTATGCACATTGACGTATAATCAGGCCAGGACCTGCAGCTTTACGTGGATTCTGATTCACAACGAATATTCATGCTTCACCCAGGGTTCGATTCCATCACATTTGGCATGCGAAAAGAGCATGCAGAACTCTAACCCCACTGCCACCAGGTGGGCAACATATCAATAGGAATGAAGGAGATATGGCGGACGATGCTGGATTTTAAATCCGCTTCAATGGTTACACGCACTTGATAAACGCGATCTTTTAGAAAACCCCACAGCCCGAAGTCACAAGAGTTCATGTGAAAAGTTGCCCAAAAAATGTCCAGAGTTCTTGCTGTTGAATGACCACTTACAGTATCATTTAAAGAACTTGCAGATGCTTCAGTTGTTGCAATCACAACTTCCTCCACAATCGTCGGCTCAGTTGAATGTCGTCTTCTTCCCGATGAAACATCCAGAGATAAGGTTTCTTCAAACTTGTGAATCATGCTCTTTACTGCATTTACGGACATAGGTCCTCAAGTTTTTATCCATCGCTAAATACGGAGTGCTACTGAAACATTGCTCTCATTCTGTTTAAAAAGTTTTACAATTAGTGTGCGTTCTTTCTTGTTCAGCGGCATATTCACAGCATGTAATTAGTTTCTTTAACCCATACCTTTCAATTTTATTGTGAAATTACTTGAACTACTCATTTGTATGTGTAGTCCACGGTTGACGCGCTTTTTTTTTTACGATTTGTTATTGAATTGTTTACTTAGGAACAGGTTAATTGCAACGCTTACCATTTGTTCTTCGCCTTCACAATCGTCGTTATATATATATATATATATATATATATATATATATATATATATATATATATATATATATATATATATCAAGCTTCATTCGTGTCCGTTCCGTAGAACCGGAGCTACAAGCTTCCGAGTACCATCAGTTTAATTTTAACCACTCTATACTACATAACAAAATCCCTTTAAGTTTTAATATATTTTTGTCCTATCATTATATTTATTTCAAAAGTCTAGGAGATAGTGGAGGATCAAGTAAATAATCCATTAAATAATAAACTCAAAAAAATTATGAATTTCTGTATTTACCTAATTATTAGGATTTAATACGTCAGTAAGCAATTCAAAATTGTATTAGCTAATTCAACACTACTATATATAGTTTATGTTAAATAAATTTTAAATTTTGTCTTTCAGATTCGCCAATAAGTAAGTAAAATTATACACGCATTAAATTTATGTAATAGCTCTATAACATACCTACGAGTTTGTAAGAGCATAAGGTAACTAATTTTTCAATTAAATTAATACTGTTGGAAAAGCAAAAATATATTAATAAAAAATTTAAAAAAATTTATTATGCTAATGTAATTTTTATTATGTTTTAAAGAATCATACACAATCAAAATACAGTCTAATAATTTATAAATCACAAAATTAGATATCCTCACTGAGAGAAAAACATATTTACTTTCCACAGTTTTGCTGAATTTTCATCTAACGCTCAGAAGTCAATGATCAGTCAAGCCATAAGGGTCAATGACCCTTAAATTACAGTGTTTTCTTATACCTAGCTGACGGCATAATTTTCCGTAATAAAGAGTTGAAAAAATGTTGAGGGAACCACTCCTATTACCCTTTTTTTTTAAAAGATAATCCAAAGTAATAATTGTTTTTTTTTCATTTGGACTGACCAAATTGTTACTCCTTTTTTTTTTTTTACTTTAAAAATATATTATGGTGGACATGTAAATGAATGCCAAAATTAAAATATTGGAGTCTGCAAAGCGATCTGCATGTTAGCAAACGAAATTTTTGCCCAATAAATGTTTTGCTTATCAAAGTATTTCTGTTCATATGAATAAATCAGTGTATTATGAACTCGAAATATCAATTCCTAATTAAAGAAAAGCATTAACAATTTTTAAAGACAGAAGAATGAGTGAGATACCTTTGAAAATTTGAAGTTTATAAAATTTGGAATTTTAGGAATAATTTCATTATCACATCTGATATCTAAATGAATCTTTAAGCAATGAAATATTAATTTGGCTAAAATCGTTTGTTTTAGATGGCATATTAGATAACCTTCCAAGTAAGTTAATACTTATGATAATAAAAATTAGAAAAAATTTTAAATAATTGATTTAGCAATAAGGTAAGAAAATTTAGATCAGCCTTTTGAAAGATTATATTATCGTATATGATAATATTTGCAAAATTTGAGTAATGACGATCTCTTTTTCATTATTGCTTTTGAATAACCACATTAGATACCTACACATAAAAAAAATATTCAATCTAAAAGCTGCTTGTCATATAAATTCCTTGCTATGCGTAACTCAGGATAAATTTGTATAGCTTAGGATTTCAGATGCGCTGAAGTAAATAATATGATTATTGCAGTTAACAAATATTTTGTCATCTTTTAAATTTTTTCAAAATAAGTTTGTTGTAAATGCATGAAGCTTTTTACTAGTATTTTTTTTTTCTAATTTAATAATCTTAATATTACTTATGTTGACATTGTACTTAATTGTGCAGTTTAAGTTAAAAACTTATTGAACAGTTTAGGTTAAGAATTTCTTAAACAGCTCGAAAAAATGATGTTCTTTATACAGCAGTATGATTAATTAAACACTAGGAAGTACTCCCTGTGGATAATAATTTTTAGACTTACGTGAGAGGAGTAAAATAGTTAAAATAATGCTTTGTTTTAAACTTTGTGTAAGTGTTCTAGCTTATTGAATTAGTTTTGCAATTTCTAATCACATATTATAAATCCAAACCAAAAATCCCAAAAAACGTTTTAAAATTTTAACGAATAATTTTTAATATCAAGGTAGTAGTAAACTAATAATTATTTTAAATAAACTTGATAGTAGAGTAACATCTGTCTTGACTTTATTTGTAACTGTCTCTTTTGATTGAATAACATAATCTAAAATGGATGATTTTCTTAACAGATATACCAAGCGGTAAGAATTGTCCTTTTGAAATAAATTAATTAAACTAATTATTCAATAATTTTACATGCGTCAGAAAAAAAAATTCCTTTCCTATTATGATTCCAATAGAGAAAAATGGAAATAAATATAAAAATATAAATGCATTTTCTTATTAACGTTACTCAACGTAATTCAAATTTCGTAAAGGCATTGTAATTCTAAATTTTTAAATAATTCATTATTTGTGTGCTCCCAAAAGTGTTGAGTTAAACTTTAACAAAACCATTATTAACTTTTAATGCATTTTTGAGTAAATACTCTAATTTCTTACAGAAAGTTTTATATTTAAAAACAGCTCTAACAAAAAAGAGTGATAAAAATGAAATTAAAATTCTGTTATCAGTTTCATTACAAATTTTAAATTACCATGTAAAACCGTAAAAAATTTTGAAATAAGTTAAATTTTGTGTTTGAAATTATTGAAAAGAAATTAATACATTCATTCATTCATTTTATATTTTATTAGAATTTTTATTGATGCATTCTTTTTTAGAAATTTTATTTTCTTATGAATAATTTCTTTGCACTTAATTTGCAGAAAATTTCATTTATAAAACTAATATTTAATAATATATATGCGTTTATAACTGTTGTGAATCTATTATTAACAAAACCATTTTTAATCAATATAGGAAAACTAGGAGGCGCCGTCAAGAGTAAGCATCAATTTTTAATTATAAATAGTCTATGATATATAACAAAAATTAAAGTCATTTTATTATTTCTTGAAATTTAAAAAGTTAAACTAAAAAATAATGTTCTATACTCTTACATAAAATTAAAAAAGAAAAATTAGGTTGATGCATGAGACTAAAATGTAGTTGATGTAGTATCATGAACTTTACATTATTTCAGAAAACATTTCTCTTTTAAATAATTTATAAATTACTTCTATTTAAATTACGTCATCATTGATTTAGAATTAAATTCTTTTTTATTATATTGTATTTACATTATTTCAGAAAACGTTTTTCTTTTAAATAATTTATAAATTAATCCTATTTAAATAATTACATCATCATTGATTTAAAATTTCATTTAATATATATATATATATATAAATATATATATATATATATATATATATATATATATATATATATATATATATATATATATATATATATATATATATATATATATATATATATATATATATATATATATATATATATATATATATATATATATATATAATTTCATTTAATATATATATATATATATATATATATATATATATATATATATATATATATATATATATATATATTATTTTATTGTATTTTTTTTTTTAATTATTATTTAATTTTTAAAATTACAATAAAAATTTTACAATAATATTCTACTCCTCGTAGGTTTGCCAGATGGTAATGTTATACCAATTTAAATTATATTTTTATAAAATAATATAAAATAGATTTTGTACTTAACTTCAATACCATATGTTAAATATATATTCTCAAAATTACCCTAATAGCACACATCCTCCCATAGGAAGTCCCTAGGAAGTCCCCAGTCATCCCCGGGACTACGAATGACTTCCCAGGGACCTCCCTGGGAGGATGTGTGCTATTAGGGTATTTATATTTTCCGTAAAATATAATGGTGATTACATTTTCTTTTATTTAAACATATTTTTTTGGTTATGTCTATTTACAAGGCGTGTGAAGAGTTGCACACCAAATTCTCCAGTTTTCTATTTATCGAGTAATTTAGTAAGAGTTTGCTGATATACATAGATATAATTTAATAAAACGCAGTTTTTTTAACAGTTACTACCTTAAAGTATTTTGTGGTACCATAGTTATATTTTTTACAAGAATAGAAATTTCAATACAGTAAGTTTCGAAATACAATTTGGAAGTCCGGATAGCAAGTTTATTTTCTAGCAGAACAATAATGCTCAAGCTAAAATGCATTTTAAAAAAAAAAAAAAAAAAAAAAAAAAAAGGACAAATAATTATTTGCACCTGACAGATAACTCAAAATTTTCTCACTTAATTTTGATACCTAATAGATACCCTGCATGTTTCACAATGACTTTACAAAACTGTCGATCTTAAAACTATTGCAGGTATTTTTGAAAAGTACTTTAGTGGTTTAAAAAATTCTGTTTAATGTTCCTAATTTTAAATATAATTTCATAGGTAAATAGAAGTAAAGCAACTCTTACATAAAATATGTTTAATATTTATTGTTTTAAGGACAATTAAAGAGAAAAATATAACTTATATGTAGGTCATAAAATGTATATAAATGAACTATGAGATATTATGCGTTTTAGAATTGAACCTAATGTGTATTGATTTTAAATATTATTTTTTAATCCTCTGTATTTATAACGTTTTCACAGATGGGAAATTAAGCTTAAGCGCAATTAAACAATAATAACTTACATAGTACTTATTGATATAATACAAAACCATGAAGAGGACATTCATAGTTTGCCAAAATAGATTAATTTACTTAGATGTTTATGATGAAAAAAACATTTTTCGTCTTATAACTTAAGTATTTGTTTTCTTTGATTTTTAATTGGGGTCCTTAATCAAACACTATTTAGAAAGAAAAAAAATTCATGAATAAGTATTTTAATATAGTATTTCTAAATTACTTACAAAAATTAAGAAATATCTTTACTTATTACAGCCGAAATCACAAACCTCCTTGATGGTAAGGAAACATCATTAAAGTGATTATTTTTTATATAAATTCATATTAACAATTAACATTAATTAGTTGAAAACTAAGTGAGTTCTAATTTATAAACAGTTCTACTATTAGTTTAATTCTTTTAGAAGACAAATTTAACTATGAATAGATAGTCTTTTAAATTTCTTTTGTGATGTGTGTATAAAAAAAGTGTATAGCAGAGTAGGAAGGACAGAAAATTTAACTGAAGCCTGAGAAAAGGACATGTGGAAGTGCATTCACAATTATTGACACATTGAGAAGCGCCACCTTGTACTCAACACACTAAGCCGTGGTAGAATTGAATTGTTCGGCCTTTTAACATACACATTGTGAAGACAAGTCTCACACTGCAATGAAGTACTGCATAAACATAGATTTGCTAAAGATTGGAACAAATGGCATCTGAGATTGGTTAAATGTTAATTAAATTGAGCGAATATATGTAGTAAAAGCTGATTTGCCAATTGTATTGTCTGATGACTCACACGTGGCTACAGTATCTTTTCTATCTCTAGAGCTATTTGAACCATTCGGAATCCAATTTCCTGCTCAAGGCATCTGGTTGCTACATTAGAGTACCATTTTACATGAGTATCGGTTGTTGTTTACTCTAATTTGAATAAAAAAGTTTTTGGACGTTTCTCCATGGGACGATAACAAGAGGATTCTCAATGTGTTTAAGTGGAAGTGGCATTCAATTATAGATCAAATTAGCAAGTTCTTCACTAGACGTTGCTTCTAGATGTGTCTTTCATTGCAGATGCACGCGCTCGATATCCTTTATATTTTATGGGACTCGTCGAGTTTTTATGACGCACCTTGCTTTTCAAAATCAAGCATGTCCAGAGAGACTGCAAGTATATAACTCAAGGTTAAGAATAAATTATTTTTCTACAAGAGTTAAAAATAGAAAACAAAAGTTTTAAGTGCAAAATGTTAAGATATTAGTTGGTTTGATCAAATCAAGAATAAGACCACATTTTTTTTTTTTTTTTGTATAATAATACTTTTATTGTAAAATCTTATTAGTAAATAAAAAGTAGACCTAAAAATATTAATAATAAATAATGAATATTAAAAGTGTCTTTATGTGAACGTTAATTAATTATATGGTTAGGCGTTTCAAATACTGCATATATATTCAAATTTACTTTTATACAGACCAAGAAATTTAATTAATTATAACGATAAACATAAGCGATTATTTAAATTAAAATAAAAAAATCTTTAAATATACTACTACTCTTTCTACCTATTATTAACAAATATTTATATATTATCACTGTGCAATTATAATTTTTATATTGAAACACATTTTAAAATATTTTATTGGTTTTTATATTTAGGTCTTTCTCCAGGTAAGGGAATTATTAAAATACTACATAAATTTTGGATTCCGTACATTCCTAAATTAAATTAGTTTAATGCAGAAAAAAAATTAAAAATTCCCTACTAAAGAGTACATAAAGTATTCTTATTTTACAATTAATAATATTTAAATATTTGCAATTATTATTAATTGCTCAAATATAATACGTTTTTTATATAATAATATAACAAATAGCTAAAGTGTGTTGAAATTATTTTAGAAGAACTTTCAAAAGCTATTGGAGGTAAGTGACTTTTAAGAAATATTATTCATAAAAAGTCAAGTAGTTAATTGGTAACGGATATGTTAAATTACAGGAAGAATATATATTTTCACCAAGATGCAACCTCCTTGCAGCCACCCTGATCAACGAATGAGAATGTAACACATTTCAAACCAAATTCTAAAGGCAATAGCCATTTTAAAATATTAAAAGCGATCAGACGAATGAAACACTATGCCTTGCATTGGAACGGCACCTGTTGCATAAAAAATTCCTTGTCAAAACATAGACACTGGAAAAGATAAAGAAGCTTGCATTTTCTTTATTTGCAGAATTACGTGGTGAAGTACACAAGTTCAAAAATCACACGTCACATATATGTATGCATCTGCAATCCGTTCCTACCAATTAATGTGATGTTTCCTTGAAAATGGCAGTTATTCACGCTAAAATGCGTGTAATGATTAACAAAACACATTTTCAATATCGCCAATCGTGATCAGTGAATTTTATATTAAGTGTCTTAGCACCAGGGTTACAAACTTCTTTAGAAGGGTAAAGTACATCTAGAAGACTCAGAATAACATAACAATGATGCTTTCTAGATACGGTATAAAACGTTATAAATAAACGGGATATTCGAGCGTTCTTGTAGAGACTCTTTCACATACATCTTCTTATTATTATCAAGGACTATAGGGACTAAGGCACCTCTGCTTAAGCATTTTGTACCAACCCCATATCCCGTACAGATCGGTAGTGGGCAGTACTGCACAGGATGTAAGCTCACACTCGCAAGAGGGAATGCGCAAGTCTACCTATAGCCACTGAAGAGTTCATTTCTATCTCTTTCGGTAGCTATCCGGTAGATGGCAGCACTACCGACAGTATGTGGAACTTCTTAAATAAGAGGCAATACCAAGCAGAACATTCCGCCAGAAGACTTGGTTTTGCCATCCCCAGAGGTATTGATTTGTATGGAAACTTGGAGGACTTTGCGACCATGACTGATTTAATGTGCTCCTGTCACCATTAGCGAACACGGCGGTCTTTAGTCGGTCACAGGCACGAACTCTCAACCTCAGGGCTCGCAAATATACTCTTCCGACTGGGCTACGCGGCCCTTCACATACATACTGTTATGAGGCCCCCAACTTGATACCCACCTTTGACTGAATGAAGTTATTCCTACAAGCATTGGTGATTTTCACTGAATGAATAATAAACCCCATATCTTCTTGCGTAATGTCCTTTTCTTTCTTTTGTTTTCTGCGCATAATACCGCAGTACGTAATTTCCGACTTAACTTTGCTATATGATTCCGAATTGTCTATTTGTCCCCTCTTCAAAGTTTGTAACTTTAGTGCTGGGACACAATGTATGTTGTTGTCATGTTACATAGAATGATTAGAGTTTTGGCTTTTGCACTGAACTTGTGCGTAATACAAGTGATTCTTCGTCATTTCTTTTTCTGTCTTTGTCTTTCTCGTCTTGTTTTCGACATGTAAACTTCCAAAGTTATTTTTAAATTTCTACTCCTCTTACTAATTTTATGATACAAACAAATATGGTGTTGCTATTGAAGTTTTTCTAAATATTGTCCGGTAATCGTAACTATAAAAACTTGTTTTTTGTACCCTTCATTCTCTAGCTCTTATTTTGAAATAATCTTATTACAATCGGTAATCATGATTATTCAAATAGAGGGTAGCCTGTAACTTAAAACCAAATAAGTGGATTTTGATTATAGTGATATAAAATCTAACACAATTCATAGATAAAGTGAGTTTCGTTTGAAAATTTGAATTTTATATAAAAAAAATTATTGCAGGCATAATTAAAATCAGTTACTTCGAGTTTATATCGAAATATCATTCACTCTCTTAACTCACATTTACATCAAACAAAATATTGTTCGCGTTTTTTGTTGATTGAACATAAATTTAATTTATGTATTATAATTTTAGACACACCAAAGCGTAAGTATAGTTACGAGGTTTCTATTCTTGGAATATATACTCAAAATTACTGAATAAACCTGTATTATATACACAGAATACTACGATCCTTACCACAGATTTAGGGCATTTCAAACTTGTTTACAACTAAGATTCAATAGCCTTGATGCAACAGCAGAGAAGCGATAGTAAAATATTGCTGTTATTCTGTTCTAAGAGGTCGAAGCAGGTTACTTTATTATTTAAAGAGTTGGCCGTGTTTACCAATAGTGGACCTGACTTCGACATTAGAAGGTTCGTTACAATATTTAAATATGAGGAATTCCCAGAAAAGGACTAGAGACATTTAACACAATTAATGAGCTAGGCATTTGATTTGTTAATATCTTTGCATAATTATTACTAATTACACACTGGCACGTATTGATTTTTCATGGCAAAAAGAGAGAACTCGCTTAAAAGACAAAATGACTCACCATATCCTTTGACATTCCGGGATCTCAGACGTGGTGACTTACACCTATCTTAGAAGCAAATTTGTAATGGTTAAACTTGAAAAAACTCATTACAAGAAACTTCGTGTCTTTCTATCATAGGCTAAAAAACCTAAGGGGTTGAACTTTAATTACTCAAAACTGAATTTGTAGAAATTTATATAGATTTTATAAAATGTAATTTCAGTACAAATTTAATGATTTAAAAATTCAATTTGATGTGTCGATTGCAATCTTTACTTTTTTAATTGTATCCTTGTTATTGCTATTGGAGATTAACATTTATAATTAAATTCAAATGAATTAAAAAGATTTTTTTTTTATTATTATAATCTTTTTTACTATTTACCTTTGCGATATTATACTTAGATATAATGCAATCGTTGAAAAACTTTAAAAATAATTTTTTTTTAAAGTTATGAATTCTTTAAATAATTAGGTGATTATATAAAACTACTATTCAATTATATATAAGGCGTCGAGGATGCGAAGGGAAAATTCAACAAAAGATGGTTGTCAGAAAAATGTGTTTGAAAGATTTTCAATAAGAAAATTTCCATCCAGTTTGGCATCATTCTCTGCGTATTTTGAGAGGTAAAAAAGGCAAATTTGACATGAAAAATTTACCTGTAAAATTTTTGAAGAATCTTGATCCGCACTGTCAAATAAATATAACTAAAAACTATCTACGTGCAGTATTTCTTATCAGTCTCAAGTTATGTCACAATAAAATGTCTTTCAAATAAAATGTTTAGCTGGAAAAGTTTCAATTAGATTTCTATCATACTTGGAGTCATTGAATTGTTTAAGCTTTTTAAATTAGAAATGTGTCACATTCTAAGTACATACATATAAATTCTATACAAATACTCAATAATTCTATACTATTGGATATATATATACTCCAGTTATGAAATCTCATTTCTTTTTAAGTACATAACAAAAATCGTTATCATCCTTTCATTTTGAAATTTCTAAATAAAAATATTGCATTCGCAAATTTGAAAGCTTCTGTATATTCCACTTGTGTTTAACTTTTGTACGAAACTAATTTCTAGGCTACTATGAGAGTTTTTCAATTACTTAGTAATACCTATAAAAGTGTTTTGTAATGATGTGCACTGTTTATTGTCCTTAATACTTATTGTATTCGCATGATGTAATATTTGAATTTAATTCGAATACTGGCACAATTGTTTATAATTAATATATATATATTGCAGCGACCCGAATACAAGCTCTTGGAAGTAAGTAATAATTACTTCACAATGTATTTTATAAGTAGTTGATATGAATAATAAATTAAATATTTTGTAATTATAACGTAACCCATATGAAAACTATGTATATTTCCTGCAGAAAGGGTTATTTACTTCACTATATATTTTAAACGTAGTTAATTTGAATAAGAAATTAAACCTTTTGTTGAAACGGAACCGATAAAAAAATTATATTTTTTTATATTTTAAATATTTTATAGATCTTCATTAAATGAAATCATCCATATTAAATAATTGCACAACACATTTAAATGCATATTTTGTAATGTATCATGATTTTTACTTTAATTTATTGATATATCTTTAAATAAATCACTTTTTGCGTTTCTTGTATCTTCTAATCTTAAATGTTATAGGTTTTGAACAAAAAATATTATTAAATAAACAGTATAAAATATTACAATACATTAATTGACTGCGAATGAGCTATGTTACTAGGAATTTTTTAGGTTTGGTTTCGAAATCAACCGACTGCGGATTATTTGTTTGTTAATTATTCGTTCATTTAATAATGAGTTTACAAAATATGAAACATTTTTAATCGAGCGTCTCGACACTTGGAAAGTTTATTTTACCTTCTATTTCAATAATAGAGATTAGATGTCAGTCAGATATGAAATGTAATGTGTAGCTCAAAAGGTCATAGTAAGTTTGTATTGAACCTTAGACATTATATGTATAAGAGTTCTCTATGCATATATTTGATTTAAACTATATTTCACCTTAATTATGCCCATCCATGACTTGTTTGAATCATCTATGCTCATAAAGTAAAAGAGAAAGTCTATAAATTAAAAAAAAAAAAAAAAAAAAAAACTTACTCTGATTATGAAGACAAATTTTTTTTTAATAGTTTACCTTTTTGATATAAAAGAAAACATTTTTAGATTTTATTAATTGACTTTTTTATACTGTTGACTACTTCGGGAATAGGATGAAAGAAAACAATTAATGCATTCTGCAAAGTAGAATTGTTATTTTTATTTAAAAAGAATAAATGTTACAAAATAACTTCTAAGAACTTTTAAGGTGACATAAACGTATTACTAGAATGATGAACAGAGTCTCTTTGATGTGTACAAGCCACAAGACCTAATTATCATTTATCTTCTGATTATGGAGTTGCTCAAATCCATTGTTTATGATTTTACTCATAAGTTATCTATAACCTTTTTTTTTTTCTTATTAGATTTAAAAGTAAAAAAAGGGGGGAATGAGCATAAAATCAATAATGTATGCATAACCATAGCAAAATAGAAATTATATAGTCATAATATTTAATAATCACATATTTTATGAGAACATTTTCAATTGAAACCATTCTGTCCCAAAAGTATATAGAATTTTTATATTTTTGCGTTTTGTTTGAATTTTGAAGACATTTACTTTAATATTTCGGAAAATTCGGTTACGTATGATCATGATTAGAGTGTGAAGAAATTTTGGCTTTAAAAATAATCCATATGTGTTCGAATCGCTGTAGCATTTGCATCATTGTAAATTGACAATCATTAATATACACATCCTTTGCTAATCTCTCCAAGGGAATCTCGAAAGGGTTTTGATCGGGTTGGTTGGTTGTTTTCAGATTATCTGGCGCCGTCGGCAACACGAGGGCTATAATGAGCCGAAACATTCGTCATTAGACAAGCCAACATACATTTACAAACACCCATGCCAACACGGGACTCGAACCCGCAACCTCGCGGTCTAGAAGCTACCACGCTAACCACTATGCCGTTTGTCGGCGGTTTTGATCGGGACTGATGAATGGTCACTCCAAACCAATTACTTTATTTCATCTAAACCACTGTTTTATTTTAATTTGAAGTATGAATTCAAGTATTGACTTGGTTGTGTATCAAACTATCTCCTTCCAATAACTTTACAACTGGAAATAAATTAAATTTTTGATCATATTCTAATCATTCAAACTTTGCACCCTACAAATATGTAATTTTGATTGATCAGTTAAAGAAGAATACTTCCGAAATTTCCCCAAGAGGAACATTTTGGTGAAACATGCAATGTAAGGACGAATGGTTATATATATATATATATATATATATATATATATATATATATATATATATATATTCTAGAGGTTAAAAAAAATTGAATTTAGATAACTCCTGTTATTAGGCATTCTGTTGGCAATATTTTCGTAAATAGTCAGATATTTTGTTCAGCCAGCAATAAGGACGCGGTTCTTTCATTGTGTGAGAAACATTCTCTCAACCTATATCGCCCGTTAGCAAAGTCGTCAATGCTCAGAGGATGATAACAATATGTAATATTATCATTTACTTCCAGTTGTAAAGTTGTTAGTATGGGACAATTGGACCTATGGAACAAGCATCAATGTACACATTTAACTCAACAAAATAGTGATTTAGACAAAATCAAGTGACTGTATTGGAGTAACAAGGAGTCAGGACTACTAAAACTAAAAGAATACTATCCTTGTCAGAGATTAGGAGGTGATGAATATGTTAGTGGTTGGCAATTTACAATAATTCAAGTGCTACAGCTGCAAAATATGAATAATCTATATACTTTTGGGACAAGAATATTTCCAATTAAAAATGTTCACTTAAAATCTTTGAGCATTAAATTGAGACAGTTAGATTTCTATTCTCCTGTGGATATGTACTTGTGCAATTGTACGTTTATACTTTTGTGCTTGTAATTTTATTTTTACTTTTGTATCTAAAAGAAGGATTGCCTATAAACTTCAGCCGATATGAAACACAAATCATTTGACGAAATTATAAAATGCGGTACACTGACATGTCCGTAAAAACCTTCACCCTATGCTAAGAGCTTCGGTTGGGAGATGCGATTTAACTTGCTTTCAGATAATGGTGGAAGCTACATTAAAAAACTATGTTTAACAGTATTGCATATAATGCCATTTCCTCCAGGCATTGCGTATTTGAACTTTTTTTTATGGAAAATGAACTCCCATCATCTTTTTCGATATAGTGCCAAGTTTGATAACATTTTACCAAGTAGTATTACATTTATTCCCGTTTAAAGTGGTATTTAATTAAAAATTTCATATATTCATATATCTGTGCCAGAATTAATAAATATTCAACTTTAGGTTGACCTTTTATGATGCACTAATATTATACTTTTGTAAATTAGCCACATAATTATTGTTTTATAATCCAGTCATTATTTATTTCATATATATTTTTAGATTTGCCTAGTGGTGAGTTTATGCAATTTGTATTTACGTAAACAACAAATGGATATGATTTTAAATATTATTTATTTTTTCTATTGTTGTAATATAAACTTTTATTACATAAATTAAATATGTGTTAAATGATTCAAACAAAAGTTTTTGAGATATCTATGAGTGTAAGAATTCCTAAAAATATATATAACTATACTGTTGCTAGTATCAGAGATATGGAAATTGTGATCAATAATTTGCTTTACATACAGATATTTTCTTTTCTAAAATAAAATGTATTTTCTTTACATTTATAGGTGCATTAAGGAATTTACTGAAACGTAAATAAAGCTTTTATTAATTTAAAAATCAAAAAGTTTTTATGTTATATACATTACAGTAATTTTTATAAAATAACATTAAAAGTTGATTAATATGTTTATTTATTCATTAATTTGATTAATCTAATTATTGGTTAATTTGATTATTATTAATTCGATTAATCTGATATTTTATATTGCATTCAAATTATATTTCTATCTTAACTATTGCAGTAAAAAAGCTGCATTTAGAAGAATTGCGATTTGCATATTTAAAATTAGTTATATGTTCTATTTATGAAAAATTTTATGTTATGAAAACATGCAATATGTCTTATTCTTTTGTGCAAATAATTCTAACTATATTTTTTCCGAGTAGAAGTACCAAGTGGTAAGTAATTTTGTACATGTAACGCAATAAAAATCCTTATTTTACTTAGTTTAATATAAATAATTTATCATTTTATTCGTACTATTAGTAATTCAGTAGTAAAATAAAAACTTTAAAAAAATTCACATGAATTTGTCTTGACATGCAAGGCCAATAATATCACCAAACTATATGCGACATTACTTGGTATTGTACTTATGATGCTGAGGTGAATTTTCATGTACGTCCCTTAATTGCACATGGTCAATCCCTAAAAGTCGATTGCTTTAAAAAAAAAAATTGCTTTACGGAGGTATTAAAGTTAGGCTCAGTCAATCTGTTTTCATAATTAAATCATATCTTTGTAAATTTTCACTAATATATTGAAATTTTACTAAATTATAAAAATTTATAGTGAATTCTAGGCAGTGTACAAAAATGCATAAAACCATGAGACATTTCTCAGAATGCACATCAAAATCTATCCATAAAAAAAAACTTTCTTTCTATTCAGATGGGCAGTTTCAGAAATTTGAAAAAAAAAGCGAAACGTATTAGTAAAAAATGCCATAAACGCCACATACACGCCTCTTGAAAAGGTTAACTTTCAAAGTTATTTCAACTGTATACCAAGAGGGGGCTAAGGTCAGTTCTAAAGTATATGTTTTCTTCATTCAAATGGCTCACGAAATTCTAATGTTGATTATTTTAAATAATTAAATTACAGTTAAAATCTTCAAAAAATTTAAAAAAATCTTGGGTAAATACTAAAAAAAAAAAATCTTCTAGGTTATTTAACAAATGATTTGGGTATAGGAAATACATAGTCGGAAGTATATTAAAACTTTGATATGCGTGTTGCTTAATGTTTACAACACTACAATTCTATACCATGGTTTTAGATTTTTATCGCAACGTATCTGATGTTTATAAGCATTCGGAATAAAAATAGTTATTATATGCGTTTAAATGTTATTTAAAAATCGTATAAAACTGTGATATATTTTCCAATTTCTTTATTTGAATAAGTTGGAATTGCCTTAAAGATATGAATTTTAATGCAGTTTCGTTGTACAATGTATGAATGGTTAATTCGTCATATAATGAAATATTATCCTTTAGGAAAAACATCCCACACTATTCGTTAAGTCGTTATTATTAGAAAAGTAAACCTAAATCAGGGAGGATTTTTCATACCATTTTGGTTTTAGACAGAATTTTTATATACCTTTATTTGTCAATTCCAGTTGTAAATTTTTTTTTTATATATATTTTGCTCTTTGTATTTTTACTTAGCTCCATAATTTCTCAATCTTTGTGAATGTCCACCTTAATTTAATAAGCTATAATAGGATTAGCTAGTATGGTGTGTTTTAAAAATTTCTAAATAACTTCTAAAGGGATTAGCAAAGTGTATTTAACTAAAAAAAAACACTTATTTAATTTACTTTGAAATAATGTGGGAGCAAATATTATTGTTTTGTTCCTTTTAAGACCTACACCTTTTTATTGTTTAATGTTTTCTTATCCATCTACATTAGTATATAATATTTGGTTTCATTATATGAAATGTTTAATTTGTCATAACATTAAAAAATAAATTTATATATTTAACAGCTGAACTAAATAATCTTGGTAAGTTGTAACCTCCCAAATTAAATGAAATAAGCTATAAAAAAAATTTATTCATTGCTGTAAAGTGTAATTACCAATGTGACTCAGACGGCAAACATTTTAAATTAACTATTTATGATATGATTTTAAAAAGTAAGATAACAAGCTTATTAAAATAATACGTTTATTTAGGAAATAATATATATATAATAGGGCGTATCGAAAAAAATCGAAGTTTATCAAATCTCTTAGCGGTAGTGAGGAAAATTTGTACACTCAACAGTAATAAGTGTGTGAAATTTTAGAACTCTGGGTTAATATCTTCTGTCGCCTCAATGGCCCCAAAGTTTCGAAAATTGGACTAAAAGTGTTTAAAATTCAAAAATTCCTAAAAATTCTCATATTTCGTTTAACAATTGGGGATAGTGGTTAAATGTTAGAATTGTTTAACAACAACAACTATAATTTTTTTTTAAAATTATAGGTTAATATCTTATGTCGTCTCAGTGAACCGGAAATTCCGAAAATTTGAATAAAAAGGAATACGATTCAATATTTAATCAGCAGTCGCAGATTTCGTTGATCGTTTTGAGGTAGCGCGTAATAAAAATTACTTTTTTCAACAACAAAAAGTATGCAAAAATTATTGGTTAATATCTTCTACCACACTGGGTTTGGCGTACTGCCAGAAAAGTAAAGTGGAACACCCCTATTTTCACCCCGAGAAACAAATCGGAGCGACCAATAAATCACGTGATCATTTTCATTTGTTTAGTATTTAGTCTAACTCTAGAATATTTTCTTTCAATTAGTTTCGATCTTCATATCAAGCATATTTGCAGCAATGTAGTCGTTTCTTTTTAAGGATTTTTTTTTACTCGTAGCTTAGTGTCGTAGTCATTTGTTAGTAAAAGATATTGGTAAATATTAGAAATGCAAGAATCATCGCATTCAAAGTTTTCAAGTCGACAAATGCTGCAATGCCCTATTTTTGGAACACCGAAGGATTTTTCACGCATGCTGCCAACACACGAAGACGTCATAAGATGTTGCGCTCATGAGAGATGGCGTATTGGTAATGAAACTAATAGAAATAAAGAACCATGCTTCTCTGTTATTGCAGAAACTGTTGCTTTGAAAATTGAAAGTTTATACGTCGATTCATCCATTCCTTCTGTTTCACATAAGCGTGTTTGTGATATGATACACGCTTACCATAAAACATATCGTTCAATCAGGAAAAATATAAAACGTGTGGGAAGAAGCAAGACTGCTCTTGAAAATGTTGATAACTTTAAAACGGAAGCAAAGAAACTATTCGACATATCTTCCTGTAAATGCGCTATTTTTAAGGAGTGTATCTGTCCAAAAGAGAGCAAAGTTCCGCCAAATGAGCAGGCGTTCCTCAAAGACCAAAGAAAGGAAAGAAAAATGTTCATTGGAAGTGTAGATGTACCGAAACAAAACGACTTCAGAAACTTCAAATGCGAGTACAACAAAATGCTGTGCAAAGTAAAAAAAAGGCGTCTCCTGCTTCTGTTTCAAGCTTTACTCTAGAAAATGAAGATATGATGGAGGTGGAGGCGGAGGTGGATACCAAAGAAAAATGTTCATTGGAAGTGTATACACTACACACCGTTTCTTCAGCAGGATTCAAGGAGTCTTCAGATGCGTGTAAAATTGGACAACACAATTATTGTCAGTCAAAGATACGGTGTTTCTAACAGAGCCACGGCTGCTGTTGCATCGAGTGTTATGTAAGATTTGGGTTTAGTATCGGAATCGAATTCCAGTCTCGCCACAGACAAAAACAAAGTATGAAGGGAAAAATCCGAGAGTTTACAAGCAAATGGTATCAAAATTAAATGAAAATCGTTCCAATCTATCTGGCCTTTATTTTGATGGCCGGCATGACAAATCTTTAACATTAGAAACACTCGAGGGAAAGCAGCTCCAAAGAACAATTGTAGAAGCGCATTACTGTACTGTATCGGAGCCTGGTTCTTCGTACGTGGGGCATGTTACACCTGAAAGTGAATGTAGTCTTCATGTATCGAACAGCATTTACGAATACTTAACAAGTACTTTTTTGGATGATTTTAGCAAGCTCACAGTTGTCGGGTGTGACGGCACTGTGGTGAACACAGGAATGTTTACTGGTGTAATTCGCAGGCTTGAAATGAAACTTCAGAGACCACTCCAATGGATTGTCTGCTTACTTAATTTTAATGAGTTGCCATTACGACACTTATTCCAGTCAATAGACGGCAAGTCATCTGGCCCTTCATCTTACACTGGAGACATTGGACGAAAACTTAAAGGATGCGAAAAATTTTCAGTCGTTGCTTTTAATAATATTAAATGCGAGTTGCCACACATTGATAGTAGATTAATCAGTTCAGATCAGAAGTACTTATTCGACATTTGCACTGCCATTAGTTCTGGCATTTGTAGCTTAGATCTAGCTAACCGAGAACCAGGAACATTGAATTTGGCCAGCTGTCTAACAACTGCAAATCGAATACGGAGGTTATATATATCTACATCAGACCCATCAAATGAGCTACTAACTTTAGTTGAATTCATTCTAAGAGTTTACGCACCCTCATTGTTCCGAATTAAGATTTATCACTCCATAAAAGACGGTCCTAGACATCTGTGGCATTTCATAAGCTCATCTCGGTACTTGCCTAAGAAGTATTGTGACGTAATCGATCCAGTTATTTCTCGAAACGCTTATTTTGCTGCTCCAGAAAACATGCTTTTGGCCATATTAACTGATGAAAGATGTCATATCGGAATCATTTCAACTCAAAGAATAATAAAGCCAAGAGAAATTAGCCAAGGTGTGCGAAGATTAGTTATTCCTGATATCAATTTTGAAGCTGAAGACTACATTGATTTCATTGACTGGAAAAATTGTTTTGTGACATCGCCGCCAGTTCTCCAAGAGATAAGTTCTCAAGATCTTTTGAAAATGACAGAGGACGGTATGCCGAAGGCCTGCTGGCACTTCATACAATTTCCTTCACATGCACAAGCAGTCGAGCGAATTGTGAAATTTGTCACGGCAGCCTCCGAGAAAACAGTTGGGCCTGAAAACAGGGATAAATTCATAAGAGCTACTCTAGAATCCAGAAAACACATGTCGAAATTCGAGACAAAAAAGGATTACAAGTAGTAATGCTATCGTCAATTGTATATTTGAAAGGTAATAAAATTTCTCATCCCCTCAAAATGAGGCAAGTGTGACGTGTATTTTTTAATTATTTTTTTGAAATTTAGCCTTTTATTTTCCGAAATTTGGTGTTGCTGAGGTAGCAGAAGATATTAATCTATAATTATAAAAAAAATTATAGTGGTTGTTGTCAAAAATAGTAACTAGTAAGCACCATCCTTAAAGTTACAGTGAAATCTGGAATTTTTTATGAATTTTTGAATTTTCATCACTTTTAGCCCAAATTTCGGAACTTTCGAGCTATTGAGGCGACAGAAGATATTTACCCAGAATTTTATAATTTCACACACGTATTAGTGATGGGTGTCCGCAAATTTTCCGCCCTACCGCTAAAAGATTTGAAAAATTTCGATTTTTTTTCGATACGCCCTAATATATAAGTATACAATATAAGAATGCACAGGTACATATTACTACTCTACACAATGCTTATAGAGGCATAATTGTTCCATCGGTACACCATACCATCAAAACTGGTATCTAGGAAATCAGCGTCAAGGTTGTGCAACCACGTCAAGACGACTTACTGAGCCTCAGCATCTATTCTGAAATGCTAACATCCCAAGTGTTTCTTTTAAGATCCGCAGAGATGGAAATCATTTGGAATGATGTCGGGACTGTAAGGATGGTGGTCCATCAATACCTCCCGCCGAAAATGCTGTAACAAATTTAGGGTAGCTGTGGCCGTATGCGATCGGTCATTGTCCAGCAACAACAAGAAGCCTGTAGTGAGAAGTCCCAGTTGTTTACGGCGAATTGCCTCTGTCAATTGACCCAATGGGGCACAATAAGTAGCAGCATTTAAGGGGTCCTTTTGTTGCACGACAATGTCCGACGACATACGGCTACAACTACGTGAATTTGTTACAGCGTTTACGGTGGGAGGTATTGGACCACCCTCCTTACAGTCCAGACCTCGCATCAAGGGATTTCCATGTCTTTGGACCTTTAAGAAACACTTGGGAGATCAGCATTTCAGAACCGATGCTGATGTTCAGCTAGACGTCTTGACGTGATTGCACAATATTGACTCTGATTTTTTCAATGCCGATTTCGATTGTTTGGTGTACCGATGGAACACATGCCTCGATAAGCATGATGACTAGGTAGAGAAGTAATATATGACTGTAATATATAAGTATGGTGACTATGTAGGAAGTAATATATACCTGTGCTTTCTACATTGCATATATCTTTTATTTCCTGAGTAAAAGTTTTCTCTAAATGGACTTGTTACCTTACTTTTTGAAACCCCTTCGTACAACTATTTTAAAACTTAAACTTCCAAAAGATGAAGTTTTACACGAAAGATAAAATTACATAAAGTTTTATTGTTTAAGCAAATATTATTGTTATAAAACTAATAATATTTTCTATTAGGCAGAAAAATAAAATAGGTTTTATTTGTTCATGTAAAATTCAAGTCAAGTCGTATCATGTCAGATAAACAAAAATTAATTACAAATAGTATTTATAAGATATAAAAAATTATTTAAAGAAAAATTACAGACTTTAAAAAAAAGAAAATATAATTTTCTATCACATGATGTATATTTTATGGAAATTGTGACAAACAAAGGTTCCATATTTTTGTCTCTTTAAAGTGCAAGTTATTTTTATAAAAATTAAAATCGAATATTTAATGTTTATATGTGTTATATAAAAATAATTTTAATTCAAACAATAAAAATGTTTTTATGTACTAACCAGTACTTTTTTTTATAGTTTTTTTTATAGTTTAGTCTCTAAATTATAATTTTCCTTCATGTAACAATCATTTTATATATTAGGAGTTTCTGGACCCATCAGTGGTAAATATATGCGATTGAATATTCAATTTAAATAAATAAAAATGGTTTTATCCTGTATTATGATAGTACTTTTCAATTAAAAGTGCTCAATAAATAAGAAAATTTCAAAAAATTGTGTATGTTTGAATAGATAAACTATTAATTTTTATATTTGTTAATTATTAATTATTAAATGTTAATTATTAACTGCTTGTTAATTATCAATTATTATGTTAATTATTAATTGTTAATTATTATTATTATATTTATTGAGGAGAGTTTTTATAAATTTTTAATAAATATTATGATGGCTAATTTTCAAACTTTGTGTTAGTCAGAATAGATTGATAATTAAAAAAATTATATTACTACATCTAAAACAATTCATATTTAATGAGTTATTAAATTTGTAAATGTTATTTTTCTTTAAAAGTATTAATATTTGGTATAAAAATTATTAGCGTGTCCATTTCTTATCTTTGGAATATTTTTTATACTTCAATAATTATAATTAAATATAATACAAATTCTAAACATAAAAATTTCTTGTAAATTTAAATTCAATTTTAATTTATTCTTCATTACATCATTAAATGTTAAAATATGGAATCCTTTTGATTGAAAAATATGTTTTGTTTTAATCTATTCAATAGTTCAAATAGTACACAATAGTACTCAATGAAATACACAAAATGTTTTGTCAAATAGAAGTTAATTGATTTTTCTTAAAATGTTTTTCAAAAGTAAAAAAAAAAAAAAAAAATGATATAATGACGGTTTTAGCAAAAAAAATTTAAAAATAACTTTTTAATACCTTTAGCATTAACATGCAGAATGGAAAAATTTAATATTCTTAATTCGAGATAACATTTCCTTTCAGTAAAATACATCGTTGCTAACAATTTTAACAAATAATAGTTTTCAATATTAAATGTCTTATTGCTTTTTATAGAATGAAATATTTATTTAGGAAGTACTATTTAATGCTCAGATTTTTATTTATTATAAAATATAAATAAATTATGTTTTTTTTTTTTTTTGTTTTTTTTTTTAAATCTGGTTTAAAATAACAAATTATTATTGCATAGGCATACCTTCTGGTAAGTATATATCAACATAATCACCTATTAAGATATTTCTTTAAAACAAAAGATTTATTTATAGCCAAACTTTTCTTAATTAGTTTTTTTTTTTTTTTTTTTTTTTTTCTTAAATGAATTTAAACTTATAAATCAACTGATACTAAATGAAATCAATAAAATTTCTAATAAAGGATATAAAGGGCAGTCAATAGGAATTGTGGAATAAAAATAACATTTGAATTTTTTAAAGTATATAAGCAATTTAAAATTAATCTATTATTTTGAAATACTTATGAAGTGGAAAGACATATAAATAAATAAATAAAAAAAAAATAACAATGTATAAAATTGGCTAAATAAAATGTGAATTTAATGTCAGATTAATTTAATGTGCATTTTTCTTAATTATTTTTTTGCTATAACGTATATTAAAATCAATTGAAAATAAAGTGGATTTTATACAAACAATAATTATTATTTCTTTTTTCATTATTTAATGGGACGTAATTTAAAGATTAAAAAATATTGAATTTAAGAGTTCAATAACCTGCAATGAAAATAAAATAAAAAGTTATAAATTTAATGAAACAAAAAAAAAAATGTTTTTCAGCTGATTTACCAAATTTGATCGCAAGTAAGTAGAGTCAATAATTATATTTAAAAAGTTTTGTTCCCTGTTATTAAAGAAAGAAATTACTCAATTTTGAGTATTTCTAGAATATTACGCAAGACTATAACAGTGTATAATGTACAAATGATAAAAAAAAATTCGTGAGAAATTGGAATTCCTCTCACGTAATTTTACTCATATAAAGTTTATGCAATACTAGATTAACACACTTACGGTGTTATAACTATTATAATATCCCCCTACTTATATTGTAAACGGTAATTTATCCCTCATAATAAAAAAAAAAATTTTGATCTCCAAATTTTTAAAGTCAACGTATATTCTAAAAACTTAAAAGCAATCAGTTTGCACACAACTCAAACTAATTGTTTTCGTTATAACTGTAAAAAAAAATTCTTCTTATTTATAAAGACCACGTATATTCAAAAAACTTGAAAGAAATCACTCATTTTTCTCCCTATTGTCCCACAACTCATACTAATTGTTTACCTCAAATTTTGATAAAATTTCTTTTAATATTTTAAAGACAACGTATATTCTAAAAACATAAACGAAGTCACTCATCTTTCTCTTCGGTGTCATACAACTCATACTTGTTTACCTTATAGCTAAAAAAAAAAATTATGTAAAAACTGAAACTGTCCTAATTTAATTTTGAGCATTTAAAATTTATACAATTCTAGCATCATGTTACAGTGTTAATAAGAGAATGAATTATTCAGTGATGATCTTAACACTTATAGTAAATTACTTTACTGTAAAAAGTAGTATGCTTTAAATGTGATATAACTTTTATAGTATAATTTAAAATGTATCGCATAGATAGAGGGATATTTTGGATTATCTCTGAGATAAGTGCAATTATTGTATTGTTTAATTTTTGCTTATGTTTAATTGCTATGATTTTATAAAAATATTTTCTGTTACCCATTATAGACTTACCTAATGGTAAGTATTATTTATTAAGGAAACTATCATTTGTATTTTACATTTTGTAAAAGCTATAACTTTTTCAGTTAAGCAATTTAAGTTTCTTATAAGTGTATATAATTAGTATTACGAGGTAGTTGCATGATTGAGGTAAAACGTATGCTTAAATGTGTCTGTTACTTTTAGATTGTATTTACAAATAACTTGGTTTTGAACAATTTGAAATTAGTTGGAAACCAAGCTATGGCTATACGAAAAGTTATATGACTGAATCTAACATCAATGTACAATTTCAGAAATTTTATTTACGTTTTTATACTTCTTAGCTGTTTTTTTAAGTTCTAATAATATTTACATTGACATTTATCTACAAAATATCTATATTTAGATAAAAATATATATACAAAATTGTCCTTCGTTTGATAAGTATATTGTGCCTGATATTAAAATCTCAGGTAAAGCTATATTTAAGCATCAATTAGAAAAGAAATGTTGTTCATAGGACAACTTCAAATGGATTGCTGCATGCAACCAGTTTTCCTACGTTTATTTTCAAGTGTGGATTATAATGCAGGGGAGAGTACGCATATGACCATTTATTTGCTTTACCATGGAATATTTTAGCCTCTCTTTTAAAGCATTATTAACGGTACTCTAGTAGTAATAGCATAATAATATTAAAACTAGGGAACTAATTAATAAAAAAGTGATCATGTTAATTTGAAAGAAAAACATCAAAATCAAAACTTGAGATTGTGTCATAAGTTTAGGTATAAATATAAGTATTTCTAATTAGTTGTATACATTTCGTACAAATTTTCCTAATAATACAACTAATTAAAAAAAACTATTTTAGCTGAATTAGGAAACCTTGCTGCAGGTTAGTATGAAGTCTTCAACTAATATAAAAGTTTAAATTTTAACACTTATTATTGTAACCATTAACAAAATATATTTAAGTGTGATAAATAAATCTAAGTATGCTAAATTTACATGCCTTCTTGATTCTCACGTTATTTTTCAAGGGGGTACAATACCAAAAATTCGAAAATTCAATTTTAAAAAAAAAGAAAAGAATACTTTAAATATAGTCCATACTTTTCTGAATAGAATAATGTATTTCTCTTATTCCTCCGGTTATTAGAACCACACTAAATTACCTGTCATTTTAATATCACTGATAGACATGGTGCATTGAAACGTCTGCTTAAGTGCATTTTCGAGCACTAGTGTTTTTCAGATATGTTGCAAATTCAAATCGATACATTCCAAAACTATTAAAAATTGTCTATTCAAATTTGTGGAGCATTTAATTCATAAAGTTCTAAACTTTTGTTTTCTCAGAATTTTATTGTTTTAATTTTGTTTTAAAATATAACGTGTTTGAGCTATATTTTAATCTTGAATAACCTAGGAATCCTATATTAATCTAGGATAGCATGAAAAAAAGCAAAAATTTAATATATATATATATATATATATATATATATATATATATATATATATATATATATATATATATATATATATATATATATATATATATATATATATATATATATATATTTTCTGAACTTATGTCAAAACGCGATATCATCAATTATTCTGGATTTTTATTTATTTATTTTTTAATTAAATAAGCACAGTATTTTTAAAAAAATATCTCGCATGCATAAAAAAAAATTTACTATTATTTTTGGTACCATACCCGTTGAATAAAGAGACACGTATGATGTTATTTTACAAATTATCTATATAATCTAAACCCTTTCGTAATAGCTCTCAATTTTAAAACTTAAATCTAACTTAGATACATTTTATTATTTCTCATGCAGGAGTGAGTGTTTTAATGGTATCGTCACTTTCAAGTATCAATTTCAATTCAATTATCATCCTTTTCAAATGTAGCCTTGTAATGTGCGGTAGATGGTTTGAAAAGCTTCATTAAAAATTTCATAGAGATGCGACGATTTGTTTTATAATTTTAACTGTTATAGAACCACTTGGAATTTTAAATAAAGATGCCAGTAACTTAATTTTTTTTTTTTTTTTTTCTGAATATATTTAGAAAGTTATGCACTACTACTATAAGTCAAAACCTCAGCTATTATACAGTTTGTTATGTCTTATATATATATTTTTTTTTTTCTCAGTTTTCTAAGACCTGTTTTGTTAAATGACCTTTTCCATTAATTTGACTTGACTTTCAACTTGGGATTGAGATTTTATAAATTAACATAATTTATTAATATCTCTATTTTCACGTTTAGGTCTACCTGATAGTAAGTAACAATTTTTAATAAAATATTTCAAAATACATGTAATATAAAAATATTCAAAGTCATTCATTTTTTTAAATGATAGCCATTAGATAATCGAATGCTTTTTGATGAAAATAATGGGTAACAATTGAGAAAAATATCGAAATAATTCCTCTGTTACTTTAACCTCTCTTCTGCTCAAGAATATGATGTGAGTATGTAGCATAACATAATATAGAATATTAGCATTATAACAATATCTAACTAAATTATTAATTAAAAATAGGTTTAAGATAAAAATATATATGTTTCTTGAACAAAAGAAGATAACAAGGATGTGAATTTTCTAAACCAGTTCAGTAATCATAAAGTATGGTTAAAAGTACACTTTCATGCTTGTTAATTTGGTTACCTGGATGTTATGTAGTTTTTTATGAAATCGACAAACCGTTTCCTCATTTCATACTTTATCTTAATTTTTAACGAAAGTCTTGCGAATCTTGGAAAACTCTGTATCATAAAATAAATCTACGACACATGATCTACATTTATATAAATATTATCTAAATTGAGTGCAAATATTTTAAATACTGTATCATAATAATATTTATTTATTTATTTATTTATTTATTTATTTATTTATTCATTTTTTTTTTTTTTTTTCTAATATTTTGTAAAATGTAAAACATGTTTTATTTTTGTATTATTTTCAGGTGTAAAACTTGCTTTAACTGCCCGTAAGTTGATCAGTTTCATTTTGCTAAACTTTAAATTGAAAAATAAAATAGATTTTTATTTTTGGTTTCCATTATTCTCTAGATAATAATTTAATATTATATATTTTACCAATGATTATTAAAATATATAATAATTCTAATTAGCATAAATTCATAACACTTTCCAAAAAAATGTGTCATAATTATTGTTGGAGAATACACTAACGAGCAAACGATTTCTTTTTTAATTGACAAAAAAATTGAGTTTCATTAAAAAGTTGCATTTTCTTAAAAATTATTTAATTTTTTAGAATTGCCAAACTGTAAGTGGATGTTTACTTTGTAAATTTTGAAATATTTTGAAATATTTTTTATTTGATGGATAAAATTAAGATTAAGTTAGATACCCATGTTAATTATATTTAATTAAAAATTCCAATATTTGTTTAAAATCTAAACAAAACAGAAAAGAATGTTTCAATTTAACTATTCAGAATTCTAATTTGTCATACATTTCTCATTTTCTTTCGCAGTTTATAATAATGATATTATAGAGTTTTAAATTTCTAATATAAGAAATGTAATTTGCGAAAAATATTGATTACAATTGAAACTTTTTAATTCTGTTAAACTTAGTAGTTGTTATCTACTTGTTTTAAAATACTATCATTCAATTTAATCGTTAGTTAACAAAAAGTTCATTTTTACATTAAATTGAATTATTTCCGTATTTAGCAGAAGTTGTAAATTACAATAATTGCATGAAATTATAATCCAGTTAGTTTAGTCGATTCATAAATGCCCCATTTGAGAGTATATGATAATTTTTGGAAGTTGTAGACAAAAATCAAAATAAATCAATTTCAAATAAACTTTTTTAATACCACCCTTTTTTTTATGATATTAAAATTAAATAACTAAAACCATAAAATACGTGATTATTTAAATTAATTTAAAATAAGGAAATAATTATTTGATCAATGAAAAATTAGAAAAATTGTGTTTTAAACATTTCTTTTTTTATAGCCGTTTTGGGAAATATTGTTAAAGGTAAGTTTAGTTGATAGGCTGTATAATATGAATATTTCTTTATTGTTTTAAATGAAATTTATCATGTATATGTATTTATTTGCTTATCATCAAGTAAAATTAACTTTTGAATCATACTGAAATCTAAAATGTTGGTTCGAGTTAATACTAAAGCAAATAAAATATTTGATATCGCTGAAATATTACAATTATACTGCCTGAATTAAGGCTGGCATGTTATAATTTATTACAAAAAAGATTTAAATCTATGCTATAAAACAAATATGCTGTCTGTGTGTCTGTGGATCTCTAGAAAGCAATTTAAAATAGGCGTAGAGCTCTGAAATTTTCAACCATAAGTAGGTTTGGCGTTCTAATTGACATACAGAATGTTAAAATTTTAATTAGTTTTTTAATTAATTTTTGAAAATTAATTTCAAATTTCTTTTACAAAGCAACTGAAATGTTCAACACAAGTAGTTTTGGCTTTCTAATTGAACTTTGAAAAACAGAATGCTGAAATTTTAATTAGTTTTTTTATTTAATTTTGTTTAATTAATTTCCCTTCTTTTTTTTTTTTTTTTTTTTCTTTTTTTTTTTTTTTTTTTTTTTTACTAAATGACTTCTAATAGGGCAACAGGTCTGCAATTTTCAACATAAATAGTTTGACCTTCTTATTGGACTTTCGACAAACATAACATCAAGATTTCAATTAGTTTTTTTTTTTTTTTTTCTTTTTTTTTTTTTTTTTACAAAGCGAGTTTGAATAAGAATAGAGCTCTGAGGTTTTCAACAAAAGTAGTTTTGGCCTTCTTATAATACTTTTCACAAACACAAATAAAATATTCTCAGACGGGTGATGGGATTTTATTATTGGACTAAAGGGAATTTGTGTGTGTGTGTGCCTTGACAGCACAGAGGGTTCTAATATTAAGGGTTTACATATCAATTAATTACTTATTAACGAGTGAAGAAGGCTTATACTTGCGCAAGAATTATCTTACCAGCTAGCAAAGCGAGCGTGTGCTCGCGTAGTAATGAATTTATCAGCGAGTGAAACGAGCTTGTACTTGCATAGCAATGAATCTTTCAACGAATGAAGCAAGCAGTGTTTGCGTAACAATGAAACTTTTTAGCGAGCGAAGCGATTGGTTTTGTGTATCAATAAACACTTTTCTGAGAGCGATGCGATGCACCAAAAGCTGGAGCCTATACACAAATGACAGGTCTCCTCAACTCCTGGACATACATATAAAAAAATTAAATTTTACAGATATTTTAAAGGGACATGGTACCCAAAAAATGACGTGAATGCCAATCTTTTTAATTTTTATCCCTTAAGGTGGAGAATATCTTTTTGAATAGCTGCGCAAAACTTTATACTTGTACCTTTAAAAGATAAAAAGTTATATTGTATTTTCTAAATCCTTTCACACTATCAAAACTGAAAAAGAAATCTTTAACACTGTTTTTCTTGGTTCATTATTTTTCAGTTTGAGTGTTGTTACTGATCTTACACCATACGATTATTTACACAATTTGAAATATATAACACAATGTGAGATTAACCTATATTATTATAAATTGCTGCACAACATTTTTTTTTTCAAAATATATATAAAAAAAACTTCTAATTTAACGAGATTAAAACTTTTTGCATAACTCAAATTGTTTACATTTTTTTTTAATACAATTATTAATCTTGCAATCAAATATTAAAACTTATTACGTTCAAAATATGTTAAAATAAGAACAAGCATTTGTGATGTTTTCTGTTGTGAATATTTTTAAAGCAAAAAATTTTTTGAAGCTTTCAAATTAAGTGTATCCATTAAATAATTCAATTGCAATTTTATAGATTTACCTTCAGGTAAGAAACTTGTTAAATGAAAACAATAAATTAATAATAATAATAGTATTTTGTATGCATATTACCTTACTACTGTTCAACATCCAGTTTCAAATGCCATGTTTAAAATAGTAATAGCATTAAATTACTTTATAAAATAGTAGAATTATATCAAATAAATTTCTGTATTTCTTAAACTGCTTAGTAAATTACATTTGTAAAAAGAAATTATATTTTATTATGAGCTGTATTTTCATGCTAGGCATAAGAAGTTCTTAAATAAAAAAGAAATTAAAATCACATCTTTGATATGTGCATTTTATACTTAGTTGTATCATTTTTTAAATTTCAAAGCTATTTAAATATTCATACTTTTTTATTATGTGATTTTAATTTTTGCAGAGCATTTCAGTATAAAACCTTTTGCCTTTTACTGAAAAAAACTTGCCATTATACATTCCTTATATATTTTTATGTTTCAGATCAAGCAAAGAAAACCATCACTGGTAAGCATAACGTAATTATTAATAAAACAAATATTTATAAAATAATGGATACGTGTAAATGAAGATTTAACTTTAATGTGTTCATTTTATTGCATGGATCTTTTTAATTTGAAATCTTCTTATGTTCTAAAATAATAATATAAATTATACATTTGTCTTTAGGGTTAACACAGGGTAAGTGAATGTATATGTAGTTGTAAATAAAATATGTTACATTTTTGCAAAAATTTTTTAGACTTTATAATTCAATTGTTTATTTACCATTTTAGACCATTGTCTTGCAGGACAACAAGCATTGCTTTTAAATATGCACAGCTGTGGCTTCCATACTCTGTATTCCTATCAGTTTCCCCCATTCAGTATTTACAGAAATTTCAAAATCTTTTTAATAAAGTCCAACACATCTCATTGCACAAAGCAATTAAATATATTGTTTATGTATAATTTCATTTTTTTTTTCCTTGCGCAAGAGTTAAAATGTTTATCGAATGCTCTTACTTTCCCTAATAAAAGGAAATGGAGCAAGTGAATATTCGTGTGTTTTCTTAGACTCACTTTTGTGTTCATCAACAATTGTTATTATAAGAAGTGAAAAAAATTCGTATTATATGGCAAAGTATTTTAGACTGATACATTAGCTTACTTTATCTTATATTTTTATTTTTTTTATATCACGTTTGCAAAAATAAGTTTCTGATGGCAGACAATTGTGATTGGGTAGACAAAAAAAATTTTTTTTAGTTATTTCCATCGTTCTATCAGAGAATTATTTCTCATAACAAGATTATTTCTTGTATTATAGATTTGCCAAGTGGTAAGTATAACTTAAGAAATGAAATAAATGTACAAAAAATTAAAAGAAAAATATTGTGTAATAAATAGACAACTTCATACTGTTAAACAAATTTTTTTTATAAATATGATTATACATTTTAAATTATTTAAAATATAAATATATAATTTAGAAAAGACAAAAATCTCTATAGTGATAACATTTAAAAAATGTTCTTTGTTCTTTGTAAAGATATAAGAATACCGATCAAACCATTGTAAAAATCCGAAACGTAAGAAAAAACTACAAACAACATTTTTAAAATATCAAAAATGTTCTAAGAATAATAAATTTAGAATAAATGTTTTAATTAAATTAGTCCAATTAATTTGAAAAATAAAAAACCTTATTTCACAATTTAAATATTATTGGGAAAGCAGGTTTGAACTTATTCATACATTCTTCAGGAATTTTAAAGATATTATATGAAAGTCAAAATGTATTTAACTTGACATTGATGTAACTTTAGTGTAAGTTGAATAATCCTTTTTACATAGATAATAACTGCGCTTATTTTAATTTCAGGTAAATTGGATGGCATTTTAGGAGGTAATTAAATACTATATAAATATTCATTGCTGTTTTATACAGACCATTTCAGCTCATACATATTGAAACAGTGTCCCTAAAAGATTGTTGCTTAGATTATTTCATTACTTTTAAAAGAGGGTAGAGGAAAAGAATCAATTATTAAGGTAATTCTGATATCAAATCCTAATGATTTATAAGAAAGAATATCTTTACATTCGTTTTAAAGTTTTAATCAAAATGCAACTCTTTTAAAATTGTTACAAATAAAATTTTACGATAATAATACTGAACACAACAACCAAAATTAATGTTTTAATTGGGTAAGTAGTTACACATTTTTAGTGAGGTATCCTGTTTTTTTTTTTTTTTTTTTTTTTTTTTTTTTTTTTTTTTTTTAGTTGAGTGAGTGGAACTGTGAAAAGAAATTTAAATTCTGAAACTCTTTAAATTTATATTATGTGAAAATTAGAGATTTCCTGTCGCAAATTATCTGTCGAAAGTTGCATTTTATGGAAAAGTTTATACACCGCTTCAATTTGCAAGTGATAGTTTTTATACATTGTTGCGTTTCTCATCATTTTATATAAAAAAAGATATATTTAAAAACGATATGAACCCTAGAATAATCATATTTTGTATTTCGTTTCATAACCAACATCATTTTTGAAACGCTTGTATGGTAATACATTTTCGCAAAAATAATAAAACTTTTTAAAGTGACTGGTCTATTAAAAAATTGTCGTTAAATCTCCAATTCATAATAAAACCACTGTAATTTTTTAGGTCTGCCTGGTAAGTTAGTTCTTGATTTACAATTAATCCGAATTTCAATTGTTTGCAAATAAAAAATATTAGTAAAATAACTGATTAAGTTTTAAAAATAAACAAAAATCAAATTAAATTCAAACTCTACTTCAATTTTTAGAGAATTAGATCATTTTAAACGTCATATTTAGTACAACTTATTAATGAATTATAATTTGATTTCTGTAGCAAAACTCTCCTCTATTGTAAAACAATATTAAAATCAAGAACTTAAATAACACAATAATGATCAAAAAGAAAGATTTAAATACAATACAACAACCTCGAAAGAAGAGGTAGTACTTAGGGTTACTTTAATTAAAAATACTTGTGTCTTTGCAAACCCTTACGTTTCTTTAATCGATAATGAATTCAAGGCATTTACACTTAAATAATTATCAATAAAACAAACATTTTAAATAGTTTTGTATTTCTTCGTTTGGAAAACGGTTTATTAAATTTCTGTTTAAAATTTAAACATTTTAAAAACTTGGAGTTTATCATATACAATTCTCTTTTCTGCTGATGATATTAATTAATGAGATAACTTAAGAAAGCATTATTAAGTATTTCTATGCTTTATGATTTTCTCCAAAATAAATACTTTTTACCAAAAAAATATTAAAATATTTGAATGAAACTTATAGCAGTGACAATTTAACTGTGGGTTTATTTACATTTTTTTTAAAGAAAAGTAATCATAATCAATTAAAGTACAAATATATTTTTATGTATAGGAATTGGAGGCAACTTAAATGGCAATGGAGGTCTGCCTGGATTAGGAGGAAGTGAGTGAACTCTTTTATGTGATCTTTTGAAATTATCTTTTTTTTAAATTAAATCTTTTCAAAGTGTTAAGTAGCTCATGACGTTTGAGAGTCGGAGAGGTTAGCTTGTTTGCATGCTTATTTAAGAAATTTTAGTGAATTAAAACAATCTCAATTTATGTTCCTATAGGTACACTAATTGTCCCTGTTAGACTAAGTACATTGAGATGGTGTGTTAAAATTGTTATTACACGTTTGGCAATTACTTAAATGCATTTTTTTTTTTTTTTTTTTGCTGAATAAGGATTTCTTAGAGGTTGAATAATGTGTCTTAGAAAGATGTGGGATAGTGGGGGGAAAATATCTATTTATATATTTTTAATTATAATTCAAAATATCGACAGGAATATGACTGCAATATATGATTTAAACATTCGTCTAACTGAATATTTTATAAACATCTATAATAACTATTTTTGTATGGCATGCAATTTCAGCATTTTAAATCACACCGAAAAACATTTAACATTTACATGTATTTCTTCCTATTAGAATAAGATTCGATACCATGATAAATAAAAAAAAATCTGGAACGATTTTATCATTAAAAAAAGAAACATTTTCTAATTAATAAATTTTAAAATTATATTCAAAATTAAGAAATAATATATATATGTGTACGCTTTAAACCCAAAACTTTCGAAACAAGGTTTAAAAAATTGTATTGATAATTTGTTGACCATCGAAAATTTTATTAAAGCGAATCATCCTCTATCAATATATAACTTGAAAATGTAGGTAAAAGTTTTATTTGGATTCTTAGAAAATATTCGAAGTGCAAATAATATTCCATAGCAGCAAAAACTTGGAAAGTAGTGGCATATAAAAATCTGTTAAATTGTAACTCTGTTAACGGGGGGGGGGGGGGTTTGGAAGGCTCTATCTAGTCCATGCTAAAAATGACTTTTTTATGTACCTTTTTCTCAGAAACTTCTCATTGCATTGGTTTAAAAAATTTTGCAGCCAATATAAAAACACTTTTACATAGACTGACATATGCTTTTGTAAAAATAACTTCTTTTTTTTAATTTACGACATTTTGAAAAATTTTTAAAAAAGTTTTTAAAGAAATCATGATAATGAATTAAAAAAAAATAGTAATAACATTTCTATAAAAGCATATGTCTGTTTGTGTAAAAGTACTATACCTACCAGGAAAAAAAAATTCTAAGCAAAATATTGAGTAGATCTTGAGAAAAAGGTACATTTGTATGAAAAAACAGCATTTTAAGAAAACAGCATTTAAATTACAAAGCAGGCGCATTTTTCAGTGACATTTTTTTTTTTTTTTTTTTTTTTCCGAAAAATAAATAAAAAATGCTTCGGATGGGCTTATTACCCACCAAGTTAAACCATTTTGTAGATAACATTTAAAATATTATGATGCGCTAAAAAGCTCAATATAGATTCCAAGAAAAAAAATTCGCTTTCCGCCGCCCCCCCCCCCCCCTCCCCTATCCCTCTCCATAAAATATTCTAATACACAAGGACAAGAACATAATTTTTTAATTTTTAATGAGCATTTTTGGAATTGATTTTTAATTTTTCTTTTATAGATTTGCCCGGAGGTAAATAAAAATTACTTTCTACTAATACTTATTGTATACATCAAAGATTGTAAACATGGGATTTTTAGCAAAGTTTTTGAAGTGTCCTGAATTTTGAACCATGTAAATTATTTAAAAAATATATTACCTTTCTTATAATTGATGGTTCCAGAATATAAAATGTTTCGATGCATATATATATATGAAGCTTATTTTAAATTGAACAGAAAAAAATGAAATAACAAAATTTTAAATTGATACGTATACTTGCACGCAAACGTAGGAAAAATGGTTTTCATTGAATTGTTTTATCAAAATAATTTATTTGCTTACATTATTCCACTGAAATATAATTTATCTTTTTTATTTAAATTCTACTCTATGAAGCAACAATTGTAATTAATTTATTTTAATCTTAATTGGCTATCTGGTTTATTTTGCATTTTTGATGTTATGTCAAGAGTATCATATAATAAATAAATTCATAAAGAGTTCAATTAAATTTGAAAAAATTTCTTTAATTGTATGATGTACATATTTTTATTTATCAATATGTATTTTAGTTATAATTATCGGGTGTTCCAAAAGTAAAACTTAGTAATGTAGGACAATAGTTTCGCAGAAATGCTTGTAAATATCCGGATGTTTTCGACATAAAATAACTTTTCATCAACTTCGTTCTTAAAATCAAAATTTTAATTGATTATTAGACCCCAACCAACATATATAGAATTGCAATTTTCTACAGAATCCTTTGGTTAAAATTTATTTTTGCTTTTCTTTGTGGTGGATAAAAACCTGGTGTTTTTTTTTCTGTGTAAATCATATCGTACCACTCTGTCATATTCGTGAATTATAGATTTTAAAAATATTCTAGTACTTTTTTTATCATCCTATATTTTATTATTTTCCATTCTTTCTGTTAAAATACGTTGTGCTTAATTTTACAGATCTACCTGGTATGATTGATTTTGGTTATACGAATATTGCAAGTCTTTCATAAAAAAAAAAAACTTGACTCCTCTTTACTGCAATGAAAACTTGACCCTTTATATCCAGGGATCGAGTTATTAACAGGGACATCCGTTGTTAAAAACTATATACTTTTTTTTTGCGATAAGGCTCCCCCTTCTGATTTTTAAACATATTTGTTAACCCCTATTCACTATGTTCATGAATTATCGATTTTATATATGTTCTGCTTCTTTTGAATAATCCTGTGGTGTATTAGGAGTCACATTATTTGTATTAAAATCCATTATGCTTTCAACGGATATACCGATATGATACAATTTGATTATATATAACAGTAACTCATTACAATATCAAAACTAGATTTTTTTTCGAGCTAGTTCCGTTGGAAACTTCTTAATGTTTGGTTTCTGGAGTTTACTTTTCTTTGGGTCTTGGACAACAGTTCGTAGACTACAATTATTAGAAATGATAATGAAAACTAAACTTGGAATAAGTATATATTAATTTTCGTGGGCTTTTTACAATAGGATATGAAATCCTGTCGTGCGAGGTTTCTTGTGTGTTTAACAATTTTGTAGTTTTACGTGTACATTTTTATTTTGCATTAATTTGTAATAATAGGGTTATTTTTTTTAATTTACTTAATTGTGCAATAATAAATAATCAAAAAGACATTATTTAAATATTATAAAAATAAAATTAGTGTTTACAAGTGTATTTCATAAGTATAACATTTGATATAGCATTATATTATTGCTTCAAACAAAATTAGTGTTCGAAGATCATAGTAAAATTTCTCAGAAAACGAAAAATTTTGACGAAATATATCTTCCACGTTAAATTCAAAGTTTTACTTACTCAGGCAAAGAATCATTGAATTCACATCGAAAACTGATTAAAAACTTCAATCAAAATGGGGACATTTTTCGAATAGCTTTCATATCTTAATGGTAATAACAAATGCAATCAATAACAAATGATGAATAAGCATCTATTAATAAGAATCAAGTAGACAGGCATTCTTTTAAGTTAAATAACTCATTTTACATCGGTAAAAATATTTTTAAAAATACTCTAATTTCTATTTTCAGGAATTGGAGGCGACCTCAACGGCAAGGGTGGAGGAAACGGTAATGGAGGTCTGTTAGGAGGATTGAGTGGAGGTGAGTAAA
Organism: Linyphia triangularis; assembly: GCA_963978545.1. Lineage (NCBI taxonomy): Eukaryota > Metazoa > Arthropoda > Arachnida > Araneae > Linyphiidae > Linyphia > Linyphia triangularis. The sequence continues at coordinate 76,445,236 of OZ021723.1, forward strand.
ACTTTTAATGACTAACATGCGAAATAGATAGCTAATGAAATATTTAATGAAATAAATAATAGATATAGTTTTTGCTTAAGTTATCTTTATGCATTTGGAGGATTGATTTAAGTATAAAAGAATAGAAAAAATATCCTTTGTGTGTGCCTGGTGTTTACTATTCAATAAACCCTCAATTAGATAAATGTGATTTCATCATTGATAGGTAAAAAAAGGCATCAGCCAGTAACCGAAAATCTCTTTTTTAGATATGGTTTACTTTAGGCTAAATTAACCTCATAGTAAAGAATTTCTTATTTTAGTTTTTTGCTTGAGGTAATCGCTATTTAATGGAATTAATATTACAGATGTTTAATTAAATATATAGAATCATCAATATTTTGTAACCAATAAAACCCCAGTAGCACTAACCTACTGGTCAATATCAGCTCGTCAATAGCCAATCCTGAAGTCGACAGTTATAAACTGACCTCTAGCCATTACTACGCACCTTGACCAATCTATCCCAGTGGTGGGTAATATATACTGGAAATTTTAAAATGTTGAGGCATGGTTTTAAAATTTAAATATAATGTAATAAGAAAGGACGGAGGAGTAAAAAATAAGTTTTGTGATGGTTTTGACACGTTTAATTACAAAAAAAAAAAAAAAAAAAAAAAAAAAAATGTGTTTTTTTTAACGGTAATCAAAATTCGAAATGGATTGACGATTATTCCCAGAACCATCGTTTCCCACATTAACCAATACCGCTGTGATACCTGGTGATTTATTTAATGTTAAATTAACAATAATATTTCAGGAATTCCTATTTGAGTTTATGAAAGTTCCTTAAATATTTTGCCCCCAATGGAAGGGAGAACATTTGCACAGGGGTGTAAGTAGAAGTTAAGTAAATAACTTCTTATTAAAAAATTTGCCATTCTTCAAATATACAACAAATTTAAAATAGTTAAGAAAACCTGATTTGTAAATACCCTTTATATTAAAGAATTTTAAGTGCTTTGCTTTATTCAATTCTTTAAATCTCTTTATTGTTAACATATTTATCTACTGGGTGGTTGTAAAGTCAGTACCTGTTTGTAACAATGGATATTTCAAAGAATAAACAACCTATCACAGTTTTATTTCCATTATTAGGGTGTACCATTTGATTTCTTAAGTTACATTTCAAGGTATGCACCAGCATTTACCACACACTTCTGCAATCTTTTAGGAACAGAATCCACAGCTCTCTTTAGCATCTCAACTGGAACATTTGCAGCATACTTTGTTCAAGGCTGTTAATATCTCTTGGTTTTAACTTGTACACTTGCTCTTTTTCCCAATCCCAAAGAAAGAAGTCACATGGGGTTAGATTAGAACTGCGTGCAGGCAATTCTGTCGATCTCCAGTGCCTAATCCGTCTTCCAGGAAAATTGTCTCCAAGGCATGCTCTCACTGGAAATGCGTAGCACCACCTTGCATAAACAACATTACCTTCCATTTTCCCATTCCTGAATCATAGGCCATACATACGTTCTTAGCATCTCCAAATATCGTTCACCATTCATGGCGTTGCGTTGCACGTATAGACCAATGAATGTTGTAGACGTCATTCCGCTCCCGAAGGACCGACAGAAAGGCTTGAACGCAGCCAAGATCTGACATCATGCGACTTTTTTCTTTGGGGTTAGGCAAAGGAACATGTTAACAAGTTAAATCCAAGGTATATTAACAGCCTTGAACAAAGTATCCTGCAAATGTTCCAGTTGAGATGCTAAAGAGAGCTGTGGATTCCGTTCCTAAAAGATTCCAAAAATGTGTAGAAAATGTGGGTGTATTCCTTGAAATGTAACTTAATAACCAAATTCTACACCTTAATAATGTATTTAATGGAAATAAAACTGTAATGGGTTGTTTAGCCTTCGATATATTCATTGTTACAAATAGTAATGCTGTAAAAATCACCCTGTAAATGGATGACGAACTTAAATATATTATAATTGTTTGTTATAAAACTTCTTTATTTTTTCCCCCAAATTCTAATTTATAAAAAACGAATGTCATTGATGAAAAATTTGCTCCTTAAAATTAATAGCAGGCTACCTGACAGAACGGTGAATAAAGCTTCCTTGAATTGAATGTCCATATTCCCGTACATGTAATTTTTAATTGCATAAACATTACGGATAAAATAATTCAATAAAATTGAAATCAAATTTGAAAATTATAAAGTTTTTGTTTAATTGTATTATGTACTTAATTTTATTTATCAATATGTATTTGAATAATAAATATTGATCGGGAACTGCAAACGTAACGATCGCGTGAAAAGCATAGAGCCAACACATTGATACCATGCAGTATGCACGTGATATTTATATTAAAATTAGCGAACCCAGTTCAGCAACCAGACTACTCGCGATCATCAGAGAAGACTGATGCGTTGCTTATTCAATCCTTCAAAATTCCTTCTTTGTTATAAATGGTGTACCTTAGTTTATCATTATATATGTTAATTAAAAAAAGGAGACAACAACCCTTTCACAATCTCAACCTTCTTATCATGACCTCTTCAGGTGTTCCAAAATAAGTTATTAATGTAGAACAATAAAAAATTTACAGAAAAGCTTGCGTTTTTCCAAATAAAATTTTAAAAAATATCTAATTTTCTATTAACAGTAGGTATCTTACATCAAAACCTTATCGATTGGCTAATCATAACCTACATATGTAGATAGCAATTACCTACAGATAAAAATCCGTTGATAAAAACTTACTTTTACTTCTCTTTGTTGTGGGAAAACCCAGATTTTTTTATTTATTTTTTTAGCTTTTCTGTGAAAACCTTATTTTTCTACTCTCACATGCTAATGAATTATCGATTTCAGAAATGTTCTATTATTTTTTTTTTATCATTATGTATTTTATTATTTTTCTTTATTCATATTAAAGAAAATTTTGGTTGATTTTACAGATGTACCTGGTATGTTTGAATTTGATTATATTGTAAATCAAAATTTCAATATAATACCCCCCCCCCCTCTCCCCCCTCTAATTTTTGGTACAGTGTAAAGTTTCTTGATTATGTTTTAAAATTTATTACTCTCCTTCCTTATCTGAAAGAAGTTTCTGTTGTTTTATTTCGGTTTCTAGATTACATTTATTAAAGGGCAATGACAAGTAAAATTGAAAAATACAGAAACAGTTTCCGATTACATTTTTACAGCATAGACTAAATAAATACTTGTCATATTGTTTGCATGTATCCCAAATTTGAAAATTTTAGTAATATGAAATATTATTTAATATTTTGTTTAATTTTGTATTATTTTCGTACTTGAATAAAACTTGATAAGCAAAGAAAAATACTCGTGTAAAAAAATTCTGGTCAAAAAATAAGAAAAAATAATTATAGGGAGTATGTTTACTAACGTTCTTTACATGTATTCTATAAAACATTTAGTCTTATTATTGCTTCCAAAGAAAATAATATCTCAAGAGGCTTCACAAATACAATGATTTAAGTTATTTTTGGTAAAAAAAAACAACCTAAAACTATCAAAAACTATCAAATAACAAAAATAAAAATACATTGAATGTAAGGATGTTTTTTATGTTCAATGCAGAAGCATACTGTCATTAAATTCCAATGCAAATATTTTCATCACTTCAATTCTAAATAAATAACAAACGTGGAGTAACATATTTAAACAGGATTAAATACAATGATTTAATTAATTTTTGGTAAAAAAAATCTAAAAATTTAACCAACTTATGTTACAGAAATCGGAGGTAGCTTAGGGGCCGGTAGAGGGTTAGGTGGAAGTCTTACAGGAGGAGGTGAAATATTTGGAACTAAAGATTGTACAGTCAAATATAACGAAAAATAATTTCTATAATAAATGATTATATATTTATAAAAGACAGACAACAAAAAATGTATCGTGAATGTTTTTTACGGTGCAAAGCAAAGTCGACGCAATAGGATTAATTCTGAACATTCCCCCTTGTGGTAGGGCAAGTTCGCGTTGTGGTCGGGCAAGTTGATTTATCGAAGTTCGCTTTAATTGTGAGAAATGCCAGTACGATCAAAATTGATGAATCGAAACAATTTTGAATTTTGGAACAATAATAAACCATGATCATGTATACTTAGAATTTAAATTAGCATTGCTTCTACTTACCCCCAGTCAGTAAAAATAGAAATAAATGACTAAGAAATGTATTTTCCATACATAAACAAAAACAAAATTCTTTTATTTAAACATCATTGACAATTACTTAATAAGTGTCCATATAATATATATTTATCATTAAATAGGTATTTGTCACTTTAAACTGTAAATAACAAATTAATAAAAAAATAAAACAATATAACAAGTAACTGAAAAGTGATATTACTTGCTTTTGTCGCACCACTAAAATAAAATTTCTAAAAACAATTCAAGGCACAATTGCACAAATTCTAAAAGCAACATAAAATACATCATATGATTTAATTAGTTACAGAAAATAATTCTATACATTCTGTGAAATACTGCTAATTCTGACGGTCTACTTTAGTAATTACCTAGTTACCATAGAAACATGTCAGGCTACGGAAGAAATTGTAAATGAGTCATTCGTATTCCTTCTTTGTATTTTTACTTGATTGCTGTCTAGAGATAAAATCTTATACACCTTAGCTGATATATTTTCAAACTATTAAACCCCTGTTTAAAATTCTTGCATTTTTTATAATCCCTATAGAAAATATGTATCAGCATTTCAAAGATTTGATTACAAAAGTAAATAAAATACTTTACAAGCAATATAATCTAAAAACCTTTTGTATCATAAAAAAAAATACTACTTCACTATTTTAAAAGAAATGAAATAACAGTCGAAAATTTCCTTTTTAGGACTTGGTGGAAGTTTAGGTGGAGGTGGAAATAACGGACTAAGTAAGTTAACATTTTCAAACAATTTAGCATTTTTTAACTTTGTACTAATTACCCTACAAAATCCCTTCTATGGTATTCCAAGTATTTTTACAGAACTAAATTAGTTTGAATTTCATTTTTTTTTCGGTTCCATTAATTTCTATATAGCTCTCAATAGATTAATGTGTAATATAAGTGCTTTAATTCTCCCATCATTTCTAACAATTCTTGTTATACATTTCAAAGATATATACTGAAGTATGGTATATAGATTGAATTTTTGAAACAAAAAAAAAATTATACTACGTATTTAACAAAAATATGTGAAAAAGTTACTAAAATTTTTCTGCATAAGGACCCTGTTATATGTTTTAATTTAACCGCAATGCATAATCATATACAATTCAAATATTTAAATATATTTGTTTCCACAATCTTCTTCGTCAAATACATAAAAATAAATGTGCTTTAGACTCTCAACTTTGAAATAGCTATTTTAAATAAAAAAAAATCTTAAGCATCGTATAATATGCCGAAATTTTACAATTAAATCATAAAGGAATATCAATTAAGTATTTTTTTAAACAAATGTTCGTTTTTATAAAACTAATTTTCCAGCAATATTTACATCGTTGGAAAAGCATAATGTTTCTACTTTATTCTTTTAGATGTACCTGGTATGTTATATTTTGCATTTCGTACATTCATTAAATTTCAAAATTTCCTACAAGATAGGTGAAAAAGAGCATAAAAAGGATGTACTTTTAAAATTGCATGAAATTAAAAATATATATATAGCTCTAGTCTATTAAAATATTTAAAAAAAAGCTAACTAAATTCTTTTTAAAAAATTTCATTATAAGTCATATATATTTCTCTAAATTTCTTTTCATTTTATTAATTCCATTAATTACTGTCGTGTGAATAGCAACGATTCAAATTTAAATCAAATATTTATATTTTTACTTTTAACCACAATATTAACTTTAATGAAAATAAAATTAACTTTTATGTAGAATGCAGCTCTATATGTATAAAGAGAAAACTTATTTCATAAATACTCATACTTAGATGAACAATTTATTGTCTCTTTTCTATTTAGGTTAATTTTGTATTTTTATCTAATTAAAAGAGTGCATGAACTTTTAAAATTGCATGAAATTAAAAAAAAAAAATACTGCTCTAGTTTAACAAAACATTAAAAAAAGTGTTAAGCCTAATAGTTAAATAATTTTGACACCATATATTCATATATTTTTAAACCATAATAAAGAACTCCAATTATTAGGACAATAATGATCAGGATCGTCAACTATCCAGACTCAAAATATCTGGATCCTCTATTAAAATCACTTTGAGAAGAAAAAAAAAAAACACGCATTTTAAGATTCATATCTTTGAATAATAAAAATAAATTGTGCTACTATAGCTAGAACGATGCATAGATAATGCGTCACGAGTTATATTACTAGCAATTTGATTATGATTCTCTGACTTTCTTTGAACTGGCTAATCGAAGTAGGCAAAAATTCCGTTCTTCCGCTAAAGTAAAACACAAAATATAAACAAAAAATAATAATTCTTTATTTTTCAGGCCTTAAAGGTGGGTTAAATGGAAGTGGAGGATTAAATGGAGGTGGAGGATTAAATGGTGGAATAAGTGAGTAATGTATTATTTTCTAATTTTATATAATAAAAATTTAATTTATTTGAGATTGTCAACACAATGAATATTGAAGCTGTAAAGAACTTATATCTAACCTGAAGTTCGCCTGTCAAAAATGTAATATTGTATAATTTAGTTGTCAAATACATTTGGATATTTATACTTATTTACATGCATACATAAAAATTAATTTGTTTATTTATATTGCAGACACTCCAGCAGGTAAGAATACATCATCAATTGAAGTTATCATATTCAAATTTCTCTAATTAAATATTGACCATAACGTAAAGATGTCATTTTTATCTTAAAATGTATAATGAAAAGCAAATATGGCACTCATATAGTGAAGTGAAAATGGACTGATATACTACATTATTACTTAAATTTCTGTTTCGTATTGTTAAAAAAAAAAATTAATGTCTTCTTTATATCAATGTCTTATTCAACCCCACACCGTGGTTGCGTTATTAGTTTGAGGTCTAAGATGATATATTAAATTTTGAGAAATAATAATGATATATTTAATACTTACTTTGGCAAAGTTTAAAAACCAATATTTCCTAGTTTCCTGTAGTATTCACTATAAATATTAACAAACATATATTTAAAATTTTACTACTTACAAATGACATTTAAATTACAGGTAGCTTAAATGGAAACGTTGGCGGAGGAGGAGGAGGATCAAGTAAGTGTACAATATATGAAAACCTCGTTTAAAATAGGTTAAATGGGTGAAAGAAATTTATATCTATCATAAATTAACTTTTGATGTATTATTTATTAAACTATTTTATTACGTACTTTGTTTTATGTTAAGTGTCTCATTCATCAGTTGAAATATCTTATATTATGCATTTAAAATACAGAGGGAAAAGTTATCAGACGTTACCTTGACAAATTTAAGCTTCATAAATCATAAATACTGAGATTCGGAGGGAAAAAAATGCTTTTCAACCTGTTAACCTGTCATTTATAAGAATATGTAAAGGTCATATCAGGAAAATTATTTACGTAAACTAATGATTGTGGCTTTATATTAGGGCAGTTAGATTTTTATAAATCAGATTCTTAATTATTTCAACCTTTCGGTGTTCATTTATAAAAAAATAGAAAAGTAAATTAGATTCTATTTAGAAAAGTTAAAAGTATGTCGATAATATCCTTCGTCTTTATGATCATACTCATGGAAAATTTCTCAAATGATTCTTAATGTATTTAAGCCAAAAGTATTTCATTTACAGTTAATCTATGAACAAATGTAACTTCAAAATAAAAACAATAATGTTTATTTTTCAAAAATAATGCTTGTATTCAATAGAATTTCTTTATTATCAATACTTATTTTAAAAAAGTTATGAAAATATTAATTAAACAGATAATTTATATAACTAATAGTCAGTGAAAGAAGCAAAATTTTCAGATTTATACCTAAGAGTAGGACACCTTTTTGTTACAAATAAAAGATATTTTAATATACAATTTTGAAACTGTTTTGACTTTTTTCTCTAAAATTGTTTTGAAAGTATAATTATGTTCTTTTAAACCAACAATTTTTACTTAGATGTATTTAATTTTACAGAAATATAAATATATACTAAATTGAAAGTTAAAACTAGAAGTATCTAAAAATGTGTGATTTTTTACATTAAAATACAAAAACTATTGTATGATAAAACTAGCAAAACGTACTGATAAAGTATAAGTAATTATTTTGTCGTATTTGAGTTAAAGCTAACATCCAACATTTCTGTAAACTACAATATAAATATATGAGAAAACTGTACACGAATAATACAAATATTTGGAATACAAATTGGAAATATAACATGTGACTCGTTAAAATTAGAATTCATACTATTCTAACTTAACAGAGAAAATATCGTAAATGTAATGTATTGAATGCAAATAAACAATTTCTTTTACAAATATTTTAAAGAGATTAATTCATGTTTACCTCGTTATTTAAATACATGAAGTAATGTGGATATATAATACTTATTTGCAGATAATCAAGGATCTGGTAATATATTCAAAATTACCATTACAAATAAAACAGAAACGCATAATGATAGAGCCTATATATAACTATGTATTAATAAATCTATAAAAATGACTTCAAAATATTAAAATAATTCTTGAATTTCAATTTAGTAGATGTAATATGTAAAAAAAAAAAAAAAAAATGAATATTTTATTTTTCATATGTTTAATATTTGAAAACCTATTGTCGAAAGTATGTTCATAAACAAATAGAAACAAAAATATGCAAAATATAAATACTCTAAAAATTATTTTACAGAGCAATGATTATAAAAATACATTTATTCTATTTATTGGATTGATACCAAAATAGCTTTTCTTAACCCACTGACAGGCATGGGAAAGGGCGAAATTCTACAGTTGTTTTCCCTGAAATAATTTTTTTAATTATATTTCTAATTCAAATACATAATTTTTTTTAATTATTTTTATTTATTTTGTTTTTGATAGGTTATAAAATTTTATCCTAATAAAAATATTTAAAAAATATTTTATTTTAAATTTTATTTATAAATTTAAAAATGTTGTGTATTGCTGGAAAAACTGGGGATCAAATGACGTATATATACGTGCATGATCGTCAGTGGGTTAAACACCCCCCCCCCCATAAACTAGACAAAATATATTCAAATAAGTGACACTATTTATGATTTTAAAATCCCAATTACACATATTAAATCACTTTTTGTCTATATTTTAAGATGTTTACCATACTAGCAGACATTCATATTAGATCCCAATGAATACATGTCATGCTGTATATCCACAGACATTTTACAAATTTTATTAAGGGGTCTGTTTAAACTGCAACAAGTGCATAGCCCCTTAAGTTTCTGTCCGAAGCTTTTGGGGGAATATTTAAACAGGGGTTTGGCCAATTGGTCAAATAAGAGTTGGCGATTCCATAAAGGATTAGAGCCGCTCCAATGGCGTAGAGAGATAAGTTTTGATGTAATTATGAGGGGGATCGTAAGAGACAGACGGAAATTGGGGAGATAGCAAGTCGGTCAAGCGGTGGTTCCTAAGAGGGAGATGCATTTTTATCGGACGTAATGACGCGCACATGAGATCGCCATTTTCCTGACCCTGATATGCCAGTAAGTGAAATTTCTTGATTCAAATGCTCAGCCAGTTTTTATACTGTATAGTAATCAAAAGTGTCAATACGAAAAAGTGTCAATATGATTTATTAGTTGTCCTATGATATCTTTATGATATATTATATTTTGCTTTTAATCTATGGATGTCAGCACTGACTTAACTAAGCGTGCTTTGAGGAAATGTGTTGTCTAAATACCTATTGTTCATGAATAAATATCATTTCAAGTTACGAATTTGAGTTATTGCAACGCTTTAACTTATGCACGAAATTAGGTTCATTTAGATTAATTCTGACGTTTGTTAACTAACCACTATACTCACGGCAATACACTGGAGGATGGATACTTCTGCGTAATTCATATAGTTCTGAACAAATCACCACTTCAATGACAATATTGATAACCTGCACACATTATTTTGTATTTTAAATTTAAATATACGTTCATCACAAAAAGAAAATAAGTGCCTTTTAATTTTAAATAGTACTTAATACTTTACTCTTCTAACAGTGGGTACTAGAAGAGTTTTAACAAATCATATGGCTTTAACCGGGATATTTCCTGGTGTCACTTTCTTAGCGAATCCCAATTGGCACGTGACAAAACGTCAATTGTAATAGATTACTGCACAGCCAATCAGGCTGTAGTAAAACCGGATCACGCATCGGTGTAGCGTACTCAATGAGGACTAGTTAACCTGTCCACTAGTGTAACATATTTTATTTCTACATTTCAGGCAGTGATGGTGGAGGGGGAGGTCTCCTTGGTGGTCTTCTCGGTGGTCTCCTTGGAGGTTATACTGACACTATTTATGATTTTAAAATCCCAATTAAACATATGAAATCGATTCCTGTCTAAAGTTTTAAATGGTTACTAACGTATTTTATTTTTCCTTTGCAGGAGGTGGAGGAGGAGGAGGAGGTCTCCTTGGGGGTATTCTATGAGGAATACTGTAAAAAAACACTCCTTGAAATACTAAATATCAACCTTAAAGTGGAAAATGGATATTTGGACATAGTATACATACGTCAATACTTTCAAGCAGTTTTATTATTTTAAGCTAATTTTTTTAATTAATGTCATTATATAAAAACAAACTTAAATAAAATAAAAACACTTAATTATTCCTTAAATGATACTTTTAATTTTCCGATAAATGAATTTTATAATTATGTAAATAAAATGAAATGAAATGAAATTGTATAAAATTTCTTAATACAGTCAGTGAATGATGCACCTATTCTATAAACTTAATTAGTATTGTAACTTAAGTATTTCCTATTGAACATGAGAATTTCAACAAAAGGAAATTACATTTTAAATAATATGGTATTTCATTATTTCTTCCTATGATTGATGTAGTTACTATTGTTCATCTTTATATAGCATCTGAAAAACTGTGTATTCCTATCTATTTAAATGTGCTTGTATTTATTGCGTTTGATATCTGGAAAATAAAGCTTTATGTTGCATTCCTATTATGTGTGCTTCTTATTGTATTTTTATGCAAAAACAATAAAGTTAATTTTAAACATTCATGATAAAGTGAAACAAATTGAATAAGAATAAATAACTCTTAACTAGAATTTTTCGGAAAACCATTGCACATATGAGTAAAAGGAGATGGTTTTTAGAAAAAAATTAAAATTTAATTCTATGTCAGAAGAACAATTCGAAAATTTTATGAGAGAAATTTGATGTGTACATAGTATTACGTAACATTAGGTATATGGAATATTATTACCTTAGTTATCTATAAAAAGCTTACGAGAGAATTAAAAAAAATAAAAAATGTTAACTGAAATGTCAGAAATTCTAATCTATGCACAGAGAACAATCAAATATATCTCACACATTACAATAGGAAAATTCTCAAAATGAAATCATGATAGAAAAATAATAATTGAATGTTTTTATTTAATTTGGTACTTTTTGTCCAGTTGTAATTACATACGATAGTTTTTATAGCGGATTATGTTGTATGCTGTAAATTGTACTATGCGAAACACCAACAGTTAGTCTTACAAGAACAAGCATTATTGATAAAAAAAAATCTTCAGACCAATAAAATAACTCTCTAGCCTTCAGATAATACCATTATCTATCCTAGAGAATATTTTAAAGCAAAAAAACTATAAATACATTTGATTTATTTCTGCAATATTTCTAGTGTGTACATCACAAAAAATTCTCTCAAATTCTTTTATACTCAAATCGAAGTTAAGTTTCAATTTGTACAAAATAATAACATTTACAGCATAACATTATAAAATAAAAACTATCAAATCATTTTGTATAGTTTTCATTAAAAAAACATAAAATATATTCCTTATTTTGGCTTGATGAATAATTGCATGAAACGTCTCTACAGAGCGCTACCTTTTTGTTTAATCCTCTATATCCAGAAACTAATCCAAACGCTCTTCTTAATTCTGACAATCAAACATGGCCACACAAAACAATATTTGTAAATAAACAAGTAAAAAGTTCGTACCTTGCTTTCACTTTTATGTAGCGTTGGAACAAGGTGTATGCATTTCCCCCAAATATAGACGTATTTATTAAAATGCTCATGATTTGAAGGAGGAAAAAAAATTACACAGGTAGAATGGTATCTCTAGTCAGTCTCCGAGTTTTATGAATTAAAGAAATGTTCAAGTATGCTAATTTAAGGTGTATTCCCTTCAAGTTCCCTGCTAATTTAAGGTGTATTTGAGTCTGCCGCTCTAAGTTCTGGAAAGAAAATCGAAATAACCCATATCCTTAGGTATAAACCCCAAGAGATTCTTACTTTAGTACCCTAGCTTCAAGAAATAACTTAAATACCCAATAACATTTATGATTCATTCTACTGTCATGGGGTTGTTTTGTGGTAATTGTGTTACTACCTTTATTTATATGATGTGCAGTGATCAGTGTTAATTGCATCACTTTTTGACTATGAACGTAACCGTTTGTATCTCTGACTGCTATATGTTCTTGTGGCGGCATATAAGTCCTTAAAAGTTGGTTACGAGCCTTATGCTCTTCCTCGTTGCAGTGTGATCAGGCGGTATGTTGGGTCTTCCTTTCTTTGACGTAGTTGCTTGCGTAATGTATTGCTTGAGTTGTCTTCTGCAATCTTTGATGTAATCCTGACTCAATTTCCCTCATTGTAATAGAAATCTTATTTGGCGTTTTTAAACAAGTTAATGACTTCTGCAACCAAATGGTTTAAATGGCTTATTTCTTTTTCGTGCTTGAAAGTATTCCTTTTGGAATAATGGGTTTCTTTACATAAACTTTTATAAGTTATTCTGTCGTCTCAGATTTAAATCAACCCTTTCTTCCAACTTTCAATCTATGACTAATTGGGTATGCAAGCTTCATTGACTTGAATTGTACAACAAAATTTCTAGATATTTTCTCCTGGTTGTGTAGAAATTTTCCAGAAGTCGTCAATTTCATTACCTTCTTGACTCGCCTTCTGATTTATTATTCCATACTCTCTTGTAGTGATTATAATTCAGATTACTTCCTTCTTGAACATCACAATGTATATGTATCTTCCACAGAATATATTATTACCGCTTCTTCCTTTGTGTCTTAAGTGCTTAATATCCCTCTTATATGTATATGTAGTTTGAATAATGTATGTTCTCTCATTTCATCTTTTAGTGCATTGAACATTAGTGTTCTTCTTTGGCCCTCCATTAACATTGACTTTACAAAAGACGGAAGATTTCCATTCGTCTGACTCCCGATACACAATTATAATTTTTTTTTTCTTCGACCTATTTAGAAATGAATCTACGCAAATACATATGCTGTACTTCAAAATCTCAACCCTCAACAAGATTTTAAATTTCAATTGCAATTACAACTTAAATATTACTTAAAATTAAATTTCCATTAGAAAATAAAACCCTCTTAAATCCTGAATATCATAATGTAAGGCATAAACATCGTCTGAACCGATTAAAGCTGGAGATCCAATGAAATACAATAAAATAAATATTAAAAGATATGATTTGGCCGTGAGGTGAAGTACGTAAAAAGTAACACTGGGAAAACAAAGGATGCATTGTAGGTCAAGCTGATGGAAATCCCATTAGGCCAATGACCGAACTTTAGAAGGATATTAGGACACTTTACATGTCAAGTATCAAGGCAGTAACGTTTCCATCTAAAAAATACCTACTCTCCCCCATTTCACGAATGGGAATGTTCATTACTGGGAATATTATCAATTCAGTGAAATGGGTACAAAGTAGATCAAACAAATCAAACGAGATAACTCTAGCCTGTCAAGTACTGTTTCCATATGGGGGCTTCTCCTTATAGTCCTAATTCAGTTCATTGTGTACAAGTTTCAAAAAGAAATTAAACGTGGCCACTTAATAGCAAATGTTAGATTTTATTTCACTTTATGTCTGACCATTTTACTTGGCGGGTTTTATGCAAAGTTTATTTACTTTTTTTTTTTTTTTTTTTTTTTTTTTACCCTTGTTGTGTTTAATCGATGGATATTTTAGCGAGAAAAATCACATCGTCGCTCTAAACACAAAGTTGCGTAAGAAACAACAACGTACCACTCTTTGCATTGAGAGCGACAGTAATGGAAGACATCATAATGCAATATCGTAGAGATATTTAGGTTTGTAATCCAAATCATGTTCGTTTCTTTCAAGTATTCAAGTACAAATTATCCTTACAACACCAAAATAAAGTATTTATAATCAAAGTCATGTACTTACTAGTTTAACTTGAGAACATCAACATGCATAGTAAAAAGTAAGTATAACATACAAAAAAATACTTGTTTTATTTATAAAAAAGAAGGTTAACGACTTTATATACGAATCGATATAAAAATGAGTTTCAAAACAAATTTTGCTTTAAATTTTGAAATATGATTTGTTGTTATTGTAAAAGAAGTTTAAACAATCTTCGACGGGGAGTCGTTAAAGGTGGCAGAGTAGTGACCAGAAGGTGAATGATTCCAAACCAACCAGGCACCTTGATGTGTTAAAACTTTTTTTTTAAAATGAAAGTGCTATTCTATAAGCATGTGTAGGTGGTATAAACATGCAATTTTATTGAAAAATAAGTAGTTTTTACTTTTTTCTAATTACACTGTTTTGATGTTTCAACTCAAAGGATCAAACTCACTTCTTGAAATTGAGCAAAAGATAAGTAACCGAAATCAATTTACCCGTTGTAACCATTCATTATCCTGACTAAAATTTCCATTTCCTGAAATCCTTTCTGGTGGGCATGCAGACCCTCGTACGCGTTCAATTCATACAAAAGGCACTTCCTTTAAGCCAGCTGAGAGGAATAAAAAAGAAAATAAATCGAATTGTTTAAGCTGATCGATCGAGATCATTTCCGGGGGGGGGGGGAGCATACAGACCATAGTACGCATCAAATCAAACACAAAAACACTTCCTCGAAGAATCCAGAGGAAACAGAAGAATAAAACTCAGTTGACATCGGTAAGTTAAAACAAAATTCCATGATCCCTTAGGGTTCTAGCTATAACAGAAGAGGGGCTGTGAGAGGTTTAAAACGTACCTAAGTTCGGTTAACATAATATACACTTGCTGGTCTGCCGCTTTGACATTGGGCTTTGCGGTGGAACACTGCTGCGTACCTAGATGAAAAAAATTTTAATTAATGTTACAAAAAGTATTTCACAGAAATAAAATTAGTGTTACAAATTCGTAACTTAGTTTATACTTAGAGAAAAAAATTTTAATGATAAAGAACATTTTGTAAATAGACACGTCAAATAAATAAAATCAACACAAAATTAAATTAAATATAAAGTAACAAGTTAGATTTATCCCAAATTATTTTTTATAAAAAATAAAATCATTAAACTAAAAATTCAATCCAAAGAAAAAGTATAATTGTAAGATTTTATTAACTATGAAATTTTGCCAATCAGTTTAAGTAAACCGATAGACTATTGAAATTCAAAAACCTCTTTGAAAATTGCTGTCTTTTTGACACCATAGGCACTAGAACTGTCACGTGATTAAGTTCTGATGAAATTTTTTAATTGTGTGCATTTCCATATTTAGGCAGCCTTTGTCACTCATGATAAATCTTAATAATACATTTCTGTGACATTCCCAATAGGACATTACAAGAAATCTCACTTGTAAGCTAAACATTTCCCACATACAAGCTGCACTCGCTCAAAATTTTAACTCAAATTGCAGTTGAAACTCAACACTTGTTAAAGCTCATACTAAACTTTGTTATATTCCCGTTATTACGTCATAAAGTGTTTTTTTTTTTTTTTTTTTTTTTTTTAACTTTCTCTATACATCTACAATAGAAATCACACAATTCTACACACACATTCCCATTCTAAGAAAATAATTCAACTCTGAAAAATAACTCCACTTTGTCGTCCTGATCATGGTTGGTTGGTTGGTTGTTTTCAGATTATCTGGCGCCGTCAGCAACACGAGGGCTATAATGCGCCGAAACATTCGTCATTAGACAAACCAACATACATTTACAAACACCCATGCCTAATACGGGACTCGAACCCGCAACCTCTGGTCTAGAAGCTAGCACGCTAACCACTATACCGTTTGGTCGGCGTCCTGATCATGATTTACTGTAAAATTTATTCCTTCCTCTCTTCAGATGTTAAAAAAATATTTCAATAAAATACTTCAATTTTATTTCAATAACATAAAATGTTCACATCATTTAATGAATTATTAAAATCTCAAATTAAATCAATGAACATATCGTTTAAAATACTTACTTAAGAGATTTACTATCAACTGATTAGCTTTCCTTTTTAGTTCCTACACTACCCAAAAGTATAACGAAAATTAAACACATGCATCATGGGTGATGGGAAACTATCTGATGAGGTTAATTTAAATTCAAGTTTACCAGCCAAAATTATAGCTAAACATAAATGTCCAACGAAATATCTAGTCGACAGGAGTTCCTTTACCAATATTCTTGGATGCTGCGACCCATGGTAGAAGGAAGACATTTTGCAATTCGTTAAGTCTAAACTACAAATGTCATACACGTATTATCATTTATCAGTTTTAAAGTGTCAATAAGATTATCGCATTAGTTAAAACTTAATAGCTAATTTCAGCCAAAAATTCTTTACAAATAAATTGAAAAAGTAATTGCATTTTAATACTATACAATGATATTGCTAATATCAGGGGTTCAAAAAGAGATATTAAATCATGGTATTTGGTAAAAAATGGAACCAATCCATTTTTACCAGATATGTGATAAAACTTTTCGCAACAAATTTTTTGCCAAACTCGCCAACTTGACGATATAGTGATTTAAAGAAAACTTCGAAATAGATAGAGTTCATGTTATTATTCAACCTACCAGGGCAAAATTTTGGTAATTAAATGCCGCCAAATTGTATATGATATCAAGATCTGATGTACGGTTTTAAAAGCATATTAGTAGTGAGTATCATCATCCCACTTATTCCAAAAAATTAGTTAATTCATAAAAATAAACAAACTCTTTATTTATAAATTTTGGTCATTTCTTTGTATAATAAGAGAAAACTCAAGTGTAGACCTTTACGTTCCATTTTTATTTAGGATACATACCCAAAGGAAGAAAAGAAAAATATCTTACGCAACAGAAATGTCAATATGTCATTTTCTTATTTATTTGAAGTGTTTAATAACTTGTATTTATTACATGTTTTGATCCAATAAAAAAAGTAGCTGTACCATTTCTTTATTTTCATGATCTACTTTAAGCATGGTGGATAGGCTCTTGTTTAGGGTATTCGTATCTTCCTTAGTGTTCATTTTCCATTTCAGAAATCGTAAGTACTATATTTGAAATATATAAACTTGTGAGATAAAAATATTTATTTATGCTTTATATCCATTACATTATCAAATGTTATTTCATTTCCACCAAACAAAAGTTATAATGAAAAATTTTTCTTAAGATTGTCCGTCTGTTACCTAAATTTACAAAGTATTAATTGAGTCTTGATTAAAATAATGTAATCCATTGGAGTAAATGAAATTTTATTGCATTTTATTTGCATTACTTAAAAGTTATTTATGGCTAGTTATTTATAGCTAGTTATTTATAGTATAGTTATTTATAGTTATTGAAATTTTAAATATTAGAAAGATATCAAATCATTGAATGTATTTAAGGTTTTAAAATTTGTAGTTTAAAATAAGTTATGCTCTATGTGTAGACCTTTAAAAATGTTAATTAAAATGGAAAAAGTTTAACTAAAGTCGACTTTAACTTGAGTAATTTAAGTAATTCAATAAGATTAATTTAAGTAAGTTATATAATTATTTTAATCCCAAAACAATTCTTAATTATTTCCTGATTTTATTGAATATATATATGCTATATAAATTTTTAATCTGTTTAATATGAATTGTAACTTTGCATTAATAATTTTTCTAAGATTTTATTAAATGCATTTAAAATGATTTTTCTTTTGATATAAAATTCTTTAGATGAAGCTCAACCACTTCAAGAAGGTATGTAAATCCCATAAAAAGTTATTTTTTCGAAGTTAAATTTGAAAAGAAAAAAAAATACAGTTTGCCTGACATTAAATATGAACTTAAAAATTATAAATATTCGAATTTTAAAATAATTAAATATTTACTAATTTCATTTATTCGAGTGACATGTATCTGGTGCAACCGTGTTTTGCATTATTTATTTGCTAAAATCAATTCGCATAACTCATACCTCTTTGAATGTTACGTATACTACGTGTGACAGTATTTGGTTCACAACATATATAACATAGACAACAACAGTATTTCTATACAAGTGTAAAATTTAGCTAAAGTTAATGCAAGCAGATGAGATTTTACCAAGTTGACTCAGTAGTGGAAAGAGTGTGTTTCAAAACGGCTCTATTTTGGGAATTTTCCATGTCTTCTTAAACTTCGACAGAAACTTTAACAAACTTTGACAGCCTATATTTCTTACACAAGTGACTAAGAAAATTGCTTTTTTAGACTAATGAGCCACTAGGCCATCATGTAATAATCCATGTCATAAGATGCTACTGCAGTAAATTTCTATCACCAGCAATATATTTTGTTATATTTTTATTACAAAAAATATACACATGAATTTTGAAGGAGAATTTCTTTGCATCGATTAAATAAAAATATTGATATTTTTAATTTCAAATACCCCTAATTCATTTTACATTTTAAATTCAAATGTCATTTATTTCAGATGAAATTCAAAATGTGCCTGAAATTCTTAAAGGTACGTTGTGATCTTTAGCAAATATTACATTCGTTCAAATTCAGCTTAATATTGTCTGTATGTTACAGGCAAAATTATTGAAGAAACTTAATTTCAAAAAGCCTCCCAAGTGAAAAAGTAAACTTCTTGTTCATAAAAATAAAGAAAAAGAGTTTCGGAAGAAAAAAGAAGAAAACAATAGCACATCAAACTAAAGAGAAAAATTAAAATGCTATAAATGAAAAGTATTTAGTCAAATGTCAAAGTAGTTTATTTTGTAAAATTATTTATTTTTTATGTTTATTTTGTAAAATTATTTATTTTTTATGTTTATTTTGTAGAAAATTCAAATTTTACAATACATATTTTTTATCTCTAAAAATCACTTAGTTTCATTTATAAAAAATATACACTTTTCCCAATGGATTGGCATTTTATATCAATAAATTTATATTATTGGCAATACAGTAATGTTGGTCTCAATGGTGTGACTGTGTAAGAATAGTAAAATTCTTCAATTAAAACAGTATATATAAATGTACTGATCTACAGGTAAGAACTATAGATTTATCATCTATAAAAATATAATTTTAGGGTTTATAAAATAGGTTAAATAATTTATAAGAATTGTTTAATGTCACAATATATTTATTTCTGACTTTCTATACATTTTTTAGAATTTTTTTTTTTTTTTCCAAAATGTAGCTGGCCTATATTATTTATTTCTTTCATGTATTTTATTTATACTATGCATAACTTCCATATTAACTGAAAAAACTAAATCGCTAATAATTTGGCTTTCAAACAGTAAATAAAATAGTGTCAACAGAATCATAGTTCCTTGCAGTTGCTACATACAAAATTCAAATAAAATATTCTAATAAAAATACAGCTCCAAATCTAGTGAAATATTATTCTAAATATATTCATGTTATTGATTTTAACATTAAATAACTAATAAACTTACTTTTTTATTTGATTTCAATTTCTTACAGTTCAATCTTACTTCCACTAATTAAATCAGTGAAACCTTCATTAAAATACTGAAGGCACAAAGTATCAACTCGTCATATGATTCATACCAGAAAGAAAGTCACTAGGTCCCTTTCTATCTTCTGAAGACCATGAAATCATTGTTTGTTTATATTTGTTTGTTTGTTTGTTTGTTTGTTTGTTTGTTTGTTTGTTTGTTTGTTTGTTTGTTTGTTTGTTTGTTTGTTTGTTTGTTTGTTTCTTTCTTTCTTTCTTTGATTGCTTGGTTGGTTGGTCTGTATGTTAGTCTGTGTGTTGTTTGTTTGTTTGTTTGTTTGTTTGTTTGTTTGTTTGATTGTTTGTTTGATTGTTTGTTTGTTTGTTTGTTTGTTTGTTTGTTTGTTTGTTTGTTTGTTTGTTTGTTTGTTTGTTTGTTTGTTTGTTTGTTTGTTTGTTTGTTTGTTTGTTTGTTTGTTTGTTTGTTTGTTTGTTTGTTTGTTTGTTTGTTTGTTTGTTTGTTTGTTTGTTTGTTTGTTTGTTTGTTTGTTTGTTTGTTTGTTTGTTTGTTTGTTTGTTTGTTTGTTTGTTTGTTTGTTTGTTTGTTTGTTTGTTTGTTTGTTTGTTTGTTTGTTTGTTTGTTTGTTTGTTTGTTTGTTTGTTTGTTTGTTTGTTTGTTTGTTTGTTTGTTTGTTTGTTTGTTTGTTTGTTTGTTTGTTTTAAACTTGCGTTGTTATTCGAGGCAATCCCATTCCTAATGCCAATCTGCATAAGGTTCATTTACAAAAAATTTAGCTTAAAGTTAAGTAATTTTTTTAATTTTGTTTACCTCTCCTCTACTTGTATTTGATAAAATTATTTTAAATAATAAACTCCTGTTTTTTGTTCAGGCATACCCGATGGTAAGTATGCTATATGGAAAAAAAATAGTAATTATACCACATCAAAAGATAAAACTCATCGATTTTTGTAGAAATATACAGAAAGTTTGATTAATATAATTGTTTACACTTTTAAAATATTAGTGTTAAATATCATAGTTTTCAGAATGTCATTACACAAAATAATAATATCTAAGTAACAGATAGTTGTGATTTTATAAGAAGTGGTATATTTAATTTTAAAGAACATTTATTAATGAAATAACAGCAAGGAATATGAAATAGTGAGTATTAAAATATACACAATACACACAAAGTGTTACTGAATTGCTTGGTATTAAGTACATGTTGAAGTCTGTCTCAACATGAATTTTACATAATTAAATTGAGTTTTAAAATATTTTCAATTGATTTTAAGAATAATAATTAACTCATTTAAAAATAAAAGAAATGTGTCTCATAAACTATTTTTAAGTTTAAATTTTTAGAAAAATGTACCATAAGAATAGTTTTTTAATACTTTTTGAAACATATGTTCTTTTATATGATATAAAATTATAGTGATATATTATTACTTTTTAGTTTTGAACTTTTAAGCAATTTCTATAGTAACTTGTTCTCACTTCAAATCTTGTAAAGAAACCAAATTAGTTTAAATATGAACTAATAGCATCAATACTATTTTATTAATATGAGAAACACCATAAATTGAATTTTGGTTATTATTCTAGCTACATTGATTATATAATTGACCATATAATTGTCAATGTATCCCGAAAACATGTCTACCCTTATTATCAATATTATTAAGTACACATGTATTTAAAAATTAAAAATACTCAATAATATTTTACAGCCCAACTGGGAAAAATTTTGAAAGGCAAGTAAAATTATAATGATTGTAGTTTATTTACATTATATAATAATCTATTTTGTATAATAGTTTTGATTTTAATGCAATAGATTAATTTTTGTCTCTCTGGTTTAGGATAAAAATGTTAGTGTAGTTCTTTCGTATCACATTAATGAGTGTTTATCGTTAGTGTAACAATAATAAGAGCAAAACAATTATTTAATTGTTTACCTGAGTATGGGAGAACCGCAACATCATCACTCTGTACCTAACTTGTAAAGGAAACAAATCATCCACTCCCAATAACAACTCGGTTATCACAAAAGGAAGACACCGTTTTTAAGTAAAAATAATAACTTTTATTTTATGGATTCTAATATATATGGCAAGCCCTTACATTTAGAGCAAAGGTACGGTAATGACAGTAAGAAATGGTGTAAAACTTCATGAGATTGATGGCAGCGAGAATTATCAACACTGTCCTTTGTATTCAATGTTATAGAGACATGCGTAGTTTAATTTTCATTATTCCTTTTTTGGACTTATCCGTGTATGCGCAAACCGAAAGCCAGAAGGAACTCACCCCGTTTTCAGCTGGTTGGCGAGGCATGAAGTAGTGTTGACATCCTTGGAATTCTACCCCGAGAATTGACTCGATCGAAAAGAGAGGGAGGAGTCTCAGAGAACAAGGCACGCTTTGTTTTTAAGTGATAATCGTGGAGAGAGTAATGGAAAAATCGTCTTTTTTCTGAGTCGCACCAGTTTTTAAAAACTTGGTTGCCCTCCGATTGGTGCGGTTTTAACTTCTCTCAGGTATTACCTTTTCCATTGGACATATACTTACGCCCTAAAAGCATTGAGAGCTTAACCCTTTTGTTCGTCCAGGCGACCATTGGTTAGTCTGTTAAGTTCAACTTTACGACCTCTGTCTCGTAAAATCATCTCATAAAACATCCAAATGTCAAACTGATCCCGCCAGCATCCGTTCTCGCCAACACAACACCGACAAAAAAAACAAAATTTCTATCACTCTCCTAGAACAGCTGGTGTTTACCTTTAACCTGAAGACAGCTGGGCCTAATGAGCCATTAAGTTTAAAAACTTGAATCACCTGCCACCAGTAAACAACTAAAACACCTAAATAACTAAATACTTACAATAACATTAAATACAAAAGTGGTTAAGTGAAATCATTTCACCATAGGGTTCCTAAACTTAAGATTGAAAAGAGTATTTTCGTGAGAGAAACATACAAGTTGAGAACAAAAAAGCGAGGGTAAATTTCTTCTTGGATTTAAAAACCTTGTTTGAATGATACTTCAGCAAACCTAAGCATTCTGTGCTACCCATCAAATAATTTATATAAATTAATATTTTCTAAATTTTGAATTTAGTAGTTTATGACTTAACATACAAAATTATACTTATTTTTTACTTTTAGAAATACCAAAACGTAAGTAAATACTCACGTAAATATTTATTAAAATATTATGTTCAATTACTTATGCAATTTTGAGGATATTTCTCAAATTATTGATATGCAATTTTTAACAAATTGAATAATAAATATTGTAAAATGTTTTTAAAATATTTATTGAGGTCAAGCAGATCATTATTTACGTACATTATTCCTTATGGCACTTTTGCACAGATTTTTTAAAAAAATCCTATTTAGCTCTTAATATTACTACTGCCCACTTGAACACAATGACAGGCCAGAGTTACTAATTTTTATAGTGGCTAAACACCTGAGAATATAGATGAAGTGGTGATAGCTAATTGGTTGGTTGTTTTCAGATTATCTGGCTCCGTCAGCAACACGAGGGCTATAATGCGCCGAAACATTCGTCATTAGACAAGCCAACATACATTTACAAACACCCATGCCAACACGGGACTCGAACCCGCAACCTCGCTTTCTAGAAGCTAGCACGCTAACCATTATACCGTTTGGTCGGCGATAGCTAATTGACAAACATGCCTCAATATATTGAGAT
Source organism: Linyphia triangularis (assembly GCA_963978545.1). Lineage (NCBI taxonomy): Eukaryota > Metazoa > Arthropoda > Arachnida > Araneae > Linyphiidae > Linyphia > Linyphia triangularis. The sequence goes on from OZ021723.1 coordinate 76,468,895, forward strand.
GATAGCAATAAGAGTAGTTTTTCTAAAAATTCTAACCTAATATACGTAAAAAATTGTTAGAATTTGAGTATATTTTAGTTCATTTGTAATATAATAAAGACTATTAAGCACTATTTATTTGAATTTTTATAGTCAATGGCATTTTTATAATTTTAATGAGTGAAGTTATTTCATGAATCTCCAGCAAATTTGAGTTGATTTGTTTGATTACTAAATATTAAGTTGTTAAATCCCTTCCGTGCTTTTATAGCAACTTATTTCTTACAAGAATATTTCTCTAAATATTTTACAATTTTATAAGTAATTCATGTATTTTATCTTATTTATTCATCATTCAATGATTATTTTCTGTTCACATTCATGAACATACTTTTTCATTCATTGTATATTCTATTCTTATTCATTTTTGTAAAAACAAAAATTAAATTACGTAACACTGTTTTCTAATTTTTGGGTAATTTTATACAAATATTGTGTTTTCATATTAGCTACCATTTACTACTTTTTCTAGTGTAAGAAATTATAATTTCAAAAATGATTGAATAATTATAGCTTTATTTTTTAATGTTCTGTTTTATTTTATTATTTTGATTATTTGAAATGTATGAAGTTAGCAGAAAAGCAGTTCTTTAATTTGGAGGAAATTGTTTGTTATGTAATTTGAGCAACGTAGTAATCCTTATGGACTAAAAATGTAACTAAATTTCCATACAGCCCAATTAGGAACTCTTGTTGGAAGTAAGTGAATTTACTTTTTTGTATTATGGGAGCCTAATTTAAGTAGAATTTATTTATCCTATAATATATGTTCATTAGGCTGTGTCGAAAAAGTCGATGTATCTTAGATCTTTTTGCAGTAGTGCGAAAAAGTTGTGGACTCTCAATATTAAAAAGTGTATAAAATATGTTAACTCTTAATTGATATCTTCTGTCTCCTCAATGGGGCAGAAAGTTGCGAATATTGGACTAAATATGCTAAAAGTGTGTGTGTGGTGGTGGGGGGGGGGGTTGAAATACTTTAAATAACCAGTACCAGTACAGTCAGTTGCTTATCTACTTCATTTAAGCAAATTGCTTCTTAGGAAAGTTATGATCACCCTCGATGATCCAATTTCTTAACGTAATTCTTTTACTGTCCAATAGGAAAACGTTTAACAAGTTGTCGAGATTTACCAGTTGTTGAATACGATGACACAGATAGTGTTTTCTAGAAGTTGATTGTAAGAAGTTGAACACAGACCAGAAATATTGGCAAATATGTGAGGATGTACTGACAAGCAAATGCACCCAAGGTATAGCAAGCAGAAACCCTGGAAACATTTCCCATTCAAGATGAATGAAAATGGCAAATCGAATTTCACGTTCATATATATCACTTCAAGCCCTATTCTAAGGAAAATTTACGACAGTCCAATATCTCCCCCTCCCCTCCCCCCTTTCAACTCCTACAGCAAATTAATGTGAAACAATAAAATTCGATAATTTATCTTTAAATATAACAGTAACACTCAAATTTTAAAACCAGAGTTCTGTTACCCTACTTTATAAGGTTAATTGGTTAATATTTACATATCTATATATTTCTATAATATTTTTCTTACGAAAGAATATGAAATACATTTCGTTGTGAAGGCGCAAAAGACAGCTAAACAATCGTGAACACAAATTCAATGTTTTTTATATTAAACATTAAAAGATTATTTACAATTACAAGACAAACATTCAATACCTGTCATCCACCTTCTTCAGAAAGAAAAGATATTGTATCTAATGTCAACTTCTCTCTAGTCAACTATTTATTCATTGCTGATTTTATTTTACAACTGTTGTTACCCACTCCCTAAAAATGCAGTTGTTATCTCCCAAGAAAATTCCATAGGGGAGGACAGGAGTGGTAGAATTGACTACAAAAAACGGAACTGAAGATTTATTGACAAAAGGGAAAAAGGGGATTTCGCGCGCGACTGTTGAAGTGGATGAGACAAGATATTCCAAGTCTTCTGCTTGTAGGGGTAGTTGAACACTTAATTCAGATAACGTTCCGCATTCACCCCAATTGCAAGGTCAGGGAGAATAAAAGACATCCGGTGCTTTCTCCAAATCTTTCTACTCGATTAAGTTTTAAGCTTGAATAGGACCGGCTCGTCCTGGCTTGGAGCGGCGATTTCGACCTCTCTCAGCTTTGATTTTAGGCATATGCCTTGTTATTTGTCTCCCGAAAATATGATTTCATTGTAAAATATTTCAAAGTACCATGCGCACTATTGTTTCAAAATAAGATTGAGCAATTATTTGTCTTTATTTTATTTGGTTTTGTGTTTTTTACGACTACCCAATTTAGAATTTACGACTGCCCATTTTGAATTTACGACAGCCCAAATAAGCTACGACTACATGTTAGAACAGGCCCTGCATCACTTAATCCTCCTTCGCAGTTGAAAAAAATATCCGAGTTTGTAATGAAAATTTATACTCCATGTGTTTACAAGAAAATGTCATCCTAGAATTATTTATGCATCAAAAAATATTTTTAAGATAACAATACAAAGCATCAAGTATTTAGAAGATGATCTAAAGTCTCTTGTTCAATCAATTCTACAGAGAAGTGATTTTATAGTAAACCCATAATATCTCCTTTTGGGAATGTTGTTTGACTCACGACAACATATTGGATGCCTGACAAGAAAAAGGATAGAAAAGTTCAACAAACAATGTTACCAGCAAAAGTTCATTTTGAGGCACAAAAAAACTACATGGATCAAATTCATTGGCAGTATACAATAGTAATGGAACGACGTGTCATAATTGGTTTAGGCAAACAGGAGCTATAATTCATAGTTGAAACAAGAACTAGCGATATAATTGAGTTTGAAACATCCTAGCACTCTCAAGCACGTACCCTAGAACCACTATCTAGAATTGCGTGTCCAAAATATGTTGAATATATTTCTTCTCGTTTATTTATGCGACCATATTTACTACTCACAATTTCTATACTTATTTATTCATCCTTTCGATTATATAAATCAAGTAAAATAGCGTGAAAATTAGTTGAGCTAATACCTTGATGATATTTTACCTTTTACTTGGTTTTCTTATTATATTTAAGTCCCTCAAAAGAGCACTCGCTAATAGAGCTTCTGCTTTAATGGAAATTGCTCTCAGGCACATGCTCTAGAAAAAGAGAGTAGATTTTCTAGCAGCCTTTGTTTCATTGAAATAATTGAATTTTCTGGCTTTTCTCCCAGTAAAAGCATTTTAATATCAAATACACTTTCATCATTCGAACTCTGTGACATTGAATCATTTTCAATAACGTTAGCTTCATGTCTCAAACCTAGAGTCTTCGTTGGTGGGAGCCTACAAGGTCGTGCGGAAGTAACATGGCTTAACGCTTGAGTTTAGTGTAAACCATTTCATAAAATGATATTCCCTGTATTTCAAAACTCTGTTCTACTATACCTAGACAATAAATAAAATACTTGAAATTAACCTAAATAATTGGTTGAAAATCGAAAACTATGCATTTTTTTTTTAAAAGTTAAGATTTTCATGTTGATTCCGGGAGGGTTTTTTTTTTTATTTCTGTCAATTAATATTCAAAAACTTTACATTTTTATACTTGAAAAGAAAAATTTGCTTCATATTTATGTTTTTAAAAAAATTAAAAGTCTTCATTTTTGTCCAAAAAAATCAAAATTCATGTCCATTCAGGGAGACCTAAATATTTTTCAATTGAAGTAAAAGAGTTTTTGGTAAATATTTGAGCACCGTGGCATCTTTATATCGACTTGAAATTTTGAATTTTCAAAAAAAAAAGTTTTTTCTATACGCTCTAATGTCTATGGTGTAAAACGCGAGACCAGAAAACTTGCCGTCTATGTACTCAAATAGGTGACATAATGGCAACTCTTTGAAATGAAGTAAGAAGACAAACCATTGGATTGGTCTCTGAAGTCTCAATTCAAGCCAATGAATTGTTCCATTAAACGCTCCAGTATTCATGACCGTGCCGCAACGTCCGAGAACAATGAAGCTTCTAAAATCATTCAATAACGTATTTAACGTTTTTTTACGTATCTAATTTTAGGTGTAACATGTCCCATATACGTAAAACCAGGATCAAGATATAATACAGTAATGATCTTCTACAATTGTTCTTTGGAACTGCTTGTTCTTGAGTATGTTGGTTGTTCAGGTTTAGTCATGCCGTCCATCAAAATAAAGGCACGGTAGAGTAGAATTCTTTTTTAATTCTAGAATTTCCCCCTCAATATTTTATTTTTTATCTGTGACGAGGCGTTTTGATTCCGTTATTAAATCCAAATCTTGCATAACACTCGATGCAAGCATTCGTGGCTCTGTTGGACACATTATTCCTGTAACTGACAAAAGCTGTTTTATCCAGTTTTAAACGCATTTGTAAGAGTTTTAAATGCATTGCAAATGAGTTTGCTTGAAAATATTACGTAAGACACATCTTTGGTAACCTTATGGCATTCTTTGACAGAAGACATACAGATGTTCTTTTAGCTGCTTGTTCTTGAGTAATTTGATTGTTTAGGTTTTGTCATGCCGTCCACCAAAATAAAGACTCTGTAGAGAAGAATTATTTTTTAATTCTTCTTTTTAATTCATTTTTTAATAATGAGACTCGCAACTTTTCAACACTACAGTAAAAAAAAATCTAGGATATTACTTTTTCAAGCCACCCTATTTTATATCCTTCACACACACAATAAATCACTTAAGCCTCCGGAAAAACAGTTGAATCGCATGATAGGGATGGATTTATTAGAGCAACACTAGAATCTAGAAACCACTTGCCAGAATGTAGGTTCAAAAAATATTATAAGCAATAATAGTTTTATAAATTTCTGTATGTCTGAAAAATGGATTACATTTTCTTTCGCATTATAATGAGGTAAGCGTCATTTGTTTTTGTTTAAAAAAATTGCCATCAATTTCCGAAATTCGGTACCGTTGAGGCGGCAGAAAATATTAACGTATAATTCTAAAACATTTTGCAGGTGTTGTTAAAAAATAATAACTTTTACGCACAAGCGCAACATTATGAACTAAATCTATGATTATTTATTAATTTTTTAATTTTAAGCATATTTTAGCCCATCTTTCACAACTTTTTACCCATTGCGGCGACAGAAGATTTCAATTCAGAGTTATAAGATTTACACGCTTTTTAAGGATGAGAGTTCGCAGCTTCTCCGCACTACTGCAAGAAGATCTAAGATACTACAACTTTTTCGATCAAGCCTAATGTGTCATTAAATATTTACATTACATGAGTGAAATGTTTTATAACACGAAATCAATAGGTGCATTATATTTTTTAACTTTCCTAACCTATAGGTTTTTAATAACTTTATAAAAACAGGATATCTCTATGAATACCATAAATATTTAAAATATTTATAACGAAACATATATGTTGCGGAATTCTTTAAAACTCTGTTTGTAAAAAGAACCACAAATTTTGTTAAACATATCAGCTCATTTTTTAAATAATCAAAATTTAATTAATAAAATTAGTATGTAACAAAATATATTATTCCTCTAAAAAATTCTGATTTTACGTTGAGGGCATAATTCTTAATAAACAAATTCATTCGCCTTTTCTGAAAATTGCCGCAAGTAAAATGTAATACATATCAACACTTGCACTAAATATTTGATAAAAAAAATTAATGCATTTACTGCTTTAACACATTTAGATTTACCAAATGGTAAGTTATAACATTATATTTCATTTTGATTCATTAGTCTTATTATTTTTGCAATATTTAACAACTGGCGAAGATGATATTAATTTTTATATTAGACTAATGGATTCAATTATCTGGAGAATAAAATATTTTAAAGCAATGTAACATATTTAATCATTTAAGAAGTTTCCAAAACAATATTCCTTATTTGCTTTCACATTGAAGGATACAAGTAACTTTTGCATAAAGATTTTCATGAATGTGTTATTCATTAAAAAATTGTGCTGAAAATTAGTCTTTAAATTATGTCTGCTGGGATTAAGGTCATATATGAAATACTGGAATGTGAGACGTTTTATAGCATTTCATTTCTAAAGGTCATTTAAAAACAAATTAAAAGAATAAAAATTAATATGTTCAAAGGCTTTACTAACTTAATGTGTTTACTTACTATTTAAAAATGTAATTATTTAATTTAACTTGTATTTATTAAAATTGGGTTCAATTTCCTTAAGCGAAAAACTTTTACGCATATATTTCTGGTTCCACTTTTTGTTTCATAATGCATTAATATATACTTAAAAATGTAACAGTTCATGATACAAATAATATACGCATTAAATTTTTAGATGATCTTAAACATGCCTTGAAAAGTAAGTATACATACAACGTCCCAAATAAATTTATATTGGCATTCTCTTAAATTAAATGCTTGAAATAAAATAGTTGGGCATGAAGCAAATTAAAAGTAAAACAAAAGTAAACAGTATTTGTAATATTTAAAGTAGAAGAGTCGATTCTCTTTTTAACAAGAATAATGCTGCAATTAAACATCCCACAGTTTGTCATGATTTACTATCAACAATAATACTTGGAAACTTGGAAATTGTGTTTCAACTTACAAATTAAAAACCGTTTTACTTACGTTTTGTTTCCAAGAAAAATGTTAACAGTTTTTTTTTTTTTTTTTTTTGATTCGTTTAAGACTTTCAGTTAAGACTTTAAGACAGTCAACTGCAAGCTTGAGGATTAATTTTTATCACATCGCAATTTAAAAAAAAAAAAAAAAAAAAAAAAAAAAACTTGGTATCCGAGAAACCTTCAAACGTTTATTGTGGTATAGAATGAAATGCACTAAAGTATATGTCCCAAAATGTGGTTACAAATAAAAAAAAAATTCAAAAATAAATGAAAACGGGAAAATGTATAAAAATTATCAATAACATTGCGTATTAGTTCAGTTTGAGGAGAAGAAAATGTAAAGAAGTTCGTTTAACCCTTATGTTAGTAACCAACTTGACCGACGTCTTTTAGCAACCGGGTACCCGGGTGCATATTACCATTCCCTACTCGCTGTTGGGTCACAGAGGGGAAAGGATCACTTTCATTGGTTATTTAGCAGGTGTCGGCAATGACGTCACCTGCGAGGTGGAGGGATTTAAGTCGGTTGCATATCCGTCAATTGCGAAACTTTTTTTGGATTTCTTTACCATTCGGAAAACTTCGCAAGATATTTCAAAATTGGGATTTACTCTTCTTTTAATTAAAAACATTGAATACGTTATTTTTTCAATTCTACTGAAAAGGAAAGTATTTAGAACTTAAGAACCGTTTAAAAGAAATAATTCGTTTTGTTTATATGCTTAAAATAATTGTTTTCTAAAGAAGAAAATTATGAATGGTTCAGAAAGTTATTTTCGAATGTTTCCGTTTTTCGACTTATGTTAATGAATGGGCAATAAATGAGTATTACAGTGAGTATCAAAATATGTTTGGAAATAACTTTTACGCCTTTTTTTTTTTTTTTTTTTTTTTTTTGGTTTAAAAAACAATTTTTTTCTTCTAAAAATAACAAAAGTTATCACAATATTAAACGAAATTGCGAAATATCATCCAAGTACTTTGTTTATATATATATATATATATATATATATATATATAAAATTATATTTAATGGCATCTTTAAAGCATACCATGGAAGAAGATTGTAATTCATTAATACTTTTAATAAAAATCTATTAAATATAATTTATTTTGTGAAGTTTTATTAATTGTATATTATGTATTTGCTTTATATTGAATGTATTTTAGTCTATTAATATTTTTAATAAAATCCTATTAAATATAATTTTTTTGTGTATTCGATTATTTATATTGGTTTTTGTACAAATTAGGTAACTGATAGTCATTTGTAGAAAAATTAATAAAGCAGTCATAAAGAAACTTTTCGCAATCATATCTTTGCGCACGAGTTATATCCTTGTATAACAATATCTAGACTGATAACATGCTGCTATTTCTGATGGCTTCATTTATATTGCCTTCTTATAGATGCGCATGTGTCTCCTAAATACGTTACTTTTATCGGACAATGGTATATTTACCAATGTAATTATTAAAATATATACTTTTTATGTTGAATAAAAGCACCCCAAAGTAGCAGTTTGATATTATAATAATATCAATTAAAAATTCATATTAAAAATTATTATTATAAAGTGCTAATAATATTAGCACTTGATGAATAGTAATTTTTAGTCAGCGTGAAATGAAACAAAAGCGAACGAAGTTGAACACGAAAGGGAGAAAGAAAGAGGACAGTGAGTCAGTGACTTGCGTGATATCATTGCCGACACCAGCTAAGCAACCAATGAAAGTGCTCTTTTCCCCTCTGTGACCTAACAGCGAGTAGGGAATGGTAATATGCTACACCGGTACTCACAGATCTAAATATTAAAAATTTTGTTTATTTTGTTTAAAAAAAAAATCTAAACATTTTTTTCTTAAAATATGAATAGTTAGTGACAATTAAACAAAAAATAATAATAATAATAATAATAATTTAGAATTGTGAATGAAATCTGAAACCAGTTTGAGGCACTCCAGGTAGTCGGCCCGTTTTTATTTTTCGGCGCTGAACAGATGCCGTTAGGGAGAGAATAACTCAAGGTTATTTCTTTTTTTTTTTTTTTTTTTTCTATCTAGAGCAAGCGCCGAGTATTTATTAGTACGTATTAGATTTTTGGTGGGATCAGACGTGTTTTATTTATGGTGTTCTCTTCACAGTGAAAAATAAAGCTGTCATTCCGTTATCTACAATACATTCAGATGCATCAGTTGGTGATGACGCTAAGCAAAAACCAGAAATTATAAATTTTTATAATAGATACAAAGCTGGCGTTGACACAATGGACCAAATGGTCCGGAGGTACACAAGTCAACGACGATCTTCGAGATGGCCAATGGCATTGTTCTTCAACATGTCAGCCATTTCTTCACTTGCATCATATATAATTTATTACGAAAATAATAAAATGATTGCCAAAAAAACGACAGAACGTCGTCAATTTATGCGGAAGCTAAGTGAAGAACTAGCATTGCCGATGATTGAACACCGTACGGCGAATCCGCAAGTAATGCGTCACTTCTCAACAAAGATTGCTGTTGAAAGTATTTTAGGTCATGCACTAGCAGAAACAATCGAGATAAATCCTGGTCCAGTGGTTCCAAAAGAGAAAACCGGAAGAAAAAAAGTGACAGGATCTTGTCATGTGTGCAATGCTTTGCCAATAAAAAGACGACGAAAGACTCGTAAGGGCTGTGCCAATTGTCACCAGCCAGTATGTGATGAGCACTCAATCTCATACAATGTGTTAAATGTCAGATTTAATGTCATTAATTATAAAAAAAAATGTTATATTTCTTTATTTTTTTAATAAAATTTAGTCGCAACCATTTATAGAAACCATTTTCAATTTATTTTCTATACTTTCCATTGTGGGTACCCGGGTACCCGGTTGCTAATGAGGAGATAGCTGAAGTTTAAGCTTATTTAAAAAAAAAAAAAATTTAAAAATAGATGAATTAAATGCACTCACAACTAGCTTTCTTTTGAGTTAAAATACGACGATTCGAGAGCTTAAAATAAAATATTAAATTGTCGTTGAGCCATTCATACAAATACACTGCGGTGGGTACCCGGGTACCCGGTTACTAACACAAGGGTTAAAGATGATTGTTCAATGATAACTGAAAATATAGATTCAAGAATTACGAATACTGAATAGCTTGAATAAGAATTAGTTTAAAGTGTTTACTCACTTCACGCCTAATCCTGTAATCCTTATGTATATGTATACAGAACCCAAATGATCCCAACACGAATGAGTTAAATTAAGAGTCTTTGTTTAGTGGTAAATTCGTACGAACATGGCGTTCCATTACAGAAAGCGAACTTGACATCTTTTACCGGAACAGAAATATGATAGAATGAGTTCGGATATAACACTTAGCTTGAAAAAATTTCAGAGGTGTTGACATCTGGTTGAAAACATCGGGAGCATTTCGAGCGACGTGAATCAATAATTATAATACAATATTGACAATCTATCAATAATATAATATTGACATACAATCAATAATATAATATTGACAATCAATTAAAATTTCATATTCACTTTTTTTATTAATGAAAATCTACTGAAATAAATAAATTTAGTTAAATATGTCAAATTAAATGATTGTGTCATAGTGCTAGTTGATGTGTATCATTAAGCCTAATTGAATCATTTTGGTTCATGAGGTGACAAGTATCAACTAGCTTCTTGAACTGCATTTATCTCTGATTTCATTTCCATTGGATCTGGATCATTAAAACACAAACTTTACGTTCAGTTGAATCCTGCTAACCACAGCTAATGAAATAAAAATTAACTTGCCAAATTGAATATTAATGTATATATTTTTTTTACATAGACCTACCAAATAGTAAGTATAAATCAACAAAATATGTTTGATAAAAAAATCTGATGTAAAAATTTCTTCAATCCAAATCTGGCAATTTTGTACTTGTAAAAAAAAAAATTAAAAATTAAAATTTAGTACAGTAACTATATAAATCCACAAAGAAACTTTCTAATACTTATCAAAAAATAAAGAACAGCTATAATAAAATTAAAAAATTCAAAGAAAGTAATTTTCAAAGCACTCTGGAATTCAATTTTTTTCAACAATTAAATAACATCAAGTCATTTACGAGATAAGTAACAGTAATAATCTAATGTAATATACAGTATACTCATATTTAAAATTAATTTTCTTTGCATTATATTAAATGTAATAATAACATGCTATCAAATATTACATATAAACAAAAAAATAATTTTAATTATTTTTTCTGTGATTTACAAACAGTATTCAATAATAATAATAATAGAGTTTTAAAAATTTAAAGAGCTTTAATTATTATACTTTTATATTCAATATTCAAATGAAAACCACAATTTTTACGAATGTATACTTCAGAACTGAAAATATTTTAAATATCATCTCATATTCTTTACTTAGAAAACTCAATTTCATATCATAACAAAAGTGCAGTAAATTTTATAATAAAAATGTATGGTATAAATGTATTCGAAATACTTTATTTTTATCGACTTGCATTTCGTTTAAAATACTTCCTTACCAATATTTTTAACATTTCAGAGGATGTAGGATCTCTTATTAAAGGTATAGTAAGAGGTTACTTATTTAATACAAACAACTGTGTTTAATGTGTACAATTTGGTTCCAAATATGCATTAATTTTATAATAATACAAAAAAAAAATATTTCTCAATAACGTTCATATGCTTCCAAATAAGTATTTAATATGTATTATTGAACTCTTGATATATTTAAAGTGGTACATAGATACGTTAAGTTGCTCACATTTGTTTCATCTTTTTTCATAACATTGACTGAGCCACTGTAGAACGTTTTTAATGTACCAGGAGCAAGTGATACAAAGATAATCTAAAAATACATAAGACATATTGTTTACTGAGAGGTCGCACACAATTAAACGTTATGAAGATAAAAAAAAAAAATCATTAAGGTACCAAGTCATTGAAAATTTTGGAATTATATGAAAATAATTATTTGTTTTATTCTAAAATATTCTTAATAACTTTAAAATGATGCTATGTTCTTTATTTTATTCAAATTATTTTTTAAACTACGTTTATTTTATGTAGGTACACAATGTCAAAATATGGCTACCTTTAAACTCGATTTCTGAGAAACTAGTTTTTGTCAGTTTAAGACTTTTTTTCTCCAGAGATAACCTTTGTTTAAATCAAATAATGATAAATGTTAAATATTATTTAAAGTACACACTCCAGAAAAAAAACCTACTAAGAACTAGTTTTTGTCAGTTTTTTTACCAGAGATAACTTTTGTTTAAATCAAACAATTACAAAATATTTAAATGTTATTTAAAGTACATAATCCAGAAAAGGAAACCTACTAAGAACTAATACATCCATGCAATTATTTTTAACGTAATTTGGAATGTTTTCTTTTTTTATAAAAAGTGGGAAATTAAAAATATTTTCAAAACAAAATTCTATAAAAAAAAACTATTTAAGGTATATTTACAAACTCAATAATTTCACTGAAACGAAGCATTGTGTTTCATCTACGATTAAAATTCTTATTAAGTTATAAATTGAATTAACTCGTGTAGTTAGGCCTTTATTACGCATTTAAATTTTAATTAATTAACTAACATCAAATGAAGAATTCGACTTTTATAAAAATATGTTAGTTTTTATATACTTGTTAAGTGCGAAAAAAATTCTGTGTCTAGCACAAAAATGAACAAAAATTACCAATTTGTACTGGTATCAAAAATCGTTTACATTCATAAAAGCATTTCCATGACGTACTGATTTTATGAGTTCAAATACAAAAGTAGTAAAGTTAAAACAAGATCTATTCTAAAATTCTGTACCGTTAAAGTAATTTTATTAGCTATTATTAAACAAGTTTTATCTTGGTATTGTATCTTTATGCACATAAATGCTTTCAATGGAACGCGAATACTATTGTGGGTGTTTGCGTTTATTAAAACTATGCATAAAAGTTGCTTTGGAGAGAATAGACTTTAATTAAGAATCCTTTACAATTACATGCAACTAATACAAAGATACAAGAAAAAATGAGATAAATATATATATTTTTAATTCAATATGTATCATCTATAATAATAAAACAAACTGTCTGTCTGTCTGTTTGTAGCTCTGAGGATCTATAGAAACCTACTTAAAATTGGAGTAGTTTTGGCCTTCTAATTGGATTTTTAAAAAACAGAATTTAAATTTTTTTATTTAGTTTATTTTTAATTAATTAATTAATTAATATTTTACAAAATGATTTCTAATAGGGCTACAACTCTAAAATTTTGATCATAAGTAGTTTTGGCCTTTAATTGGACTTTAGAAAAACAGAATGTTAAATTTTTGTTTAGTTCGTTATTAATTTTTAATTAATTAATTAATATATATTTTACAAAATGATTTCAAATAGGACTAAATAGCTTTGAAATTTTCAACATAGGTAGTTGTGGCCTTCTAATTGGATTTTTGAAAAACCTAATTTTATTTATTTTTTTTAATTATTTTACAAATTGTAACAGTTTGTAATAGAGGTATAGTTATGAAATTTTCAACACAAGTAGTTTTGGCCTTCTAATTGGAAGGACAAAAAGAATGTTAAAATTTTAATTTGTTTTTTAATTAATATTTTCACAAAAAGCGACTTCTAATAGGCCTAGAACTCTGAAAGTTTCAACATAAGTAGTTTTGGCCTCTAATTTTGCTTTCCACAAACACGAGTTAAAATAATCTTAAAGGGGTGTAGTATTGTTGTATTATTGCATTAACGGGGATTATTTTTTTTTCTCGGCAAAGGAGAGGCTTCCAATATTAAGGCTTTAAGTAGCAATTAGATTTTAGTGAGTGAAGCGAGCTTATGCTAACCTTTCAGCGAGCGGATCGAGCCTATGCTTGCATAGCAATGGACCTTTCAACGAGTTAAGTAAGCCTGTGTTTATACGCCAATGAACTTTTCAGCGAACAAAGTGAGTTCGATTTTGCGTAGCAATGAACCTCCCTGTGAACGAAGCGCCAAAAACTGGGACCTTTACACGATTGACAGATTTCCGCAACCCGAGGCCTCACAGCTGGCTAAAATATTGCATATGTTAAAATTTCTTTGCGAAGCACGGGTATTCAGCTAGTATACAAATAAATGAATGATGACAATCTTAAAGTATGATTATAAGTTCTATATTATTAAAAATAAAAGGAATTTAAATTTTATGGCTATAGCTTTTAAAAAAATTCAGTAATTAATATACACATATGGATATCTAGTAATATGAATCATATGATCAAATCACTAATTAAAATTATAATTGCAAAATTAACTTGAAATTCTAAATATTCTGAATTTTCAGAGCCGACACTTGGCTTTGGTCGACACTTGGTTTCAGTTTTAGTTTTGAAAACAAAAATTCAAAATATTTTAACGTACAATACAATAATAATAGAAAAGGGTACTCAAGCTTGGGGAATAAAATGAAACACATTTTTAGCTTTAGGATTTATATGGCTATTTAGTATAATAAAATCTAAATGACATTTAGGGTCGTTGATTTTACTTAATAAGTCACTCAAAAATTCATATGATTTTGAATACTATGAAATTTGCTTTTTCTAAGTACAGGAAGGTTGAACTTTCAGTTTATATTTAACTTAGTATTTGTATGAATGTTATTATCACACATTGGTTCATATTTTGCTGGTGCTTGAAACGTTTCAATTCACTACATTTAAGGCAGTAATCAGCTCCTCATCACCTCTATGTTTCATGCGACAAGTTGGCCACATTTATCCATAACTTAATGCAGCAGAGAATTAATGGAATTTCTCTCACAACTACCCAATATCCAAGATAGTCATGCAAAAGATACTTGATTGTTTGGATGAACAATAATATTTTTATACAGAGAAGACTCCTTTCATCCATTCATAACATATTAAATAAAAAGTGGTTAGTCTTACAGAAAAATGTTCCTTACAAAAGTCTTAACACAGAAATAGAACCTATATATTTATAATAAAACTTAAAATATCAACTTATGACAATCAAAAATATTAAAATCACATGTAGTTATAATTATAAGGAAATACAAATATTTTTAACAAACTACAAAATTTGTAAATAAATAATTTAATACCATAATGTGTGTTTTTTCAGAAATACCTAATGGTAAGTAAATCTTTAAAAAGGGGACTGACAAAGATATATTTACAGAATCTCAATTTTTATATATATATATATATATATATATATATATATATATATATATATATATATATATATATATATATATATATATATATATATATATATATATATATATATATATATATATATATATATATATATATATCAAAATTTAAATACTCCACTTTAAAATGATGCTTTACTCATAATTATACCTTATTTAAAAATCGCTTTAATTTTTTTTTTTGAAATTAACATAAAATAGGTGTTTAAATCATGTTTTTAACTGTAAAACTAAATTTCTCAATTTTCTTTTTTTTTCATATTTGAGGGAACATTACTGAAAATCTATAAAATATAAATGGGCAAAATTTTATGTACATATTTCTTTAATTCATTTAAGTATATTAACATAAAAAATAAATTATAAGTAACATATGTTTTAAAAAATATTTCTATAAAAAATCTTAGCAATTTTTTAAGCATATTTTAATAATTACTAAGCATATTATGGTAATATTTAAACAAATACTATTTTTTAGATTTTTAAAAAATAATAAAAACCTTCTGTTAACAAATTTAAAAGTATCCCAATATTAATTTGAATATCGCAAAATTTTAAAATAATAGTTTTTTGCTTATGATAGCCTTAACGTTGTTGAGTTTAAAAAGAATGTGCCGAATCCCCTTTTTGGTAATGACTTATAATGATTTTAAGTAGGCTAAAAAAATTGGAAATGTGTGCATAATTTAAAAATTTTGATTAGAAATATGTTTTTATGGTTTAATTTCTCTTAAATAGTTCAAATAAAGAAAAAAAAAGGGAAGTGTATGATTATATATAAAGATACCTCATTAAATTGGTATTATGGATTAAATTTCAAATTAAACATATTTTACTTGAAACTGTTTTAATAACACTTTTGTATATACAAAAATCCATTAAGATACTAACAACTTTCCCCGAGGGTTAACCATATATTATTATTAGTTAGTTAGTTAGTTAGTTAGTTAGTTAGTTAGTTATAATTATATTGCCTAACGTACTTACAAATTGCATCAAGAATAATAAATTTTCATTTAAAATATTAGTATTTTTACTTAACTGATTCACGTATTTTAACTTTATTTTTTATTTATTTTTTTTTAATTTATTTATTAAAAGTATTTTAGCTTTAAGTTACACAAGTTGTTTTCTTGATGAAAATGACTGTTGCTTATAAAGTAAAAAAAGAAGAAGAGAAGTTATGAACACTGATAAAAATGTGTTGAATATAATTTTTTTATTCTTATTTTGTTGAAAATACTGCACAATTGTGTAAATATTTTATGAGATACTTATGAGAAAATTTATAAAGTACAAATAAGGGGTCATATGCATTATAAAAATAGAAAACTTTTCCTAGGTATGGCTTATCTTTCAAACGAGTGTTTTTGCTAATAGGAATAGATTTTTTAATTAACATATGCAACTATTTTCTTCAACTATTTATTGATTTTTAATTTTATGAACTGCCTTTTCTTACAGATACATTAGAAAAGCTTTTTAAAAGTAAGTAACTCCTTTATAGAAATATTACTCATATATCGAAATTTAAAGGTTAAAGTACTTATTTTTTCAAGACATTTGAGATATTGCTATGAATATTGTATATAAAGCTAATCGTACATTAAATTAGCTGTCGACAAAACTGCAGATATAACTGGGAAAATGTTCTGTTACAATCACAGTTCCCGACGAGCAAGGAACCAAAACAGTTTGACTTGAATATGTACTTTGTGTTCCTGAGCTCAAAATGAACTTACTGTCAACTTCAAAATGCACATGAAACAACCGTTCTGTGATTTTTGATGCATATGAAGCAAAAGTAGTTGAAGAAAATGGATCTGTTTTGTTGCATGCAAAACGAATCGATGATTTATACTACATTGTGCAAAGCGTAGAAACTATTGCTGTCGCAACATATTTCAAATATGGCATAAAAAATGTGTCCTCTTAAATGAAAATAATCTAAAGAAATTAAAATCAGAATAAATGATAAGAGGACTGTCTTTTAAAAACAACTGTAACTCTTTAAAGGATTGTAAAAAATTTATACAAAGCAAACAAGTGCTACACCTTATAAGAAGAAGTCAAAATTTGTTAGAAAAAATCTACTCGATCTGATGCATTCGGATCTATGTGGACCGATGAAAATACCCTCACTTGGAGGATAACGCTACTTTGTGATTTTCAAGATAATAAAACTCGCTATATGGAAATATTCTTCCTTCAAACAAAGGAAGAAGTGAAAAACGCATTCCGTAAATACTAAACCTGCATTGAAAATCTTACTGGAAGGAAAATTAAAGTTCTACGTACGGATAACGGTTTGGAATATGTAGGTCAAGAATTCTACAGATTCTTAATACAAGAAAGAATACGCAGTGAAAAATTTGCTCCATATAGCCCGCAGCAAAATGACGTAGCTATAAGGGCGAACGATCTTTGAGATGGCACGTTGTTTACTTTTTCAAACAAACGTGAATTCTACTTTCTGGGTTGAAACAGTCTGAACAAGCGCTCATTTGAGAAACAGTTGCCCTTCATGCAGCGTCATGCAAAACAAACCTCCAATCGAGTTATTTTTCGGTAGAAAGCCAACTATCATACTTAAAAATCTTTTGTTGGAAAGCATTCGTTCTGAACAAACGCCAAAAATCGAAATTCGACTCAAAGTCACAATAGCTCAACTTGATTGGGTATTCTGAAGAGGTAAAAGCCTATCGTTTCTGGGATTCAAAATCAAGAAAAGTAATAGTCAACCGCTTTGTGAAATTTATAAACGAATTCAACACCCCTTGTGATACTACAGAAAAAGAACCGGAATATATTTTTCCTTTCGAAGGATCTTCAACAGAAATAGAGCTACCAAGTCTGATGCTTTCTCCAAGAAATCCACAGATGGATACGTCATCGCAACCGCAGCTAATGACAGTCCCTTGGAAGAGAAACAAGATGATGCAAGCATAATAATCGAAGGAGAAAAAGATTACCCAACCAGTGAAAAAACCGAAGGAGAAAAAGATTACCCAACCAGTGACGTTATTCCAAAAGATCAGCTGGATGACCTTCGATTCTCCGATCTGGTTTTCGCGAACGTCCTAGAAAGCTGTTTCACTGCGCGAAAATCACGTCTGATTTTGATAACTATTTTACCGAGGATATTTACCCGTGTGTGTCAGAAACTCTAAAAAGCCAAAATACTGATAGATAGATGGATAGTCATAGTCATAGTGAATGGGGGAGGTCAATTGAGCCTAGGTGCTGATTCCGCAACATAGATAAATGGATGCCATGAATGAAGAATTGTATTCGTCAGTGAAGGAAAATGCCTGGGAACTTGTCGATCGCCCGATAAATAAGAAGGTGATACCCTCAAATTTTATCAAGATGGAACTGTACAAAAATTCAAAGCACGTCTCGTCGCATTTAGATGGGCACAGACCATTGGCGATTTCGATGAAAAATTTTCTCCTGTCACAAGTCTGATTTCAATCCGAACAGCCTTAGCCCATGCAGTTTTTGAGCAATTTAACAGCTCATCAACTGAATTTTGTGATGGCTTACATAAATAGAAATTTGATAAAAACCGTCTTCATGAAACTACCTGAAGGTTCCAAATATATTTCTGATTTCAAAAGAGATTGTATACGTTCCATCATACGTGATCATTCCAATTAGCACAGAAGCTTGTGCACAATCCGGTTTCCCATTTACAAGGGGAAAAAAGCACATCGATATTCGATACCATTTTGTTCGAGAAGTTTTTGAGCATGGTGATATTGATGTTCAATATTTTTGTTCCAGTCCACCAACACACAAAAACTGCTGCAAGTTGGATTATCTAATATTTTATTGCTGCAAATTTGAAATGTTTTTCTGTTCATATATTTCATGTTTGAGAAAATGGTCCTTTAGAGGGGAATTGTTGTAAATTGTAAATTATCCTGTTTTCTCTTCACCCCTTCTCCGCCCCATCATGAAATGGAACCTACCAGTGTTTACGTAGTAACGTTGAAACTGTTGTGGTAATACTCCACTCTCAAACTTCTTTCTTGTTAGTGTGTAAATACTGAGATTTAATACCTCGGATATGCATGAGGTGAGAAAAGTGTTAGAGGCCCTGGTATTAGTATTATGGCATAAAGCAATTTAATTAAGTTTCCTGCATATTCATTATTTACAATAATCCGATTGCTTGCGGTTACTGTTATTCCTCTTTAAACAGCCAGTTATCTGCTACAGTTTAGGTTACAGTTAGAGGTAAATACACAGCACTGTATGTGTAGGCGCCCACGTAATTGTTTTTCTAGTTTATACCTAAAGTTTTTATTAAATATGTTTCATCTAAGAATTGCCTTTTATTCATCTGTCATTGTGATCAAAACCAAAGTTTTCTTTTAAAGCTTTTTTTTGTTGATATTTTGCTATAAAATATCTGTTTTAATTTAATTTACTTTCTCATACTTTTGTTCTAAGTAGCAGACTCTAAATTACATAAAACTTAACAAACATCCAACTTTTATAAAAAAAAAAATTAAATACGCAAGTCATATTTATTTTTTACTTTAAAAATATCACATTTCTTGTCTGAAGAATTAAAAAATATGGCCTTATTGCTTTAGAGAAAATTTTTGTATATTAGATACTCTTCACATATTGAAGTAAAAATAGCTCTATTTTAATTTTTGCACAGCTAATATTATAATAGCCTAGAAGTATTAACACTTGTGATACTATGCATGTGCTTATTTTCATCAATAGTTGAATAATTTCCAGGTTTGGAGCTTCCCACAAGTAAGTAAATGTTTACATAAACATATATTTTGTGTTTATATCTTTAAAGTTTATCTCTGAATGTAAAGACTATTCCCCGTCCAGTATCGTAGACAGTAGTAATTTTTTTCAACATCCTGACAGACTGTAACCAAAGAAACGCCATTATTTTTATCTTGGTAAATTTGGTTCTTAGCCTAGAGGGCACTTTTATCTTTTTTTACTTTTTCCTCTTTGTTAACTCAAGTATTGAGTTTGCTGCAGTATTGTGATGTTACTTCACAATAAATCGAAGCCCAGTGAATGTCGTCTAGAGTTATTTCTGCTCATATGAAGATTCCATTTCATTCAACATTAGTATGATTTTATACTTCTTCATTTAATATTTTATGCATTACAAATATGTATGTTAATGCATATAAGTTTTTTATATTTTCAAGCTAAAATAATCCTTTATTTCATGAATGTTTATACTATTTCATGCAAAGTATATCAATATATTTAATCTAATATGAATGTTTCTTATTTTCAAGCTATGCAGGTTCCCAATTTAAAGAAAAGTTCATGCTACAAAATGTATAAATAGCTTTAATCAATTATGTATATTTTATATTTTCAAACTAATCTTACTGATCATGATACAAAATATCATACTATGTCATAAAAAAATTATAAGTATTTTAATTTAATATATGTGATCCATGTCTTCAAGCTAATCAGATTTATCGTTATTTGAAAGTTTATAAAATTACATACAAAATATTTATTAAGTTTAATTAAATTATTCATTTTGATTTCAGAACTTTTTGCCATAAAACACTTTCTGATTGAAAAAAAAAATATCTCCCTTGTGTTTATTGAACAACTTATTTTTAAAGAAGGAAGTTTAAATAATAATTTAGGATTGGTAGAATAAATGTTTAATTATATAATAGCATTATTGCTTGATTATAGTATTGAATTATTGTTTAAATTAAATACAGAATTATTGTTTAATTAAAGTATAGAACTATTGATTAATTATACAATACATTTAAAGTTAGCTAATGAGCTTGATTAAATAAATGATAAAATTGATTTCACTAGCAATACATGAACCATTAAGATTCAGCCTTAAATGTATATAAATGTGAAAGCTTGGTTAAATTAAATTTTAATATATGCCAAATTATAATAAATTAAAAATTGGCTCTGATAATTTAGTAAAACAATACAAAAAAAAAATGTTCATGCTCTTAAATTTCAATTTTTTTAATCAATCATTTGAAATCATAATGCCATGTGTAATAATGTAATCACACTATCACAATATTTTCATGTATTGGGGATTCAAGTAAGGACCTACTTCAGATGTAAAAGTAAATTTTACTAGAGGGGACTAAACTTGCTGGAGTGATTTTGTCCAAGAGTTGACAGTACAGGGTCAAATTTACGACCTGGTTCGTATTGGAGAGGAAGGAAGATGGGGAGATTTCAAGAGAAAGGACCCGCGAGTGCAATTGCTGTAACAAGTGAAAGGTACTGCTGTTAAATTCACGTCGGAGTGGAAAGCCTAGCTGTAAGCCAAAGAAAAGTCCATACTGTAGAGTTACACGTAAGGCAAGCATCATAGAAGGCTCCCAATCTTCTCCTTCTAGACCCAGAGGTTGCGGGTTCGAGTCCCATGGGTGTTGGCATGGGTGTTTGTAAATGTATGTTGGCTTGTCTAAAGACGAATGTTCGGCGCATTATAGCCCTCGTGTTGCTGACGGCGCCAGATAATCTGAAAACAACCAACCCAATCTTCTCCTAAATGTTCTCAGATGCAACAGTTATTCCCAAGCATGTACTGATAGTTTCAAGACGTTCCACTTAATCCCAAGCGTTTACTGATGGTTTCCAGAAGTTCCAGTTAATATTCTCTTAAAGGCGTTTACTGACGGAAATTCCCGGCGTCTAACTAATGAAGAGTCCTAATGCTCCCGAGTCTCCATGTCCAGACAGCCAAGTAATTTCAGGCAGCCCACCACCGAATGAGCCCGAGTCCTCGACCAGCTTATCAACATTCCCTAGATCTATGTCCAGATGGTCAAATTTACCTCAAACGATTAAGCATCAGCACTTCATGATGGCATCACAGACGCATCCGCTTTCCCCAGCGCTCTGTCACACTTCCATTTTTTAATCAAACAATTATACCCTATACTTCAGTAAATTAAATGCACAGAGCGACATAACTTGCTGCCAATACTATTGAAAGATTTCAATTAACAAATATGTGTTTTTATCTAATAATGTTGCTTTTCCTTGTTCCAATTACTCAATTCCAAACGAACCTTTTGATCACTGTGTTTGGTCGTTTAAATTAATTATAGCTATTACTGGTACACCCTAACCACAACAGTTGGTGCATTTCATGACAAGAGAATTTGCACTGAACCACGACAATTGGTAACAGTGACCAGCCAACAACTAACCACGACACCATGGATTTTCAAACTCATACTTCTATACATATGCTTTTAAATGTAATGTAGTGATTTTAAATCTAATGCATCTTTGTACTTTATTGAAGTAAATTGAGAAAAATATATACGTTTCTATTTAATTGAATTTATGGCTAATTACTTATTCAATAGTTACTTTTTTTATTTTCAAAAGAAAGATAGTTATTTTTCAAGTAGACTAGAAAATTATTTTTACTAGTATTTTATTCGGTGTTGTAAAGTCAATTTATGAATGGATGTACTGATCTGGATGACTGTTTCATGGTCTTACGCAACAAAAATGTTGTAGTGAACGCAAAGAACATTTGAAAGTATTACGTTCTATTTAATATATTTATGCATATTATACTCACACATTTATCTAAATTTAAAACTACATCAACTTTAACTAAATTTAAATAACATTTCTCATATTTAAAATATTCTATAAATATGATTTTTATCAATGCAAATTAGCGTAGAGGTAATTTAGAAGCAATGGAAATATCAATATTTAATTGGAAAAAATATTTTTTGC
Source organism: Linyphia triangularis (assembly GCA_963978545.1). NCBI lineage: Eukaryota > Metazoa > Arthropoda > Arachnida > Araneae > Linyphiidae > Linyphia > Linyphia triangularis. The sequence continues at coordinate 76,491,554 of OZ021723.1, forward strand.
AGTTTTTGTACAGCCCATCAAGGGTAAGTGAATCATCAAATCAAGCTCTCATGTTATCAGTAAAAATAGCAACCCGAAAAGTATTACAAACTTGTTTATATGAGTCACAAATACTGAATAAGGAAAGTTATCTTTCTTTTTAGATCTTAATGAAAGTAAGTAAAACTGTACATAGGCTAATTTTTTTATAAACTATTTTAATTTGTGAAAGTTTATTAACTTTAAAAATTAAAAGTGAATTCATGTACAGGATGTCCACAAATAAATCGGGCAATGGAGTTAAAGTACATCTGAATAACTCTTAATAACTTGGCCTTATTAACCATTCTTTTTCTCAAATTAATTTATGTTCCCCATGTCATTCTACAAGCAACAAAAAAAATCGTTTATTATGCCTTGTTATTAAGAGTTATACAGATCTATTTGAGCTCCATTGCCCAACTAACACCATTTATATTTATAAATTTTAACTTAATGCTGTCGAAGCATTATATATCTAGGTGCACGACAGTGCACCAGTCAAGTTTGCTGACTATTGTAGCTTTGAATTGTAGATGGCGCTCTCATTGTATATCATATGAGCGTCTGATGCAGAAACTTAAGCAGATTATATCATAATGCGACCCTAACCACTAACCACATCATAGAGTCAGCATGGATTCATTGTTAACAAATATTTAATTAAGTTCCTGTCTTTTATCGTGATTGTCTTCTGTCTTCAAATACACCAAGATAAAGCCAAATCGAGATGTTTTCTTTTATAGTTTTAAGTTTGTGCAGTGAATAATACACGGATTATTTTACTGCCAGTCATGTTCTACCAGAAGCCACTCAGTAGTATTTTGACCTCTTATATCTACGTATTGCAATAGGTCAGAGAGCTGAAATTTTTTTTGTACGGGTAGCTTGTTAACCACTTTAGTGAAACCCATCAGTTTTAAGTCTCCAATGATATTGGTTGTGGAGAAAATAAAATTCGAAAACGGCAAAAAAACGACATATATTGAAATCCACCTAAAACTTACTCACTGATCATCAAATTACTAAGGTACTTCTAAAAGAGCAATGTTCGCTAATTGTTGTTGTTTTTCCCCAGTTACCAGCCTCTTTTTTTTTTCTTTTTTTTTTTTTTTTTTTTTTTTTTATATATATATATATCTGAACAAACTATTTATTTAAAATAATTTTATGTTATTATCGTGTAATTCTCCGCTAACTGGGTGTTGTTGAGAACGTTATTTAAAACTTCCTTACACCAAATACTAATTAAAAAAATAAAGGAGTAGGCTAATTATATAGTTCTCGTAGTTGGCCACCAACAAAATTTTGTCAATGGTCGACTGTATAATAAATGAGTGCAAAAAAAAAAAAAAAAACATGTATGCTTAACCCTTTCAATCCCAGGAAGTTTATTTGCGAGTTTAAAAACTATGAAAACTAAACATTTTAAAACTAGTTATTGTTGTGCAAATAAGTAATAAATTTTAAATTAGTATCTTTACAAAAAGAAGTAAAATCCCAACAAAAACATATCTGTAAAAAAGCACCAAGTTCTTCATGCAATGATTATGGCCGTGAAAAGTATTGAGATCTAAAGTAAAAGCAAGTTTAAAGTTTTTGTAAATTACGGGCAATGAAATTTAGTAATATTTTGCTGTCAAAGTCAAAATTCCCCTGGATAAAATATCTAGCTACAAAAATGCTTGTGTGACTTGGCCATTAAAAGTCATTGAACCAGAATACGTAATGGCCAAGTGTCACAAATATTTTTGCAGCTGGATATTCAGGCCTATACAGGGGAATTTTAACTTTGAGAGGAAAATATTACTAATTTTCAATGCCCGTAATTTACAACTACTGTAAACTTGGCTCTATTTTAGATCTCAATACTTTTCACGTCCATAATCATTGCATGAAGAACTTGGCGCTTTTTTACAGAGATATATTAGTTGGGATTAGTTTTTCTTAGTGTAGCATTCTTACGCATATTACTTTTTAATCACTCCTACTTTTGTGAGAAAGATATTCTTACCACCTCTGTAATATGCTTGAAACTGACCAGTTAAGTCAAAATCATATTCTCAATCGAGGCTGAACCTATGATAAAGTTCATTTCCAGAAGCACACTTCTGTATAGTTCTGCTCTGGACATAAACTGTTCGGAGACGGCGTGGTTCTCTTTCAACATTATTTGGCAACAGTATCTAAAGCTTGTCGGAAAAATTAGAAGTGAATTAATATATTTATCAGCTTTAAGTCTGTTACTTAATATTTAATGCTATGAAAGCACTTTTTTTTCTTAGTGTAGTATTCTTACTTATATTACTTTTTGATGACTCCTACTTTTGTGAGAAAGATATTATGTTAAAGATATTCTTGCCACCTCTGTAATATGCTTGGAACTGACCAGTTAAGTCAAAATCAGATTTCCAATAGTGGCTGAACGTATAATAAAGTTCATTTCCGAAAATACACTTCTGAATATTTCTGCCCTGGACATAAACTGTTTGGAGACTGCGTGGTTCTCTTTCAAATTATTTGTCACCAGTATATAAAGCTTGTTGTGCGCGACTGGCTTATGTTTATATTTTTCCAATGTTCGAACTATTCAGCTCAGATTACTTTCCTCATTCCCAATGAGAATGTTTGGGATGAATTGGAACATTATTCTATCTTGTTCCTGCTAAATGCACGAGGCGTTCTGACTTAAAGCAATCCCAAAATTGGCCTATTGCTTACCTCAGAGAACGAGCGATGCAAAGAAAGAGATGTCAGTAATTTCTATAAATGAGTCCTTAACTTGCAACAATGAGGTTGTCTATAAAATCAAGATAAGATCGATTTAAATCGTATTTAAAGTATGCATAAAAAATCAATCTTTAATAATGTTGTTGTTCTTTTCATTAAAGAGTCCATGGTTTTCGGGTTGAATGCTAGTATATAAGGATACAGGACGGACATAAAGAAAAACTATATATATAGTAACATTTGTTCACATAGAACATTGTCGGCTCACAGCCGTTGCTTTTAACGCATAACCACACAGGTCTTTACTTGCACCGTTCAGATTAAGAAGTGTTGGCAGAGGATAAAACGAGCTACGCCCCCCTGCGCGGATCTCATATCAATCCGCATAAAATATAGTTTACTAGCTCCAATACCAACAAAATGTTGAGTCCCATAATTCAATTTAATAAACAAAATATTCTAGTCATTAAGCAAAAGAACAGTTCGTTGTTCGAAGGGCAAAGTTATAGACTTTTTCATGGTATTTTAAGAGGCATTGCACGTAAATATCCTACAACGGTCGGCCATCACTGATTCAGAATTTCAAATTGTTTCTATTGTTTCTTTCTTATATTACTTTTCCCTAGGAAAGAATAAATCTGAAATGTGTTGCCTATATATCTTTTTTTATTTTTGGAGTTATTGGGGATCAAAGTGTGACATACGTGTGTCGTACAAATAATTTGCTGTCATTTTTGCTGTTTAATAAATTTATAACTGTTTGCTTCAGATAATTTTTTTTTTATCTAACAGCTTATATAACTTGAATAGTAGCATCTCAAAGGGAAAAAATACTTTTAGATAGTAGGAGCCACAGATGACGACCATCCCACCCCTTCGACCCTTCATATAACGGTGCTTTATTCTTTCCTACTCCTCCTTTCTAACTCCTTTCGGAAAGGAAACATTACTTATAAACATGTCAAACAAACATTAAAAAATGTTCATTTTATAAATTGCTACCTGGTGTTTTAAATTAGAAACAGGACTTAAGTTAATTAAAAAAATCGAAGAATTCTTAATTGTTAATAGGAAAATAAAATTGAATGCATTTTGTGACGTGTGAATGATGACTGAAAACAGTATTCAAAGCCCATGCCAGATTAAAAAGAAAATATCACTAAAAATCCCAAATTTTTGTTGTAGAAACGTTAGATGTCCTTTATTTGTTATATTGTATCAATATTTTGTACTTTCCTTTTTACTTAAGGGAATAAAAAATATGGACTATTTTTTCGGAATTTTCGACAATTCTGTGTCCATTTTTACCACATTCAATATAAATTTGGCACGGGTTAATATTAATTTATTTTAATAACACTGAGTACACTGTCAAAGTAGATTTAAAGGAAAGACTTTTGAGGGTATGAAATCCCGAATCCGGCGGTATGAAATCGAAATTTTTCAAAACATCCTTGTTGCTGCAATGGTTAATATAACTTAGCGGAAATAAATTTTGTACACTGTCAAAATAGAGCAAAAAGAAAAAAAAAACGAGGAAAGAGAGAGTTATAATCGGGTAAAAAATTTAATTTTTGACCCCATATAAAGACCACCCTGCTGTATATATAGTATGTAAGAAGTCGGAGCCAGCAGAAGCAATGTTCTGAAATAACATAAAAACACCCCAGGGGTCATGTCTAGACCCCCGTACCCTGTGACTCCTTCTAACGTCATCATTGCAAAAATAAAACATCAATATAATACTATTGAAAAAATAAATACATCAATATAATACTTCTTTACATTTCAAAGAAACACAAAAATTACTGCAATATAATCTTAAGGATTCTTAATGTAACCTGCTCAATTACTTAACATTCTCGTGATAGCGTATAGGATTCATAAAAGATATAATATTCATAAAGGACAGTTTGTACTTAAATAGTTATTCTAAATGTAACTTACATTATCTAATCATGAATTCTGGACTTCATGCTTTTGAAAGTATTGTTTGAATTGAGTTATGTATTTTATTTTTAACATATTATCTTATGTTTCATCTGTTCTATGATCCTTGCAATAAATCAAATATAATTCATAAATGATGAAAGCAAAAGCAAAGTCAACATTTTTTCTAAAAAAGTCAAAAATGTATTTTTATATTTTCAAAATGATGAGACAACTGTTTTAAGTATATATCTGTCAGGTCTATACAGGTCGATGAACACGATCCATTGCTCACTATATATCAGTTCTGCTATTAACTTTGATTATAACTTTTTTTATTTGCTTACAGAAAACATAGGAAGCATTGTAAAGGGTTAGTATTAAAACTATTCCTTTCCAAACAGTATTTGTTTTTAAATTATTATTTCATATTAGGTATTTTGTTAATAAAACATTGGTAATAAAAAGTATTACTTGGTTAGTGTACAGTTAAATTAGTAGTGGATATTATTTAAAAAAAATCGTTTTCAGTTGGTTCACAGCCAAATGATTTATGATTTAATTGAAATTATGACTAATCTGTAATTGAAACTAATTTCAGAAAAATACTCAAGAGACATTATTCAGTTTACAGTCATGAATGCTTTTCTGAAGGTTAAAATATCTCACAAAACTCTTACTTTTTACTTTTAGATTTACCAAGTGGTAAGTTGGTGTTGGTTTTTGAGGTATTTCTTCAAAATGGATTTTTCAATGAAGCACTACTTTTTATTGCATTCAGTTTATACTCATGCATTCCACTCAGTTAATACACATACAACGCATGCATTTGATACAAAATTAAGAACATGAAAAGATAATTTAATGTTACTCAAAAAATAGGACTACGTTACACAAGTATTAAAAATGTACCTTTAATGAAACATGAATAAGAATTGTAATGTTGTAAAATTAAATATTTTCTATATTCAATCTTAAAAAAATAAGTTTATCATAAATAATGTAGTTTCGATACAAACTTAATAAGTCAAACTTATTTAACTTAATGGAAATCATTGCATAAATTTATTTTTATAATGTCCCTGTTGTAAATAAAGAGTGTAACACTGAGAGTCTGAAAACCATCACTGACGCATCTGGTTTGAAAATATGATAAAAGATTGTTTTTAACTAAAAGCCATTTGAGACAGTTTTACTAAGCAAACATTTATTTAATTATCTTAATAGAGTCTTTCGAAACATTTTATGCACAATACTATTTTTCATCACAGAGATTTTTATGAAGCCTTAAAATAAATTGATTGAAATATTTTCAAGAAAATAGTCTTTTTTATAAATCCTATTATTCAAATACTTTTAAAGTTTTACTGAATTAGGAAATATTAATTATTACATAATGATACACCACCAAAATTGGACATAGAAAAAAAACATTTCTAGACAAGTAAGATGCTATATCTCATATTAAAACCCCTTTATAAATAAAACAGAACTGTTTTCGTCTCCCATAAATACACTGGGTAATATAATATAACCCATAAAAACAAAGTGTTTGGTAAAAATCCATTATATGCATTTCCAAATTTTATGTGCAACTGCAACTTCTTGAGCTCAGATCAAGTTTTCATAGTGTTTGACCACTAAGGACAAATGATCCATTCCAAACTATTTACTAACTTCTTTTTCCCTCTAATACTTGATTGAATAAATTTTCCTCTTGAGCTCTTTGCATTTACTGAAATTATTTTCATGAATAACATTTTGCAAATCATTCTACAAGAAAGCACTTTGATCCGAATCATTAAATTCAAAAACAAAAGCTTAATGATAACATAAATAATAGTTATGGTTTACAACTATAAAAATGTAGGACAGTAATGCAGCAAATAAAATACAAACAATACTACTAAAATTCTCTTTCCATAGATATTTGTTATTTCTAATATTCTGTGTGACAGTGAATCTTACAAAGAATTGTCTGCTTTTTGGCAAAAATTATTCAATGTACTATTCAAAGCTACTCAAAGCCCAGTGAGGAATTCAAACAGTTTTCCACCAGCTTATACTCGACAAACGAGAACTGCTCAGATGTTTTCACTACATAAAAACAAGGCTTTTAGCTGGCTAGTAAAATATCCATATTATTTTCAAGAAGCAAACTTTTAACCTCTTTGGTGGTGTGAATGGATACTCCATCTTGTTGAAACATTTACTCTTCTCTTAATAATTTGGAACTATGAGGAAGAAGAATAGAAATCTACACTTGCATATAATTTGCGTGCTTCTGACTACCACTTAGAAAGACCAGACTTATTATTTCTTTGTATCCAACTGCTATCTAGACCATAAAACTTCATCCACTCATACAACAGAGTGCATAAAATTGTTCTTCATATTTTAGACACTGAAAGTATTATTGGTAACAGTCCAGACAGTCTAAGTTGAATTTCTTTCGTCTGAAAATATTACAGAAGTTCATTCAGTGATCTATAGCTTCCCTCAGAAACTTGTTCCTTCGCTAAGACAAACGGTGGTTGATTCCCCTTCGGATGATACTTTCACTTATTGAAAATGAAATTTTTGGATCTCATGTACGTAAATTAAGCAGTTTGCCTTGACACGTGAATTAGTCTTGCTTGAATTCGAGCCTTTGCAATACTTTCACAATTTTTTTAGCCCCATTTCAACTGGCCTTTCCTTTAATCACGAGGCTTTAATAATGCCATCTTTGTCTCTCCCTAATTTTGTTTGGGTTTCTTAAAAAGCTAGAGAAACTATATTAGCCCCTACCTGTAGTCTATGTGCATTCTCTCAAACACCTTTAATAATGTTACCCAATTTTTCTGTAAATAATTATAATTAGTGTACATATTCCTTTTTAAAAAGTTCTATTTTTATTAAATGTGTTTGTTATCAGCGATAATGCAGGCTAGAAAAACAAGTTGGCAACACGTGAGCTAATCAAGAAACTTCGTGATTATTCTGCGTGTTGTGCGCACTGAATCTATTGTCAAAGATTGATAACGAGTTGACTGTTATTTTAAAAAGTTTGGTGAGCTTTTAAATTAAGAATAAATTCACACTTTTTATTTTGTAAAACTGAGTCGTCATTTTCCACTAAGAAAATTTGCAGCAATATCCTTTTTATATGCAACAATTTGACCTTTTTGAAAATAAGATAGTTTCTTTAGACATACAAAGAGTCATGTAGTTTCTAATCAAAAATTTTTCCTTACCTAAAACAGTTTTAAAAAAAGCCTTACTCCTTACTTATGCACAATCCACAAAATCAAAATGTTTTACCAAGTGACTTTCTACTTTTTTAAACATTGAAATTAAGGAAGACATAATAGTTTTTTATAAGTGACATTAATGGTAGACATCTTATTTTAGCTTAAATTAAAGGAAATAATGGAAAAAAATCTATGTATGAAAGTAATATCTAAAGTAAAGATATAGAAAATAATTTACAGAAAGCATCAGTCTTTCTACTTTTTTTTTAATGTGTGTCTAAATTTACTTTAAAAAAAAGCTTATAAATTTTAACAAAAGTTTTGAATGGCGTATGTGTGATTTAAAATTTTGTGTGATCACTCATTTTGTTTCACCCACTAGTGCCAGTAGGGTTCTAAATATTTGAAAAGTTTATGCAATTTAGTGTTGATAATAGAAGTAAAAATTCAAACTTTATATTTCAGGTCAAGTTGCACAACAAATAAAAAGTAAGAACAAATATATAAAAAGTCATTGTTAAATTTAAACAATTTTTTGTGACTATGTTAGTGAAGATTCATAAGTGGATTATGAATTAAAATTAACAAAACAAAAATAAGGGCAACCTATTTTGAATAATTTATTTTTAACACATTTTGTTTATCTTTCATGAAATTCATAAATATTAAATTTCAAATTTTACAACCATTGCTGTAAATTAGTTTCACTAACAATTCCCATAGTAACTATATCAACGACACGGGATTGATTCATTAAATCTTTAATGTCCATTATTTTCATACTTGTAAATTTTATCAACCTTATTTAATTTTTCATATAGTGCTCCCTAGCAGTAAGTATTGTTTACTTTTAATAGAAAATATATGCATTCCTTTAATATTTTTCAATAATTCACAATGATTTGGGAAGAGTAAGAAGTGATTTCCACAATATTTCCCTGGAAAAAAACTGGATTTTCTAAACTAAGTAAAAAGTATTTGTTGTTATATAAATAAAGTTTTGTTCTTTTTTCGCTATTCGACTTTCTGAGTTTATTTTTGAAATTATATCTTTTGAATATTTATTCTTAAAAACTCCTTTAACTTATTAAAACATTCCTTATTTGAGAAAATTGCATTTAAATAAGAAAAAAAAACATTTCACATTTATCTATGAAATTTTACAGGTTTATTAGGAAAATTAGCCGAGAGTAAGTATAATTATTCATTAGTTACAATAAATCTAAGTATTTAAGTATTTATAAAAATCATTATGATATAGTTTACCTATTCTTATGAAATTTTCACATAAAAATGCTTAAAAGACATAATTGGTATAGTAACAACATTTTAGCTCAAAAACAAAATGAACACCCAACAGTTTACACAAAAATATTTTGCAAAATGTCCTTAAAATTTTGAGAAGGCTGATTATATTCACTATTATGGGAAACTTCACATTTATAATTTATTAAAAATTTACCTAATTTTTGTTTATCTAAAATTGTGTATTTTTAGATATACCTAATCGTAAGTAGGCTAATATATATATTCTTCTAAAAAAAGATATAAGTCTTTATAATATACATTATTTATACTAAATATATGTATTATTTACAAATTTGTCATTTTTTTTTTTTTTTTTTTTTTTTTTTTTAATTTTCTGGGGGAATCTGCCCCCAGGTCGCTAACGCTCGCCAACTCCTGAACGCGCTGGCTGAGCTCGCATCGATTTCCAATGGGGGTTACGACCATTTCTCGATGACCCCCTACCTTAGTTGCTTATTGCTAACACCAAAAAAATATAATAGATTGAGATTTTTAACGCAATTCCTGTGATTCACTCGCGAATTGATGCCTTCGGTATGCCTCTCTACCTTCAAGTTGCCTTCTCGGTAACGTTCGTCAAAACCCGAGAAGGTCCATTGATACGCAATCCCACACTTTTAATTATTAATTAATTTCACCTCTTTAATTTACAATGCCGTTAACGAATAGCAGATATTTTTGCATTTTAGTGCCAACCCCTACTTCGATAAACAAAAAACACTCAAACCAATTTCCTCTTCCACGACCTTCAACTTATCCTTTTTCATATTTGGAACACATGTATTATGTAACATTTTGTAATCTTTTTTTCATTTGGCGATTAGAAAATTCACCAACATTAAAATCGCAATAACTAAAGTGAATGTAAAATATAAATAATAAATGAAATTGAAATATAACTTAAAATAAAACCTGTTGCCAGGAACACCATTTATCTCGAAAAAAATATGCCAAACAAAATCGCTCCAAAGAAATGTCCTATACTACATCTGTACCTTCAAAACAACAACAACAAATGCAACACAGTTTACATGAAAACCAACGCAATTTACATGGACCAAAAACACTAAAACCAATTTCCTCTTCCAAGACCTTCAACTCATTCATTTTCATATTTTGAAACAGATACTGATGTAGTACATAACATTTGGCATTTTTTTTTATTTGGCGATTAGAAAATTCGGCAAAATTAAAAACACAGTAACCCATCACAATTTACATGAAAACATCATATACTAATTGAATAGATCATTGTATCAGTAACAATAAAATAAATCGTAAAAAAAAAAAAAAAAATAGCATGACTCAATTTCTACTCAAACAAATTGATTCGAAATATTCAAAACGAAAAAACTAATAAAATGTTGCAACGTTGAAAATAAACTAAACTCACAAATCAGCTCTAATTAACTAACACTCAATATCAATATATTGACAACAAAAACAATTATCGAATCAGTAACAGTAGAATAAAAAATGATTATTCTCGCTCGAGATTGTACTCACCCAGTGAACCCTTTTGCGTAACATTTCATCATAAGCACCTTTGAACACAACGCTCATTCAAAAATTTCATTTCCAACTTTTCGTTGACGTCTCAAATAAAGTGCCAATCGAAACAAGTTGGAAAAGGGAAAAGCTAAAATTGTGGTAATATTAATCTCATAATCCTTGCTTTCCAACAACAAACAGGAATTGCAATGGCGACTCAAACGAAATCTGGTAATAATGGCGGCAAGAAGAGAAGTATAAGGGTCGATCTTCTCTGATTGACTAATTTACAGCGTTGCTATTATGAATAAAAGGAAATTTCTTGTGTTGGGAGTGTGGGGCTATTTTGAGTTCAAGGCTATTTAAAATTTTAAAATTGAATAAAAAAAACTTATTAAAAACTCAATTTTGATTTCTTTTAGAACTAACAGAGCCTAAAATCCACTTTTGTTAAAAATTTCACAGTTCTCTTTGCACCAGAAAAAGAGAAAAATGAATTACAGAGCAACGCTCCACTACTTTTCTTTATTATAGAGAAATATTGATTTGTATAATTGAATGACACCAATATTTCACAGCTGTCTTTAGAAATTTACTGTCTTTATAATTACCTGAACTAAGTTGTTACTAATAAATCTAAGTAAATTTCATTGTACAATATTATTTTATTACTTAAAATATTACATTAATATGACTTTACAACTGATCTTCGAAAAGCATGAAAATTGTTTGCAAATATTTAGAAAATAATTTTGCTTAATTCTCTTCAAAGAAATCAAGTAATTAGCTCTTAAAATGTCTAGCCTTTCCCATATAATTAAGACCCAAATAATATTTTAGCCCAAATAATAACGAAATAGGCATTTAAAAGTTTTATTTCACCTTTGTAAGCATTTTAATATCATTAAATAATAAAGTGAATAAAAAATCTCGTAAAAAATTTTATACTCAAAAAGTTAATTTTTTCATTATTTTACTTAAAAGGTGGTTGTTTTTTTTTTTTTTTTTTTTTTTTTTTCTTTATTTTAATATAAAATATATTACAATAAAACTGTTGTCTTTATGCTAAACAACCAAAATATATTTCTATCATAAAAAAAAAAGAATTTTCTTGTGTCATGCTTTCGAGCGAATAGCTGATCATAATAATTCACTAACTGTACCTGTAAATCTGTTTCCACTATATTTTAAGTTTGTGTTTTTCTCAACTTTTAGTTTTAGTTTAAATTTGAAGAATGTTAAGTGCATAGTTAATTTTCTCTAGGAAAGAAGTGTAATTATCGATGGCTTTATCTCTTAAACAATGACTCGTTGTCAGTTACTGTTTTTAAAAAGTTTTGAATAATTTCATCGTAACTACAATTGTTGAAGCTAAACATTTACAGTAGCTGTCCTCAACTCTCTTTAAAATTATAATTAATAAAAAAAATTTAGTTGTTATTATTATTCTGTAATAAAATCATACTTTTTGTAAATTGATAAAAGGTATTTGTACTTTTAGCTGAACTGGGTAAAATTGTAAATGGTAATTATACACTATCAATCAGTTGTCTATAAAAATTTCAGTTTTTTTAGGCGCGATACTTTGAAATCATGCACAAATTCTTCAATGTAATTAAAAATCAAATTGTTTTATTTGTTTAATGTCATAAATTTTATTGTTAAAATAGGAAGAAAAACAATTGTTGACAAACAATAGTATCAATATCAATTTTAATATTTTCTTTCAGAGATAAAATTGTATTTAATTAAATGTATTTCTGCTCTTCAAATCTATGTCTTCCATTTTGGATAGGAGATAAAAACTCAAATATTTTTTATAAATATACTAATATTTTTTTACAAATTCATATTTAAAAGTATAATCACGTTTAAAATAGCTTACAATTAATTTAATTAAGTATATAACATAAAAATCCCTAGATGCCTCAAAATAGTACAAAATGTTTTTGTTTTCATTTAGATTTACCAAGTGGTGAGTAACATTCAAATCATCCACTTTTTTTTTTTTTTTTTTTTTTTTTTTTTTTTTTTTAAACCTAATCAGCATGACATAAGTTTTTTAGAAAATAGTTTGTCTGAGTCAAAGAATATGCATGATGATTTCATTACTTAAAATAGTACATATTCCTACTTGACGTTTTCTCTATTTTGTTTAGTACAATTATAAAAATTATTTTTAATTTTTCCTACAAAGGTCAAAATAGAACACTTACGTAATCGCTTCGATATCTGTACTGTCAGTGTTTGCCAGTTAAATATTTCGAAAGGGTATTTTCACCTCTCTCTAAATTTTAAAGGGTATTTTTAAAATCCAAAGGGTATTTTTTAAACTAACTTTTTTAAAACTAGAGAAAAATACATTTTTTCAAAATTAATAACTACAACAATAACAGTGATACACGATCACGATTTCACATATCAAAGTGGAAATATGCTTTTTAAATGCTTACTAAAAAACTTGATGGTTATAAACCTTTCAATGTTAGCACTTCGCCGTCTGGTGTCCTACAAAAACTATTGGGCAAAGCGGGCAACACCTCAAGAATTATCGTTGGAAAATAAACCCAAATATTGCATTTTTTCAAAAAAGAACACTATTTTCAAAGCAAAAGGTAAGGAGGTAGCACCGCCCTTCGAGAAGTGGCTAGTATTAGTCCCTGATTTTATAAAAGGGAGGATTATTTTTAAAATTTAACCATGATGTGCGGATGCGTGAATTCATGTATGCGATTAATTCTATGGGGTGAAATGGATTTTCAATGCATGTTCACTCAGATTTCACGTATTTTGGTAAACTCTGTAGTACTGGGCATCCAAATATTCAAATTTGAAGCAAGCGAGAACTAATTACATGGCTTCAATTAAAATAATTAAATTTTGCACACAGCTAATAAATACTTATCCAGTTTAAAAAAAAGTAAGAAAATCATAAAGCATTTTTTTAATTTAAATTTAAGTTTTAAAAAAAAAATTAATAACGTTGCGTTTCGTACAGAAACAAAAAATATATATATAATGTGACTTGATAGAAATTTTGGAACAAAACAACTAATTGAGTGTTAGAAAATATCTTCTTAATTCTTTAATTCAGAACTTTGCAGCCATATAAACGAAAAAAAAATCTGGAAACTAGATAAATATGCATTGCCTTAAGGAAATTTATTAGATAAATATGTCATAGATTAAAAAAAAAAAAAAAAAAAAAAAAACGTTTACACAATGTTTTTATCTAATCTAAAATATGGCTATAAAGTTCTGTTTGAGAAAGGTTCATTTGACAAGTAACTCAATATTGCACCAGCTAAACATGGATGTTCATAAGCCGTGAGGTAATAAACAGAACATTATAACCGTATTTTTGATTAGATAAAATTGTAAAAGTTTTTTTTTTTTTTTTTTTCTCCAAACTACGATATTTTGATCCTTAAAAATAAATTTCCTTAAAACAATGCATACTCATCTAACTTCCAATTTATTTTTTCTGATTTTCTTTTCTGCAAATTTCTGAGTTAAGGGATTGAAAAGATATTTTCTGACACTCAATTAGTTTTTGTTTAAAATTTCTAACCATGTCACACAATATATTTTCTAAAATCCTTTTAAGTATTAAGCAAAGTATTGGTTCCAACGACAGAGTGATTATTTTATTACTTTTTTTTTTTTTGTAATATTAATTATATATTATATTTAAAATAACTTTGGAGCTGACAGAGTTTAACTTTGAAAATAATTTATTTATAAAACTTATGTCAATCTCTCGTTGCGTGGCGAAAAAAAATCATGTCCAAGTGTTTACACACATAAACAGTATACACATACTAGATACTATAGTACAAACATACTAGATATTAGATTATTAAAACAATTTACACTTCTTAAAAACAAGAATTGTAAATATACTTAAATACTAAGTATTAAATGAAACAATAACTGATTTTATAAACTCATTAATATTTTAAGTAAATATCACAAATATTTCTTTTCACTTCAATTTATTTTTGAATTTTTCTATTTTCTACATTTTGCGCAATGACAGTAATTGTTCTACATACACAATTCTGAAATAATGTAAATTGATTTTTTTTAACTGATCATTACTCTTCATTTCATATCATTTATTTTTATAGGAGCAGTATTGGGTCTTGTTGAAAGTAATTACTCAATTTAATCCATTTTATTATATGTTTTAAACATTTTCGATTGATGTTTGAATTAAAAGAACCTTCTAAATACAGATGTATAACTTTTTAATTCTCAAACTACAAAAAATTGTCTATGCATATACAAATATATCACATAAAAAATTTATTTTGGTTAGAAAAAAATATTAGGTATTAAGAAAGATTAATAATAAATTGATACTAAAACCCATTTCTCTGGTAATTTTTTGTTATTTATTCATTACTAAAATTGATTGAACAAATACTACTAACGGTTTTTTTTCCCTCAATATATAGAGTTACCCAATGGTAAGCACAATATTTTACAGAATAATCAGCTTCATATAAATTATCCAACTCACTAACATTGGAATTGCAGCACTTTTACCATACATCTTGTTAATTGAAAAAAAAAATTCATTAAGTATTCTAGTTATAAAAAGAATTTTGATGCAATGTACATTAAAATAAAACTGTACTCTAAAACATTTTTAATTTTTTTAATTAATTGATTTACATTTTAAATGTAAATGTAAAAGGGTAAGATGTAAATAGACAAAACGGTCGTTTCGCCACCAACCTTAACCCTTATGTTAGTAACCAACTTTACAGACGTCTTTTAGCAAGCGGGTACCCGGGTACTCACAGATCTAAATATTAAAAATTTTGTTTATTTTGTTTAAAAAAAAAATTCTAAACATTTTTTTCTTAAAATATGAATAGTTAGTGACAATTAAACAAATAATAATAATAATAATTTAGAATTGTGAATGAAATCTGAAACCAGTTTGAGGCACTCCAGGTAGTCGACCCGTTTTTATTTTTCGGCGCTGAACAGATGCCGTTAGGGAGAGAATAACTCAAGGTTATTTCTTTCTTTTTTCTATCTAGAGCAAGCGCCGAGTATTTATTAGTACGTATTAGATTTTTGGTGGGATCAGACGTGTTTTATTTATGGTGTTCTCTTCACAGTGAAAAATAAAGCTGTCATTCCGTTATCTACAATACATTCAGATGCATCAGTTGGTGATGACGCTAAGCAAAAACCAGAAATTATAAATTTTTATAATAGATACAAAGCTGGCGTTGACACAATGGACCAAATGGTCCGGAGGTACACAAGTCAACGACGATCTTCGAGATGGCCAATGGCATTGTTCTTCAACATGCTAGACATTTCTTCACTTGCATCATATATAATTTATTACGAAAATAATAAAATGATTGCCAAAAAAACGACAGAACGTCGTCAATTTATGCGGAAGCTAAGTGAAGAACTAGCATTGCCGATGATTGAACACCGTACGGCGAATCCGCAAGTAATGCGTCACTTCTCAACAAAGATTGCTGTTGAAAGTATTTTAGGTCATGCACTAGCAGAAACAATCGAGATAAATCCTGGTCCAGTGGTTCCAAAAGAGAAAACCGGAAGAAAAAAAGTGACAGGATCTTGTCATGTGTGCAATGCTTTGCCAATAAAAAGACGACGAAAGACTCGTAAGAGCTGTGCCAATTGTCACCAGCCAGTATGTAATGAGCACTCAATCTCATACAATGTGTTAAATGTCAGATTTAATGTCATTAATTATAAAAAAAATGTTATATTTCTTTATTTTTTTAATAAAATTTAGTCGCAACCATTTATAGAAACCATTTTCAATTTATTTTCTATACTTTCCATTGTGGGTACCCGGGTACCCGGTTGCTAATGGGGAGATAGCTGAAGTTTAAGCTTATTTAAAAAAAAAAATTTAAAAAATAGATGAATTAAATGCACTCACAACTAGCTTTCTTTTGAGTTAAAAAACGACGATTCGAGAGCTTAAAATAAAATATTAAATTGTCTTTGAGCTATTCATACAAATACACCGCGGTGGGTACCCGCGTACCCGGTTACTAACACAAGGTTTAAAAAGGCAGACATAACAGTAAGTACCAATTTTCTGCACAAATCTGCTTGAAATTGGAACTCGTCTTAAGCACCAACCCTTAAAATCTCAAACACAATAAAAACTTTCCAAAATATATATATCAACCAAAAGAAATCTTACCACAAAAACTTCAGTTTCCTACAATTTTAAAATTCTTAATAAAGATTCAAATGTGAGCGTTAGAGCGCAGTTTCTCTATACTATTTGGCAAATTATTACATCTATATGAACATGAAAATTCACACCACTTTATATTTCCTACTCATCCTAATGAAATCTTATCTCCTCCAATATTCGTGAGAACAGCCATATTAGTTCAAACGCAAACATTGTTAAAATTCCTATGAAAGGCGCCAATCTCAAGTAGCGTAAATTTTTATTATGATAACGAAATTGAAATTTTAAAAATAAACTAAGTAAGCGTACATTCTTAAGCTAGTCTGAACAGAGAGCTGTAGTCAGAGATTGGCCTTTTTTGAAATCATTGTGTTTGTAGCGGCTAATTTTCATCATGTTTATGATTTTTTTATTGCAAGTAAGTTTTTTGTGTTTTTGATGTTTTCTACTTTTCAAAAGTTTTATGGGGGGATTTAACTGTAAAAAATTATTTCAAAAAGTTAAAAGTTATAAAAAAATCTTTCATATCAAATTATACCTCTATAACTCTAAAAATGTTGAAATATAATATTTTTCATGAAAATTTTTTTCTATTATTACAAGAAGTAGTAAAAAATTTCATTTTATGAATATTTCTATCTTTCTTAAATAATTTGTATTATTCAATAATGTCTGTTTAATGTATCAATCGCAATTCGTAGAAATTAATAAATATATATAAATTTTTTTAAGTTTATATTTAAACTGTTATGTATAGCTTTTCATTTTGCATTTCCACGTGTGCTTTTCACCATAATAACAAATCAAAAAATTTTAATTTATAAAACTTACCTTTTATATCAAAATCTACTCACAATTTATAAATGAATGTCACTATATAGCTGATTTTTATTTCAGGGGAATTGAGCAGCCTTTTAGGGTGTAAGTAATTTATCCAAATATGTAATGTTAATTTTTTTAAGTTTTGCATTTAAAGATTTTTGTGATAATCGAATTTACTTTTAGAATATGTAATTTTCAAATAAGCCTAGTAAATTAGTAAATATATATATATATATATAACGTTTATTATAATTATATTGTAAAAAAATTATCAGAAATATTTGATGCACCAAAATTAAGCATTCGTATAATCTAAATAGATATTTCACATAAACATTTTTAAAATAGGTTCCTGATGTTTACATACAACATGGAACACATTAGTTGTAGATTAGCTGTAAATATATTTTAAATATTCCTACTAATTTCATCATTCAGTAATTAATATTATACTTTAGATATAATTATATAAAAAATTTCTCATGCAACTAAATTGTCGTTAAAAAATGATATTTGATTTTAAGCAGTTAATTAAAATTTCGAAGATTTCAACCATTAATATTATAAAATACTTTTTATTCGAATAATTATTGTTGATTTACTTTTTTCCAAATTTAATTCCTTTCATTTAACATACATTAAAACAGTAATAAATTTATGAACCAATTGATGACAGCATGTATTTTTATTTTACTCAGATATACCAAGTAAGATTATAATATTCTTATTTGTCTTATTTTATTTATATGCATATGCTTTGATCTTTAATGCAGTTAAATAATGCATTTCTGAATAATTTAGGTAAATTCTTCAATATTCCTTCAATGGGTATGAAATCTCAAAGTAAGTTTATTTCCCTGCAATGAAAATATAGCTTCCTAATTTATATAGTTTTTATTCTTACTTCTTTTAATTAGTGTTAATATTTCGAAAACAAAACAATTGTTAGTGCTTGCTTAAAGATATTACGCACCCATATCCTCAAAAATGGTACTTCCTAAAATTGTGCACAGTATCGTGTTCGAAACCAATGTTACACATGGATGTTCATTGTGGTTCGGAATCCACGTTAAGCTTACGGACAAGTTAATCATTAATTTTCACAAAAACAGGTATTTAACAGAAAATTTAACTAACCTAAAATTGTGTGCTCTATATAAATTAAATTGTTTCATCGGTTGAGTTTAAGAATCTCACCATTGTTTACAAACTGTATTAAACCGACTGCCTTATACGTTTTCTAGTTTATTCAAAATATATGCGAGATATATCCAGAAACCAATAGGAGAGGAGGAAATAGAAGGAAAATAAAGCATTAGATCTCGGGAAATCTTTTTGTGAGTTATCATAGATCATTTTGTTTTCCATGCATTGAATGAGTGTAATACAACCTCTTCTTTTTTAACACAAGTATTTTTAAATTTAATAAGGGATGTAAGTGAAGAACAGCCGCACAAAATATTGTAAGAATATTCAAAGAACGGCACATAAATGCGGAACATTTCATTAAAGAAGAATGAATTGTCCATATCGCTTTGTACAGAGATGACATAAGAGGAAAAACGATGTTTGAAATGTAGTACATAAACGTTTTGTAACTTCTATCATCAAACGTAAACTCAGTATCGCAACTCTGAAGATTTTAAAAGATAATCTTTGATATTATGCACTAAAGCATAAAATTAAGTGCAAGTCTTCTTTGAGATTAAAAAAAAAAAAAAAAAACTCATAAGAGTGGCGTAGGATATTTAGTAATAATATAAGTCTCATTCCAGTGAATCCTATAGGTATACATTAAATAATAATATAGAAATATTATCTTAGTTTGTAAAAAGTAATAGTTGTTTTCAAAGAAATTTTTAGAGCGAAAACATTGTTTTCTACTCAAGTTAAATGCACCGGTTTGATGAATATTTTAATTACATAATTTTAGACTTTCAAAGATTTCCTTAATTTTAATCTGATAACCTTTAATTTAATTACAGAAAATGAATCAAATGAAGAATCGTATGAAGCTACTAATGAAGGAAGTAAGTGAATATGTCTACACGCACTTGGCTGTAAACTGTTACTATGACTTTTGAAAATCCGTTTGTGTATTAAAAATTTATTTTAGCTTAAATTCTGAATTTATGCTGAATTAAGAGTAGATTGTTACTCCAAGAAAGTACTCTACATTAATTATTTTAACAACTAAATTGTCATTTTAAGATGGTAACTAGATTATTATTATTTAAAATACCATGCATCGTGCACTTTCATATTTGACATTTGTTAAGAAGCAATGCTTTCTAAATTAATAAGAATTGCATAGATATGAAAATAAATATTAAACTCATAATAAGACCTATGATGGCAACGTATTGCATTTCATTTCTTGCGTGTTTATAATCTCTGAAATCCTCTCCTTATTTTGGAAAGTTTTTTAGCTGTTCCGATAACTGCAATTGCATAAAAATTAAACTTTTATGGAGAATTTATCATAACTGCAATAGCACCTTCGATGTTACGCACACGTTTTTTCAGTTCGTGTTTTTGGGAATTCTCACCTTACTCCAAGTGCTAAAACTTCAGAAAATATAAATAACATGACTTAATTTTTTTTTTTTTTTTTTTTTTTGTCATTCTAAAGATCTATTCGGCAAAAACAATGTAAACTTTTTTTACAATTTTAAATATTGAAAAATATCATTTTTTACGATTTTCTTACCTATAGGTATAGTTTGCATTATTTTTCTCCAAAACTATTTTACTTATTCAATATCCGATTCCCAAGAGTCTAAAATATATTACTAGGAACATTTAAAAAAAATCCCGAAAACATATTGAAAAAGAAAAAAAATTTAAAGTTTTTTTTTTTTTTTTTTTTTTTTTTTTTTTTAAATTTTGAAAATATAGAGCACCATTTGAACTTTTTTTTAATGAAATTTAGTTTTTGCCTAGTATTACTTCCAAATATGTAAAAACTACAACTTTAAAGGATTAAATTTAAAAAAAAAAATTTAAAGGCACCCATTTCCCTTAGATGAGATAATATATAATATAAAGTCAATTTAAATGTGATATTTCTGACGTGAAAATGTAAGCAACAATTAATAGTTTTGACTAAGACCAACATTAAACCAGCCATTAGCCCATTAGCCCAGATACTTTTGGTAATATATTATGTATAAAATCGTTCATAAATCTTGAATTATTAACATATTTTAAAACAAATGTTGTAAATATAATATCTGCACACTTAATACAATTTCACTATTATTAAATTATGTAATGTAATTGAAATTTCCTTTTTTGAATAGTTTAAATTGTTAATTGAACATTAAGTGATTGTGTTAATAAAAATGCTGTCTATACCACTAATTAAGTGTTATCTCGAATTTTGTTTCTTGTAGGTGAACCTCAGCCTACTCAAACTGGTATGTAAGTTCTCAATCAATTTCATCAAAAAGGCAAAAGCCTAATTTGTTTTACAATCAAAACTTCAATACTCTGACACTTTTCCCATATTTAGGCTATTTAGTTTTCTTGTTACAATTTTACAATTTAATATTTTACTTATCTAGTAATAGTTTTTTTTTTTTTTTTATAATAATTACTTTTCACTGTAATATTTTTATTTAAGGTTTTACTCTGGTGGCTATAAACTTTATTTTCAAACAATTTGTTTTTTGGTAAAAAGAACTAAAACAAAATTGAATGATTTTAGTTATGCTTACCTCAAACGTGAAAATGTATTAGCAAAGGTAAAAATACAACGTTTTATAACTCACACTGCTTGAATATTAATAAGAACTTAATTATGCGATTACTCTTTTTCTTGTAAGGACTAAAGCCTCATTTAAAAGTATTTTGTCCTTAACTAAAACGGGACAAACCTCCAAAACAACACAAACGTTTATAGTTCAAACATGTTTAAATTTTATAAACTATTCTGTGTGAGAGTCAAGGTAATGATCTTGAGTCATAAGAAAATTTAATAAAAAATGGATCCTTTTAAATTGTAAAAATAATGAATTTCTCACTGAAAAATATAATTTCTTAAAATAAGTGCGTATATCTAAAACTTTTTTTTTTTTTTTTTTATTTAAGTCTTTAAAGTAAAATTTGTCGGCATAATTAGAGTTATTTTTGATTTAAAAACTGTACTTGAAGAAATACTAATTCTAAACTTAAAATTTTAATTTGTTAAAAATATTACAAATTATTCAAATTATGTGTTGTTATTTTTTCCCCCCATTTTTCAAACATTTTTCGGGATTATTTTTAAAATGTTATCGGATATGTATTCCCTTTTTTTAAGGAATCTCTTTTCTTCAAAGTAGTTGCAGAGAAAAAAATATTAATCACATATACAGGAAATATATAATAAACATTAAAAAATTACTTAAAGGATTGTAGTAATTTTGTTTAAAAGAATCTATACAGTATATTTTACTGATTTGTGAAATGATCACAAATGTTAAACTATTTTAAAAGTATTTAGCGAAATTTTAGCAATTTATTTAAAGTTGTAATTTCAAAAGACACAAACCTAAAAAATAAATGTAAACATTAGATAAAGCTTGGAAAATTCAAATATATCGCTATAAAAAATATTTTATGCATTAATATTTATCACATCATTTAAGAAACTTGACGAAATATAGAAAAAACTTGAACCTATAGTAATTGGAAGAAAAACTATAAAATCCATTTTTTTTTTTTTTTAAATCTAAATGAAAAATAATTTATTTAATTCAATCAATCAAATAATTTTTCAATGAAAAATAAGATATCTAATATTAACTGTAAAGTATATGTGCTAATGATACACTTATTTAATACAAATAAACAAGAACAATTCCAAAAATGTTTCCTTTTCCTTAATACTGATATTGAAATAAATAAATGACTTTAAGTACTTGTTTAAGTTATGTTATATAATAAAAATCAATTAGTGATTACAAAACCATACAAATATTTCTCAGGCATAATAAAGTAAAAAAATCCTAAATTTTTAAATGTTATTTCAAAATTAAATCCAACTGAAAAACTTCATTATTCGTACAAAGGCATATTAAATTTTATGTAAATTTAGACGCAATACAAAAAATGAGAGTTCTAAATATATATTATACCCCAAAAAACACTTTTGAAAAGTAGAAAACCACCAACCTCAAAAACAGAAAAATCTTTCTTGCAATAAAAAAAATCATAAACATGATGAAAATTTTCAGCTACAAACACAGTGATATCAAAAAAAGCCAACCTCTGATTACAGGTCTCGGTTGTGTCTCGCTTATGGCTTGTGGCTCGGTTGTGGCTCGAATGTGCGCTTACTTAGTTTATTTTTTAAATTCAAGTTTCGCTCCCATAAAAATTTACGCTGCTTGAAGTTGTCTCCCGTCATAAGAATTTTAACAATGTTTGCGTTTAAACTAATATGGCTGTTCTCACGAATATTGGAGGAGATATGATTTCATTTGGACGGGTAGGAAATACAAAGTAGTGTACATCTTCATGTTCACGTAGATGTAATTTTTAAAATAGTATTGAGGAACTGTACTCAAAAGCTCGCATTTGAATATTTATTAAGAATTTTTTAATTGTAAGAAACTGAAGTGTTTGTGTTAAGCTTTTGTTTGGTTGATACCTGAATTTTGGAAAGTTTTTATTGTGTGGTGGGTTTTAAAGATTAGTGATTAAGACGGGCGCCAACCTCAAGCAGCGTAAATTTTTATTGGAGCGGAACTTGAATTTAAAAAATAAACTAAGTAAGCGTACATTCTTAAGCGAGCCACAACCGAGAGCTGTAATCAGAGATTGGTCCTTTTTTATATCACTGTGTTTGTAGCTGAAAATGTTCATCATGTTTATGATTTTTTTATTGCAAAAAAGTTTTTTGTGTTTTTGAGGTTGGTAGTTTTTCTACTTTTCAAAAGTGTTTTTTGGGGGTATCAGAACTATTCTAAAACACTGGCGACTTCTATTTTTGAATTTGTTCGTTTCATCGCTTTTCTCTTTATCCGCGACGCCTTTTCCATTCTACGCCAGGCCACTCACTACAGTTTCAACATCATTCCTAGCCATACGCATGTCCTGCAATTTCTTCATTCTTCATGGCGAATCCAACATGCCATAGTTATCTTGCAATTGGACACACTGGAAGTGGGGCCCTCCATTGTACCATTAACAGTCATAATTTTTCAAGACAAGTCCAACGACATCCAACATGACATATTTATCTTGAAAATTTACAAATCCGATGTGATACCACCTATAGCATACCTGGTATCTTAAACATTCATAATTCTTCAAGACAAGCCTAACGACATCAACATGCCATATTTATCTTAAAAATTGACAAACCAGAAGTGGTTCCCCCTATGGTAAACCTGGTACCAGGAATATTTATAATTCCTCACACTGAGTTCGACGATACCTTACATGCCATAATTATCTTCAAAATTGATAAACCGGAAGTGGTACCACCTATAGCTTACCTGGTATCTTAAAACATTCATAATTAGTCAAGACAATCCCAACATGCCATATTTATCTTGGAAATTGATAAATCGAAAGTGGTACTACCTATGGAATACCTGGTACTTTAAACATTCAAAATTCTTCAAGACAAGCCCAACGATGTCCAACGTGCCATATTTATCTTAAAAATTGACAAACCAGAAGTAGTACCACTGAGTACCATGAATATTCATAATTCTTCAAGCTGAGTTCAACGATACCTTACATGCCATAATCATCTTGAAAATTGACAAACCGGTTGAATGTGGACGGCAGTAGCCAAAATTGACCACGAACGTGCAATAGGAACTTGTGTAAAAGCTTTCTTTTAATGGAAACTCAACCACCAAAACTTAATGGAAGACATTTCCATCTACAAAGGGCCTGTCTGCCAAGTTTCAGCTCAACTGAGTAGTTTGTACGCACAAAGATCTATTTTTATGCATAATAACGACTAATCAGCCCAGGACCTACAGCTTAACGTGGATTCTGAATCCCAACGAATATCCACACCTAACCCAGGAATCGAACCCGGAACCCTTAACATACAAGGCCAGAGCGTTAATCCAAATGAAAATTTATTGTAATAAATTGTTACAAATAAATATTACAAGTTTTTTACAATCTAATTATTGCAATAGAAATTATTTTGATGATTCTACGATTTCATTTTACAACGGAAATTTAACAAAATCAACACACCTTTAAAAACGAATTACATTTTCTCAAATTCCATTAGCCAATCGGATTGCGTGTTTCATTTAGTCCCACTGTAATGAATTGCTGTGACGTCACCTCGCATAACCTCCACATTTATACTTTGTATTCAGCCCAAAGTATCTAGCAACAAAATATGATTATTTACATTTTTCAACGAAGATTTTCCGAAATTAAAATGTTTTTGAAAGTTAACTCACTCTAAATCGTCATACATTTCAAATAATACATTCAATCGAGGCCGTGTGAGAAAAACCAAGTGTCTTGCTAGATGCTCAGTCTACAAGGCCATAATCCTGAATTTTTAAACGAGTTTTACGTCACAGCAAAAAGCTATGAAATTTTGTGTTGATGTTCTGTTGACGTTGTTTGCACTTGCAAATGGTTCACTTTTTTCTTACGGATATTATTAGATATTATTATTTACAATAATTTCGGTGGGTACATTTTTTTTCAAAATATTAATATAAAAGTATAGCGCACCAAATGCGATTCGGTTGCATTCTATTTCAAAAGCCATTTCTAAAAAATGGCCTTTCAAATCTTTAACGTATACTGCATTAAATATGTATATATTAAGCCTAAGCTATTTTCCTGTCAGATTTTATTAAGTAGAAATTTATTAATGATTTTCAATATTTGAACTGAGGAATCTAACCAAGTTGTGGGGTAGTTTTCTAGTTATTGTTCATGACATTCTTAATGTAAGTGTATTTTTGTAAGGATTGAGAACATATGTGGTATAGGGCATTTAGATTTTTTTTTTATTTTTTTTTTTCTCTCTCTTTCTTCTTTTGGCGTTTAGAAAATTCGCCAAAATTAAAAACATACTAACTGAAAGAAGATTAAAATATGAATAATAAACTGAATTAAAATATAACTTAAAATAAAATCCATCGCCAAAAACAACATATATTTGGGGGAAAAAAATGCCAAATAAAATTGCGCAAAGAAATGTCTTACACTACATCTGTACCAAGGATTAATTTGAGATCTTTCTATGGATACTTATCTTCTTTACCGCTTAAGTAACGTCTGACTAAGAAAACTTTAAAAAAAAAAAAAAAAAAAAAAAAAAAAACAGTACTGTTTGCTGACATTGTCTGACAGTGTTTGTCAAGCAGCTAGAGTTAAAATTTACATTTGTCCTGAGGATCACAAGTTTAAGCCTTCACTTCACTTAAATGTTGTCTTGGTGAATAAGGTGGAATTCTGTACTATAAATTTGTATATATGTATAATGATAGTATAAGTACCGAATACTAAATAACAAATTTTCCTATAAGAAACCAAACGCATGATGATTTGTATTCGCATATTCTAAAAGTATTAGAAATATTTATTCAAATATTGTGTAGTTCGAGGCCATATTTTCTAAAAATTTCAAAAAGTTATCGGAGTTAAACATAAAGAAAAAATTTTGAAATTTAAAAATCAGAAACAACTTTTGAAGGAACTAGTATTGAAAAAGATGGATCTCCTTCCTGAAATTCCTGATTGACAATGGGATTGTGGAACGAAGATGAAAATTTTAATTAGAATTTTGTTTATCAATGAGCATTACATATTTACTTAATTAGGCTCTTCACGCCGTGTATCCAGCCTACCTCTCCATACCTTCCAATCTTTTGCCAGGGATCTTGCTTCCTCTAGACCATTTAAGGAGCCCAGAAGAGAGAAACGTGTGTTCGATTCTCTTTTGGCATTCCTAATGCATAACCCGTCAGAGAAACGTGTGTTCGATTCTCTTTTGGCATTCCTAATGCATAACCCGTCAGAGAAACGTGTGTTCGATTCTCTTTTGGCATTCCTAATGCATAACCCGTCCATCGCCACCTTCTCTCACCGATTTCTTCTTCGATTGAAGTAATGTCTGCCCTTTCTAAAATTGCTTCGTTAATAATTTTAACAGGCCAAAAGATTTTAAGGATTCTTCTAATACAATTATTTTGAAAAATTTTAAGTTAAGCATTCACATACATTAAAAAAATTATGTCAAAATTCATGATGACAAAGTGAAATCTCAAAGTATGAAATGAAAACTAACCACTCTTTCTGTATGATTATATACGTACATTTTTTTTTAACTAACCTACTTTAAAATTAAGTCTTGGTATCGATGAGTTTTTTCTTTTGTTAGCGCTATGCAGTTTTTGATTTCCGAAACAGACATGACAGCATATCGAGACACTTGCGTCGATTGTCGAGCTGCCGTCGGAGTTTTCTGGGTTTCTTCCTAATCAAGGCATTAATGTGAGGCAGCTTCCCTTTAAAAGTCCACCCAGAAGGCATCCGCCCTAGATTCTTGGAAATGTCTATTGTTTAGACATGATAGTTTCAATTTAGATGAGATATTCTTTATCATTCTAGAACTCTGTTCATGGAAAAGCAACCAATTTCTAAAATATTAAAATGAATTTAATTTACTTCGTAATACTCTTAAAAAGTTTTATAAAAATGTCTTTGAATTATAAAAATATAACTTGTTTAATTACTCACTAAATTATATAAACTGTTTTGCTTTAAATCTTGTTAAAAGAATTTTCTTAAATATTAAAAGATATTTTTATATAATTAATCTTATTAAAGGAAGAATTTGTGGGTAAATGTTCAATGTTTGTGGGTAAAGATATCACCGAAATGAATCTATGTTTTTTTTTTTTTTTTTTTTTTTTTTTTTTTGTATGATTATGCGAAGTTTCGTAAGCACGCTAGAAAATAATCAATTTCGGTTTTTTCCTTGGAAGTTGTGCACAGAATTTATACTTACTGTCGTTTCTGCCTTTTTAAGGTTGGCGGCGAAACGACCGTTTCGTCTGATAAAAAGTATCTTTTGAAAGGCTTTTCTAGCTGTTTTCAATAGCTATTTTCAGTTCTTATTTGGTGATGTAAGTTTTAATATTTCCATAAATATCACGCCCCATATTGCACCACTAATTTTCTGTTGGGTTCAGTTCAGGTCTTGATGGCCACTCAAGCATTTGAGCATAATTAACTTCGACCCAGGATTTTTGTGGATCTTGAATTGTGAATAGACACATTGTCCAGCTAAATGATGTATTCTCCAGATATGATTAAAGAAGCGTCCGGCAATAAATTTTCTGCTAAAATGTCTTAATAGGCTTCCGAATTTGTCTTCGTTTTCAGATAAAAAATTTATGTTGTTCCGTTACCAGCTAATGCGCCCCAAATCATTAAGGAGCAATCACCAAACTGGCGTTTAGAAAAAAAGAAATGTTCACTCCGAAGATCATGCTAGTAGTATTTAAATCAGTCTGGGCCATCGAGATTAAATTCCTTTTAGTCAGGAAAAATAATGTTTTGCCATTTATCTCCAAAAGCAACATATGTTTTGCAAACTCTAGGAGTGCGATTTCATGCCTCTTTCTTAGAGGTGGTTGACGTTTCATTTTAACTACATCTTACCATTGGGTTTTTCAATAGCACATTTCGTAAAGATCGGCTAGGGCAAGAAAGCTTCAAATCATTCACAATTTGAGACGAAGAAAGTTTCTTTTGTGTTGCTAGGCTAACAACAGCTCTCATTTGTCGTGGAGTCCATGCAGATATACCCTTCCACTAAATGTAAATATCACTACTTTTTAGAAAGTTATTAATCGCGATAATAGATTTTCTTAACCGTTTTAGCTATATCCCAAGAACTTAAACCACATTTTTTAAAACTAAGGATCTTGTCTTGTCCAATCAGTGTTAATTACTTACCTCTCCCCTTTTTCATAAATCTTTAAATTGCTCTCTAGCATCATTCTAAATCGTCTACGTAATTAATTTGAGTGACTCCGCAGACGACTATAATACTACAACAAATAAATAATATGAAAAAAACTATCAATTTGAGCTTGGCCCTATTATTTTTTCTAGGTTTTCACATGTTTAAAAAATCATTATAATTTTAATTTTAAAAGTAACTCAATTTGTCGTAATATTTTTATATGTATAATTAAAGTTGTCATTTTCTACATTGTGTTAAATTTGCATACAGTTCCAATAAGTATTTGGTGAAATAATGAAGTTTTTCGCTTGACCTTAACGTTTTTTTCCAGCACTGTATTATATTTATTCTTCTCTCTTTTATACTATGCACCCAGTGTCATTTTTTAGATCGTTTAAGTTACACATTTAAATAACATAAGCTCCTTTAATACTTCCTATTTCTTTTGTTGCAAATTTTTAGAATTGAAACTAAATTTATGAATCGAAATATTTATCTTAAGAGAATATTTAATTTTAAGAAAAAATTATACAGCATGATTGTTGATATTGGTTTTACAATATTATGGTATGATATTGCCCAAGTGTAGAACTTGTGATATAAAATGCCATATCAACAAACATTTTATTGATCTGCTTGCAGAAAAAAACAATAAAGGAGGAAGGGAAGATGGTCTTAATGGAGGAAGCACCCAAATCAGTAAGTAATCAACTTTAAAAACACATATCCTCAAAAAATATAAACTTTTTGATTGTAGTATTAAAGTTGTAGCGTTATCACAAAAGTAAAGAAATAAACACAATTTAGAATAAACAGCACGTTGTATAAACACGTATCAGGAATGCATACTTCTAAGCATGACTGATGCTAATTAAAGCACATTGCAATAAAGTCAATCAAACCAACACAATTCAAGTTACGAAAACTGCATAAGAAGTTCAACATAGGCAAATCCTTCCAACGAAAAGAGTGAAATGCCCCAAACAGTTACCGTTGCCATTCGGAAGTCATAAACTGTGTCATAAACCTCTCTTTTAATTTGCTAAATTCACGAAGAAACCAAAACACACCTATTTTTTGTAAAAAATCAGTCGCGTCTATTGATTACTTGGCTCGTGGGAAAATGAGGAGTGTTGTACCAAATGCACACTTCGGAACCCCTTTTTCCAAATTGAAAAAATGTCTGAATCTATTGCGAACTGTCATATTTTAGTATTAACTTGTAACTAATTTTGTACAAACGTTTACTTAAATAAATCTCAACTTAAACTTTGCAGTTTAATCCTGTAACCGAGTAGATTTTACATTGACAATGTGTTAATGTTAATTTATCAGGCTAGTATATAAAGTAGGCGCTCCAAGTAGGGACTACCTATAAAGTATATATTTCAAGTGCGCAATATTAAGTGTTTCATTATCAATCCAAATAACTAAACCAATACAGGTAGCAGAGAAGTATTGGTCAATGGCGGAAACTGAGGTTCAGGAAGATTTGTCAATCCTGACCGAAACACGAGCATTGTTGCGAAATACAAAATAGATTAATTGATTTTTTTTTTTTTTTTTTTTTTATCAATTGAATTAACATGTCAAAAACATCACAAAACATATTTTATATCCTCCATCTTTAAAAAAATATATTTCAATTGTAAAACTGTGCATCAACATTTCAAAACTTCCAGTATATTTTATTCAGCAATGGAAAGATTGGCCAAGATCCGTATCTTCGACTGATTTACAACGGTCCACATCAGGATTGGACAGTGTCAAGCGGTGTTGACCAGCGTATTTGTGCTAATGGGGAAGCATCAATTGACTCAAATGTGTGGGTTTTTTTTTTTTTTTTTTTAAACACCCTTGAAGGTTTTTTATGAAAGTATATAATAATAAACCAATTCCTTTTTGTATTATATTAGTACTAGGGGGCTCCGCCCTCTGCTCTTTAACGCTCGCCAACCCCCAGGGTTGCTATGCAATCCCCTTGGTTCGAGACGCGAACCAGACTCGCTCCGCTCGCTTCAAAGTAAGGCATTTAAAATATGCCCTAGAAAAAGCTATTTCAGCTGCATAACAAATAAAATCCTTGAAAAGTGATATTGTGCCATGAAACTAAAAACGTTGGTTTATTTATGATGAGCTACAATACTTTGGACGTCATTATCTTACTACTTATGTCGAGACACGTTAAGCAGGGACAGTTTGGCAACGTAGCAGAACATTTTTGGAAAACAATAAAAATAAACATTTTTGTGGGCTCCCGATAGCCTTGCGGTAGAGTATCGAGCTCATAACCGGAGGGTTGTGGGTTCTGTCCTCGGTCAGCCAAGTATCGGTGTGTACCTAATGGGGGCTGGTGCACATTAAATCTGTCGTGGCCTCAATGTCCTCTCTTTGGTGTGGTGGGGTCGGAGAGAGGGCTTTACACTAAAAGATTTCGATCTCGTATTCTTCTAGATGCTCAAAATTACGAGATGTATTTGACTGTGATAAGCACTTTATAAGTGGTAGAAATAGACAGTCGGTGGTTTCAAAACAAAACAAAACACTCTTGTGCATATGTTTAAAAAAGAAAAATTATTTTAGAAAACAATTTAAATTTATGGACTGGTTTTGTATGAAGCGCCAAAATAATTAAAGTTGCACATCGGAATTTCTTAACGAAACAATATTAGCAATCATATGTTTGCATAATCCTTTTAACGATACTTAAAAAATAACGCAGTCAAATTGTTTATCCGCAATGCTGAAGTATTTATTCAATCAGTATGAATGTGAAGATGGAAACCGTAATATTTTTAAAGGAAATTCCGTGCTCAGTTTTTATAGCCATAAATCCGGTAAACTTTCACAATATATATGTTGTGGTTATTTGCCGAATCCAAACAAATCTGGCTTGTTTTAATTGTATAAGAAAGATAGTTTCCCGAATTCTAATCCAAAAGAAATGTACACATCTTGGATCATTGTAAATATTAAATCAATACGTTTTAAATAGGTAATAATTTGTTTCTGTAGACTGTAATAAGAAAAACAAAATATAGCGAATCCAAGTTGTTTTCTTTTGCAGTTGTATTAGTCAAATTTCGAAAGATATATTGTGATTGGCTGAATTGCTGAATTTGGAAATTCATGCACAAAATTCATTTAGAAGATTTTTTATTGTATGTTTGAAGTCGTTGCCATTCTGCTAACAGAAATACAGCCGAATCTGGGCGGCAAGCAAGAGAATTATATATATGGATTTTTATATCGAAATTCCATCTTGAAAGTTTATAAAATGCATTAAAACAAAATATGCTTCAAAGAAAATACTCGAATGTAAATAATTGGATCACATGAACACTTGAATTGTGAGTACTCGCGTGAGTATTTACGTAATCTTAAAATGGTAGAACATTTTTAGTGAACAGTTTTAGATTAAATTTAAAGCACACAATACTACATTTTTCTGAGAATGAAATATTTTGATCAACCCACTCATTTTACCACATAACCTTCAAAAAATGTTTACATCCCGTACATTATTAGAAGTTTTCCGGTAAGTAGATTTCATAGAGAGTGAGGAAAAAGCTTTCTCTACCTTTTATTTAGATGTTTTATTTGATTAATTATATAATAAGCTTCACGTGTGTCATACTTTTGAATATAATCTGTAGCGTTCATTATAAACACCATGCAAGATAGAAATAAACGTTTTTCTCATTTTTTAAAAAATAGTTAAACATTTACTATTTTCATAGTATTTTTTTTTCCATGGACTAACTACGCTATTAGCTTTTACTAATTTGCAATTAAACAAAACAACTTGTTTCTGCATTATTCAACTTAAATTATTTTGAACTGACAGCCAGTTTCATTGCATTGCTTTTGGTGTGTAGAATTCTAAGATTTTCAGGGATTTTACAAAATTTTAAATAAAATGATTATGTATTTTAATTACAAGAATAATTTTGTATTTTTGAATAGATTCAAAGAAAAAATGTTAAATTCAAATTATTTTATTATAGGTATGCAGTCATCAGGTAAGTTTGTTTGGAACTCTTTTTGGCTTTACAGAATAATTTTTTTTATAAAAAAAATATTATTTTGAAAGGAAATATTTGAAATATGTAAAAACAGATACCATTCATATTACTCATGTGAATATAACTTTCCTTAAACTTGTTAAAGGTTCTTCAGGTTCGTATATTTTTACTACTAAAACATTATCCTATAAATTATTTAAATGTATTATTCTTGTGAAATTAAAGAACAGCCATACTAAAACAAAATATTCATTGGGTTGATTATTTTCTTTAATATTATTTTATGGACATTTACATGTCACAGAGTCCTTATCAGTCTTGTTTGTATATGTTATAGTTATTCATTTTAACTCCTTAAAGCCTTAAGTTTAAAATTGTTATATACAATGTATTGTAAAACAAATAAAAATACATTTCTAATCAGTCTTTACAACATTTGTACATTTTTTGCTTGATTTAATAAAAGAATAATGGAGAAAAAAAGAAAAGCTTGAATTCTGAAATAAAATGTTAGAAAAAAAGTTCATGTTCCCTATTTTAATGTATTTTAATCTGCAAAATGCAAGAAAATTCATAAAAAAATAATATTTTTAAAGCTATAGAAAATATATGGGTTTTTTATATTGATAGTTTAGTTATGTAGTTACAAAAAGTGAAAAGCAAATTTGTCACGGCCGCATGAAACAACTTTCACAAAACTGGTATTGTTGGATTGGAACGATATTTAAAATGAAATAAATTCAAAGTTCCGTAACTCACAACCAAACTAGCCTAAACAACAAAGGGGCAACTTTGCAGAAGTGGGAAAAATGAATTTCCACTCTCACCAGACTCTGTAGCTTGTTTGTGTTTGAACTACAAATTTGTAACTGTTATATTTATAATTTTTAGGTAGAAAAGGAGATGGAATAGGAAAAGTTTTAAACAAAATAGGCTTAGTTCCAGGAATACTATTGGGAGTAAAAGGAGAAGTAGACAAACTTTCTGGAGGTAATAAAGGACTTCTAGGGGGATTACTAGGCTAAGATGTTCTAAGTATTAAATAAATATATGAACAGCTATTCTATTAAGTAATTGGAATTGATCAATTTGTAAGACTTTTCTTGGATAATAAACTGTTTTCTAAATTTGAAGTTTGTTTTTCCTTAACAATTATTTTACCAAAAAAAGCAATTAACTTTTGGTGAAATGAGGTGAGTACAACCATGGGGCAAGTGTGTAGATGGGCTCTAAGAAAACGTATTCAATTTCATTCTGAAAACTGATGTATATATGTTTTTTAAAATCTTTTTTACAGTGTTTGCTTTCCCCAGTGGTTAAAAAAAAACAGCTGCTTTTAAAACTGTTGCATGCAAGTGTTAATTCATAGAGCAGGAATCATGTTTGGTAGTAACTTTATTTTTCAACAATAACACCTAGATTATTTATCTGTGTGTATTATCTGATGATTTTATTCATTTACTGTGCATTATTTCTCTACAGAATTTTTTCACATAAAAATTTATCTTAATAAGAAAAATAACTTTATGAAAAATTAATTTATTTTTCGTTGTAAGAGCTGTGTCTAAATTGTTCTTTCGTTGTTTTTGAAGGACTTGTCAACATAAGATCTTGGGACATGCAAAAACAAAACCGCTTCCTACGTTTTACCTCACTTTTCGTTTTTTTATTTAAGTGTATATTTAAAACATGTTTGCCTGTTTTAATTGCATTTATTAAAATATTGATGATTTTATTTTTCCCTCTTGCTTAATAAAAATTAACCTTAAACCTAAAAATGTAACAAAATCATGGAAAAACTGTATTCTATTATTATGTCTAAGTATAGTATTAAATGCATAGTAAAAATTAATTTATTAAATACATGGCACTATTAAGTAACACATAAATTCTTTGAAGATAAAAAATTTAATATTATTAACTTTCAGGTACAAAATTTGCAAAAAAGCAAATTATTTGCCTTATAATTTATAATACAAAACCTAACTTTCGATGTTTTTTGGAAAGTTGATTAAGGACTTCTTCTATAATTGACATTCTTTCAAATTAACATTAATTTGTATATGGATGGACGTGAAAGTCAAACCATTTATGCAGTTTTGGTAAATAGTATTTACAAATAATATATGAAATAATTTATTTTTTAATCATGAATCTTTTTGAAATTATATAAAGTAGTAGCCTGCCTACAACCTAACATATAAAATCAGTAGTCCTCGGTGAGTTTCAAAAATAATCAATAAAAATATTATACATAACTTTTATATCAAGTAATTACTATTTTTATTCATTAGACAAAAACTGTAATTTTTCTATATGAATTATGATTGTAAAAGCTATAAATTTCAGTACTTTTTATATAATTCATATTTTTTCAATCATAAAAACTTTCACTAACATAACACAAAATCATAATATATAGAAGAACAAAATTCCACATACTTAACAATCAAACATTTTAGAATCACAAATCTAAACAAAAATATAATATAATAGTTAATTAAATTGGGATTAAAAAAGAAAAACTTGCAAAATTCTTGAATTCATTGAACAGTATATTATCAATAAATAACAACTTCTAACTTGTTAGAACAAAAACATTTTCTATTTTAAAGAGTATTTTTGAGTTCATCAAGTTACAGGAATTAATATACAATAAAGGGCTTCACCTCCAACTCGCTAAATGAACACACAACAGCTGGAATCGAACCGGAACCCTATCCTTTAGAGAAGAATTTTAAGGCATGACATGTGCCATTATGTTTAATAATTCAATCCTTTTTGTAAGGTTGAATCAAAATACAGTCAATCTCTCAATATGATAAATATTATTTAGATCAATAATTAGTTTAAACCAATCGATTTAAAAAAAAAAAAATTAGGTATTAATCACGTTTAAAAAATGGGGGTCATTCTCGTATGAAAAGTGTAAATAGTGTTATCGCTCAGCTTCACTAAAATCATTTACAAGACAGAGGCATGTTCGATAGCGCAATAATGAAAAATATTGACTTAAACTAATCAATAGATTATTTTTATCGGTTTTGGCAGGTTTTGGTTTCCAATAACACTTTAGCCTTTAACTGCAATATGCGGTCTGATAGACCGCGAGTCATTTTTTATAGAATCCTTTCCCCCCCCCCCCCCCTCCCGTAAAATATTTCATCTTTGACTTTCATATTAATTTTTCTGAAATTATCTTTCTTAAATTTTAAAATGATGCTCTCAAATTTGTTTGGCACAGTATGGACCACGTGTTGTCCTTGTGCCAAAATTATCAAACCACCCAACCAAAGCAGTTAAAGTTTAACTGTAAAAATCAGAAAAGTAGTTTTGGAGCAGTGACTGTGACAAAAGTAGGTCTGATGTCCAAAAGATAAGCATAATTGATAATTATGTGAATAAAAAAGGAACTGTACATCAGAATGGCTGGAAACGTGATATGCGAGTGTAAAATGGTTATAAAATAAGGAAGCAAATCAAAAGAACGATAATAATTAATTTTATTATCCAAAGTAGCAGTTTGAAAGAAACTGAGAATAGCAAGGGTTCACACTTTAAAGAAAAAATGAAAGAAAACATTAAATAAAATACTGATGCTGCAGTTTAATAAGGTCCCCTCTGACAGCTAGGCACGCTGCAGAGCGATTTACCATACTTGCTATGAGATGATGAATGAGTTGTGGGCTCAAATGGTTCCAAGCTTCTTGGAGAATTCTCTTCAGTTCTGTAACGGAGCTTGGTGAGTGCGAAAGGGCTGCAATTTGTCTCCTGAGCATATCCCATACATGCTCGATAGGATTTAAATCATGGGAGTTGGCAGGCACGACATGCACTGGATGTTTTCCGTTTCAAGGAAGTCATCGACCAGCACCGCTCGGTGACATGGCGCATTATCATCCACGAATATGAAGTTAGGACCGACAGCACCTCGAAACAAGCGAACATAAGGCTCAAGAACTTCGTCTCTATAACTTTGACCAGTCACAGACCCCGTGTGGAATGGATGTCTGTGCGGCCGTCCATCATGATGCCTGCCCATACCATTACTCCTCTTGATGGAAAATGATGTCTTTCCGATATTTTTCTTGGTTCAAAACGTGTTCCACGTTCTCTCCATATCGTTACCCGACGAGAATCACTGCTCAGACTAAACCAGTACTCGTCACTGAACATCACATTGGCCCACTCTCCCACACTCCAATGTTGATGTTTCAAACTCCAGTTCAAATAAGCGCGTTTCTGAGCAGACGTGAGGGGAATGCAAACTGCTGGTCTTCTGGCATACAGGCCAGCATGATTGAGTCTCCTGTAAACAGTTTGTCTCGAAATTCGTATTCCTGTGGCGACTGTGAGCGCCGAACCCAGTGATGTGGCAGTACTGCCCCTCTGACGTCGCGCACTTATTACCAGATATCGGTCTTGGCGAGGGGTTGTAACTCTTGGTCGACCTGATACTGGTCGTCGGGTAACATCTTCCGTTCTTTGAAACCTCTGCCACAGTCTTGAGATCACAGACTGGTTCACATTCAGAATTCGAGACACTTTGGTTTGTGATCGTCCGGATCGCAGCATTCCAACGATTCTTCCTTTCACAAACATGTCCAATTGGAGTCTTTGTGCCATCATTCACCTTGTTTGATGGTTAACAACCCTCTTTCGCACAGCAGTTGCCCGAAAATTGTCTGAACTGCCTATGCTGCGTGAATCGGTTTCTCTGCGTTCCGACATGCGCAGGTGTTTCACGCAGGACGTAGTCGACTGAAAAGTTTTGCATAAACCCAATGTTTCTTCTTCACCCAATAAATATCCGCAAGAAATTTGGAATAATTTTACGAATATTTACTCCATGTTTTTCGCATTTTACAATTTATGCTTAAATTTTGGACACCAGTGTAGATATTTCAAGTTTATGAAATAACTATGCGAGTTACGTTCATCACTGATTCTGTAACACTGTAAGATGGCGCTAAAATCGGATAAATTTTTAATTTCATTAAAAATTATTTTAGGTTATATGTTAACAATAATTTTACTGGTAAATTAAAATAAAAAAAATACATTAAAAAAAAACATTTCTTACGTAAACATTGTCAATATTATTTATAGATAAAAGAAGGTAAAATTTTTGTAATGAAATGTAAAATGTATGCGATGATAGCACTATCTTACAGCGTTACAGAGTCAGTCAATTAGTGAGCGAATCAATGAAGTCCGTAACTCTTATAATAAAAATATTGACAATGTTTAGGTAAGAAACATATTTTTAATTTAAGTCACCAGTAAAATTATTTTATAAATAATTCTATAAGAGTTATGCTCATCACTAACTTACTCACTATAATTTTAAATTTTAGTTAAATCAAATTTTCGATTGCTTAATCTCTCGTCCAACTGCTTCTTGCATTTTCTTTCCCCCCCCCCCCCTTTTTTTTTTTTTTTGCTACGTTTCCAACTCCTCAATTCTGGTCAATCAACTTTATTTTAAATAAATTTTTAGTGGTCTAAATTATTTTTCATTGAATTAAACAGTCATGTCGGTAACCCTTACTTCCTTTAAATTCTTACACAATGGTAAAAGCAGCCACGCTGCTAGGCCAGCCTAAATCCTCATTTTTGACTAACTTACTCACTCACTGGTTCTATAGCGCTGTAAGATAGCACTAGTATCGTGTAAATTTTACATGCACAAAATGACTTAAGAAAGGTTTCAATTTCAACTTTTTTTTTTTTTTTCCGTAATTGCAATGTAAACAATTAGTTTGAGTTGCGTGACAGCAGGCATAAAACTGACAGATTGCTTTTAAGTTTTTAGAATATACGTTGTTTTTAAAAATTTAAATAAAATAAAATTATTTGTTATTCTTATGAAGTTTTAATTAGCGTTTACAATATCAGAAGTGGGATACTATAACTATTATAGTGATTTGTATTAATTTAAGTCCCTAGTAAAATTGTTTATAAATAATAATAGGCAAGTTACGCTCACGATTGCTTACTCACTCATACTCTGTAAATTTTACATGTACAAAATAATGAAAGAAAGATTTCCAGCTCAACATATTTTTTTTTATTACTACATATATGCGAATCAAAAATAGTGTTCATAACGAAAATAATTTTGATTTAAGTATATTATATTAAAGTGTTTGTTATATTCATCATTTTCAACAGGTGCCTTATGCTCCTTACAATAATTAAGGTTTACATAAATTAAGGTATAATAATTGATTAAAGGTTTTATAAATGCATATTGTTACGAATTTTTCCGCTGAGGCAATGATGGCACAGTTTTTACAGTATAAAAATATTTATTCTCTCTCCAGAAAACTCACAAAATTTATCCACAGGCAACAGTTTAATTACTCTCAAGCTTCAACAAAAATAACTTCGAATTCAGCGATTATACAAGCTCACTCCAATAGGTAAACAAAGCGATCAGCTTTCAACGAACTCCGAAGTCAATCTGAAAACTTTCCCGTTCTCCAGTCTTTTTATATACAAGCGCGTGAGACATTCTCGAAATTTCCAGCCAATTCACCGGGAACGAAATATCTCGAAACTTCTCGAATGCTTCAGGTGTTGCCACCTTTTTCTAACTTGTATAATCGCTATTAATTACTAAATAAAATTGGATAAAAATAAATTACAATAGAATTTTGAAATAATACGTCACTATTTACAATATATACAGACAATTTGTGCAACATTTCCCTCTTCTTAAAGACTGCACGTCCCGGGCAGTGAAGTCCTTAAGAGGAAAAGCAATTCAATCACTTCTACTATAATATGGGGCTAGTCTATTGTTATGTACAACTCTAGGTTTACAGGAAGGTGTCCGTTGAATTCTCACCACGACGTCGTTGATCTTCTTAAGGATCCCATACGGCCCTTCCCAGTTCGTCTGGAGCTTAGGGGAGAGTCCTTTCCGACGTTTGTCACCTTCCTGGAATGAACGGTCCATGGCCTTGGCATAGTACCGGATCTTCATGCGCTCCGTCATGATGTTGTTTCTCTCTCTGGCGAACCGATGTACGGCTTCCAAACGTGCCTGCAGATCATCTAGATACTGGACAGGCGAGGAAGGAGTGTCCTGTGGTTGTCCAAAGAGGAGGTTGCTAGGGAGCCTAAGGTCTCTTCCACACGTCGTTAGAGATGGAGAAAATCCGGTGGTCTCGTGAGTTGCACTCCCGTATGCCAACAGAAGCGGTGAAAGTTTCTGATCCCCATCTTGCTGGTTATATGATTTTGAGATTGCGTCCGAATCATCCGCGGGTGCAGCTGATAGATCCCGGGACCTCCGTTCGATGCTTGTAACAGGAGTACGGATGTCGATTCCCTCGTCACTAACTTTGTCCATTTCCACATGAACCACTTCCTGGGAGGGTTTCATCAACGTCGCTTTCTTCGGTTCTCTCTTCGAGGCTGGAGAGGTACTTTCCATAGATGTGGACTCTTCAGCATTCTCTATGACATTGTCTTCATGAGCTACAATCCGATATACGCACAGCTCTTTCATGTCTAGATCGTGCAAATGAACTTCGCCTCTCCATGTTTGCAGCTGGCTTTTCTCAAAATTCAGCGTAATTCCATTTTTCTTCAAAAAGTCTAGTCCGAGAATGCACGGATCTACAATTTCGGCAACATAAACGGTGTGCTTGTAGGTGTTAAATCCAAGGGCAATGTTCACTTGCAATTTCCCATGAACAGAGATATTACCACCAGACACAGTTTGTAGAGAAACAGAGGGCGCTGTGTAGAGGAGTCGGCTGTTCAGGCGACGAGACACGTCCGTCCTTACGATCGCTCCCGAATCGACGATTAAACGACATGGAGTTCCGTTGATCTCCCCCTTCACGAATAAACCCTGGTTTCCTCCTTGTCGGGATGAAACGTGGAAACGACTGGTCGGGGCTTCACCTGTTCTACATTGCCGCTTCTGCCCTGCGAGATGACATCTTCTTAGATTCAGTTGTGGAGAATCCGTGGTAGTGTTATCCCTTCTCTTTTTCAAATCAAGGCAGTTTCGTCGTAGATGCCCTTCCCGTTTGCAGTGCCAGCAAACGACTCTGGTCCTTCGATCCCTGGCTCCGGGATAGCTTCTCATCATTCTATCAATTTTGCTCTCCAGTTCTCGAAGCTTACTGGTGACAAAGTCAGAAGAATCCTCGGCTAATGCACCACGAACATATCGTCGGTCTTTTCCAGAAGCTAGCTGCGCGGCTTCTACTCTCATGGCGTACACGAGGGCCGACTTCAGGTTTTTGTTTTGGGATAACCTTACCGCCTGCTGCACATCGGGATCTTGAATAGCGTCGATGAAATACTGCAGAGAAAGATCGTCTCGTACATCCGGGGGACAGTCAGGGAAAGCGAGGAACGACAGTCTTTCTATATCCGATGCCAATTCTTGAAGAGTTTCATTGGCCTTCTGCTGTCTCACTTTCAGTTGCAGTCTGTTGTAATCCTTAAGATGCTGCTCACCAAACCTTAGCTCCAACGCACTCGCCAGCGCCACGAATTCTCCCCGCTTCTCTTCAGGTAGTGTCTGTAAAATGTCAGCAGCTTCACCTCGAAGAGATGCTGCGAGATGGAATGCTTTCGAAGTATCGTCCCAACCATTCGCAGAAGCAATCATTTCAAATTGCGTTTGATAAACGCGCCAAGACGACTTCCCATCAAAAGGGGCCACTTTGATGTTAGAGCGCGGCGCCATAAAGGGGATGGAAGCGTTATCCCAATTAGGTGACGCTATTACCAGAGCTTCACGCGTTTCCATTTTTCGCAGCCTTTCTTCTACAGCGTCATGAAACTTTTCCTGCTCTTCTTTCATGGTGGAAACCTTTTCTTCGATTTCATTCCTCACAGTCACAAGATCTTCTTTCACTGTAGAAACCTTTTCTCCCAAGCAGTCAACTTTCCCATTAACAGCCTCAAAACTCTCACTGATTTCTTTTCTTACTTCACTCAGAACCTCTTCTTTTACCGATTGTAGAACACTTGTAGTTGTTTCTATTATGGTGGATTCTACCATTGAGGCTAGCTCTATCTTCATTTCTTCTTTGATTTCATTCACTGCTGCAGATGTTGTTTCACACTTGGCGGCTAAAGCTTTAATGTCCGATGACGTTGCGTTTTGCAAAGCTTTAATATCTGATGATGTCGCTTCTTGACGGGCTTGACCAGTGGCGATTGTAGCGGCGAGTTCGGCAATTGTCGTTTCTTGACGGGCTTGACCAGCGGCGATTGTAGCAGCGGTTGATTCTTGTCCGGCCTTTATTCCAGCAATCATTTCCATCAACTGCTTCATTTGGTCTTCCATCATTCCTCTAGTTGTCGGCATTCAAAATTACGAGACCCCACTTCTGACACTACTGTTACGAATTTTTCCGCTGAGGCAATGATGGCACAGTTTTTACAGTATAAAAATATTTATTCTCTCTCCAGAAAACTCACAAAATTTATCCACAGGCAACAGTTTAATTACTCTCAAGCTTCAACACAAGCTTCAACAAAAATAACTTCGAATTCAGCGATTATACAAGCTCACTCCAATAGGTAAACAAAGCGATCAGCTTTCAACGAACTCCGAAGTCAATCTGAAAACTTTCCCGTTCTCCAGTCTTTTTATATACAAGCGCGTGAGACATTCTCGAAATTTCCAGCCAATTCACCGGAAACGAAATATCTCGAAACTTCTCGAATGCTTCAGGTGTTGCCACCTTTTTCTAACTTGTATAATCGCTATTAATTACTAAATAAAATTGGATAAAAATAAATTACAATAGAATTTTGAAATAATACGTCACTATTTACAATATATACAGACAATTTGTGCAACAATATAAAAATGAGTAAATTTTCTTTTTAAAAAAATTCTGTACATTGCATACAAAATAATTTTAAACTTTGGATCTTATTAAATTCTTTTTTGTAGAACTTTTACTCGCATTTTTTAAGGTAGTAAAACTACCGGTATCATTGTTCATTAAATTCAAGTTGTCAATAAATGATAGAACAGTTTTTTAATACAAATTATTTTCACATTCAGATCAGACCAATGAATGAACGAGTGACCAATTGAAATTAAAAAAATTACTAACTCTGTTATAAACCAATTAGTTCGAAAAAAGGGTTACAGAAATTCTATTTTTATAGAAACTTCGTTTTTCAGAAAGTTTGTTCAACAGCCGGTTGAAGAAGTAAACAAAAAATTTACTAACTATATCTAATTGATAAAGGGGCTTGGACTTTTTTATATTTTTAACTGTCTGTTAAACCGTAAGATAACATAAAAATATAAACATATTATTTTAGAATATACACACATTGTAATGAAAATTGTTTACACACATGTATCATATAAAGCTAAAGACACAGACAAAATATTGTAATTGTAAAAGCAACACAGCAAATACAACAGTAAAAGACAATCTGCATTATAACATTTTATATTTATGTGTTATATTTATATTTATTATGTTACTTTTA
Organism: Linyphia triangularis; assembly: GCA_963978545.1. NCBI lineage: Eukaryota > Metazoa > Arthropoda > Arachnida > Araneae > Linyphiidae > Linyphia > Linyphia triangularis. The sequence goes on from OZ021723.1 coordinate 76,534,769, forward strand.
CAATTGCAATTTTCTTTTTATGTCAATAATTTTGAGACGGATTGTAGTTGAGTAATTTATAAAAGAAATTCAACCATCCATCATTTTTCATAATTAATGGTCTTTATGAAAATTCAAAATTCGTGCAATGAAGCTTAAAATATTTTTAAAAAACATTTTTGAAATTTGAGAAAGCTTGATAAACACAAACAAAAACAAAATGAAACAGTTTGAAATAAAAATGGGTAAGTTGCCCTCACTTTCAGTAATTTTCAATAAGTGGGTTAGATTTGTGTATTTGAAAGTTTATGAAACTTTTTCTAATAAAGTCATCTTTAAAATTATTTTAATATTTCCAATTTAGTGATTAAAGATATAATTCAATCCCCAAATTAAAAATACTATGAATGATATTTTTACAACAAATAAAGGCTTTCCAGAGACAAATGTTACACGTTGTCATTGTGACATGCACAAAACATGAAATTTAGGCTGCTAAATAAAAGAATTTTCCTCCGATTACTATTCAGAAAAAAGTTTACTGTTTCCAACTTATTATCATGAAGCTTTCGTGTTGTATTTAGTTCTAACGTTTTACTTGACGTAACAAGTAATAACATGTGCCATGGATTAGTTCATTAATTAAAGATTCAAAGAAACTTGCAGTAATCAAACATCTCTTTCTCAGACATCACATTTATTCAGGTAGCATTATTGACAACACTGAAACCTCTAGAAGGGAACAAATATCAAAACTTTGAAATCCAAAATTATTAAATAAAATCTGATAAAAATTAAATATCATTGCACTGGCTGAGTGGTATGTGTAATAAAAGTAATCACTCACTGGTAATCTATGCGTTAACAAGAGGATAGGGCAAGAGGTTCATTTTTGTCATTATCCATTCATCTGGGACTTCAATCGTAGAGAAAAAATTTGAAGAGGACATCAACGGAAATTTTAGATAGGAGCATTGAAGAACATAAATCAGTTAAACTCCATGCAGCAGAACAACCACTCCAAAAACAGGAAGGTGAAGATAGCCATCCTTCCAAAAGCCAAGATGATGAGTAATTCTTGTCTTTCCTAAGATCCATCATTTACATAAAAGTCTCTTCATGCCACACCTCCGGCCTGCAATTTTAAATAGATCTGTTGATTTGAGCTACATGATGTAACAAGATTGTCATTGAGTGGTCAAGACCCAGTGGAAGAACACCACTCTACGCTAAGTTATTCTGAAAAAAATCGTTTGACAAGAACTTGAAAGGAAGGGGAGTATGTTTTGCCATTCTTAAAAATCCTTCATTGAAAATATTACGAAAATGTCTAAGAACAACTCATGACACTGATTCATGAATTTCTTTCCATTTTTTTAATCATTTTGATCTTCATATTCTATTTTCAAACAACATATACTTATATTTCAGTAAGTTTATACTAGGTAAGAAAACATTTCGTCCTCATAGCAATTAACTATGTACGGGCAGTGTCCTCTAAATTCCTTTTCTGCCCTTCCTGATTTATTTTTGATGGCAACTATTGTTATAAAAGTTTTGCCTTCTTTAGTAAAGTACTTAAATGAACCTCTAACTTCCACAGATAATTTTAATGACACTTGGCGACAAAGTCAAGTGTTAGGGAGCCTATAACAAAAATTTATTTAGAATGGCTTGTAAAGAAATAACAAAAAGCAGATTAAAATTTATTATATTTTAACGGCTTACTTTTACAATTAAGAACCATTTCATTTAAGAACTATTGCTTTTCTGCTCAGTAAAATAGTTCTCAAGTTCTTTTTGATTGCGTTTTATATCTCTTCAAAGGTCACTTCAAGTTTTCTAATAAAATTCAAATTTCTTAAAAAAAAAAAAAACTCGGGGTTCAAGCAATTATTTTTGAGAGTTCCAGTTTCAGCATTGGTCCTTAAGGTCAGCAGCTCTTTTTTTTCTTCACTTAAGTCTTTAATGGCCTTTATTCCTTATTTACGACTGAAAGACAGTTTATGACAATCAGTTGCATTTAACTCTCCTACACTACATTTGAGGTACTCCATTTTGAGGATGAAGCCTATATCTATTCACCCTTCAATTTAATAGTGAGTAGGCTTCAGAAATCTACGAAACTCTCTCAGTTTCTTTACAAATTCACTTTACATTTATCAATAACTCGGTGCCTGGTTGAGTTACGCTTCATATTTTTCCTACTCGACCAATGAAACTCAAATAAACGAAATGAGATTCTTAGTTTTTGGGTAAACAATCTCCTTTTAGCCTCTCTTAAAAGCAATAAACCTCACCCTCTACTCAAATGTTACTCACGACACTTTATATCTCGCTTTGTGATAAAGATAATCGATCCTTTGACATACTTTTACCTATAGAACAAGTAGAACTGAAGGCTTTCGTTAAAAGGGAAATTTCAAATAATCCTACTATGTTAGCCTTATTTTATCATGTGAAAATTGTTTCCCTATAAAAATGAACAAATTGTGGACTTGTGTATAATTTAGATAACAAGATAATTTTTTGTTTCGTTAAACTGTTAGCAAAGCTTATTGCACACAAAATCATCATTCACTTATAAAAAATTAAACGAAAAACTTAATTTTTTAATTTAATGATAAGGCTTAAAAAATTCCTAAATGAACTATTAGTTCATGGTGGACAATGATGAATTTCTAAATCTTTTTTGGATTTCAAGGATCACCGAAGCCTGTGGAAAATTTAAATTCAGGAAACGAAATTTTTAAATAATATTGACAAGAATAAAAAATGTCAACCAGATGTGAAAGAAATACTGTTATTTTTAACTCTTCAAAAATTAAAATTTCTCGCAATAATTTCAATGTTTTATTACTTTTGCATACGCTAGATCATTATGATAAACATTTACATTCATAAAAAAAATTACTAGGACAAATTTGCAAATTTCAATTATAAGGATATGAAACTCGATTACTTTTATTCTTCATAAAGATAGTCATTTTTTATGTTTAACATCTTTAGATTTAGTAATATTCCGATAATTTAAATTTCAGAAAACATGGTTTTTTATTCAAAAAATTGGAGGGTGAGGGATAGGTGTCATGACCTGGTCTAACAGACATGGTATGTTCCCGAACTGAATAATGTTTGCTTACATTAAGTTCTTTAATCACTGAAGTGGTCTGTTAAAAGGAAAAATTGTTACATTTACTTAAAGTGTGAACCTATTTTGAACTTTCATAAGCCAAATAAAATTACTATGTAATAAGATTTTTTTTATTAAACTTTCTCTCTAAAATTGTAATAAGAGGTGCTCATAAAACTAATGTGCATTGAAAAAAATGCATGCATAATAATGTGCGTTATTCTTCGCCAGTTACTAACATTTTTAATGGGAAAAGTAAAAAGAGAAAAAAACGTCAATTTTTGCCAGAAATAATGCAATGGTTTTAACTTCTGTAAACATTCTTTAAATATAACAAAACTAATATTAAATTGCTATCTGATGCTGTATTTATAATCTTTTTAACAAGAAAGTCGGAAATGTCGGTCAAATGACGAGTCGGTTAAAAGAAAAAACCAAACAAAGGCTTATTGTGGATCACCAAAGAATCCCACCTGTTTTTTTCCTTTGGATTAGGCTCATTTAACTTGAGGTTTATAAGAATAAAAAAAAAAAGAAAACACTTACCTTATTAATATTTTTTGAAAATGAGAAGTCGGTTCATTGACAGGTCATCCTTGAATTTCTCAAAATTTTCCTTTCAATATCAATTTACAGCGAAACGGATTCAAACTTGTGAATAATATTCTCCACTATTAGTAACAAATTCAAAAGTATACTAAAAATAATGCTTACGAGTCAACTGTGCATTCTTGAAGCCATTTCAGACGTTTAGCAATCGGCGTCACTCAATTCACAGAACATTTGTCATTGTCTCAATTCACAGAACACTCTTAAAACGACCAAATAAAATATATGTTAACCGAAAAATGTTGGAATTCATATTAAAAAAAGTTTTTAAATGTATAACTCTGCTAAAATGTAATTTCATAAGTTCTAAAAGACATTAAACTACCTTAAAAAGTAGCTCAAAAATGTGTTTCCATTCGGCGACTCATCCATCACCCATATGATATTTCAGTGCTACTACATTCAAAATAAAAAAAAATAAAAAAAAATTATAAATTTTGTAACAAAATTATGAAAGAGAACATGGCAGTTTAGGTGATTATGAAAAATATATTCTCAAAATACGATTGTAATATGTTTAAAGTGCTGGAAACAGCTATTGGACCGTTAAAAAAGTTCCATCCATAAGGCCATTTGGATCTCTTGAGTCATCATACCATAAAATACACAATTAACTGATTTTTACTTTGTCACTAGAACTCAACCATGGCGGTCATCAATTTTCTCAGCTTATTCGTAGGTTTCTTTTTATTTAATTGCCTGATTGAAAGTTGTAAGTATTTCATTTAAAAATATAAATTTGTCTTATCAATCAATAAATGTGTTTTCAAATTAATTAGTATACCATAATAAACTCATAAACAAATTTGATATTTCTAAGTACATTAGTAAATAATTTTTCAAGAAATTGAACTTCGTTAAAAAACGGAGTTCATTATTATTTCTTACTTATTATAAATACACATTCCAATTTTCAAAATAAGTAAGTTATTCCTGTTGAATACAAATTTTAAATAAAATCGAAAGTAATATTTTTTTATATGCTGTTAAAACAGAGAATTTCGAAATACGTAAAAAGTACTAATTTAAAAGTAAATTCGTTATAAATCATTACCCTGAAAAACTTTCTACAACTATGTGTCAAACACACACACTCATTTTTGTTTTGTTTTTTTAATTAAATTTAAAAATATCGCCGTACTCTCTTGGTATTGACCAAACAACAACTCGTCATCATATCCTTTCATCCATCAGAACATATCTTATTCGTTCTCAGAATAGTAAAAAAATGTAATATTTTCTTAATCCAAAGCGAAAACCATTTTGTAAACGATATTTTTTCGTAGTGTAATGTAATCAAACGGATAAACTTCCAAAAACAAAATTCTTAAATAAAATATTTTATGACTGAAAAAGAAAAAAAAAATCGAAAACGAGTTATGATTTAAGGGAGACACTTATAAAACGAAAATTTGATTTTTGATCTTTATACAAGGCTACTTTTTTTTTATATAAGGGCATTTCTTCAGGGGAAGTCCATTATATAAATTGCTATAAATTAAAGATTATTTTCATTTTAAAGTAGAAACAGAGTTCCCCAAAATGCGTAAAATCTGAGTGGCCACGCATTGAAAATCAATTTCACCCCATTGATTTAATCTCTTGTGTGAATTCACTCATCGGCAGATCATGGTTAAATTTTTAAAAATAATCCTCCATTTTATAACATCAGCGATCATCCTAGCCGTTTTTCGA